>JASWHU010000092.1:200000-577356 GCA_030819815.1 Strix occidentalis | reverse complement strand
ACCCCGACCGAGTCGACGACCGAGTCGACGACCCCGACCGAGTCGACGACCCCGACCGAGTCAACGACCGAGTCGACGACCGAGTCGACGACCCCGACCGAGTCGACGACCGAGTCGACGACCGAGTCGACGACCCCGACCGAGTCGACGACCGAGTCGACGACCGAGTCGACGACCCCGACCGAGTCGACGACTGAGTCGACGACCGAGTCGACGACCCCGACCGAGTCGACGACACCGTCGACGACCGAGTCGACGACCCCGACCCCGACCGAGTCGACGACCGAGTCGACGACCGAGTCGACGACCCCGAACCCGACCGAGTCGACGATCCCGTCGACGACCGAGTCGACGACCCCGACTCCGACCGAGTCGACGACCCCGACCCCGACCGAGTCGACGACCCGACCACGACCGAGTCGACGACCCCGACCGAGTCGACGACCCGACCCGACCGAGTCGACGACCCTGACCTGACCGAGTCGACGACCCCAACCGAGTCGACGACCCCGACCCCGACCGAGTCGACGACCCCGACCGAGTCGACGACCGAGTCGACGACCCCGACAGAGTCGACGACCGAGTCGACAACCCCGACAGAGTCGACAAACCCGACAGAGTCGACGACCCCGACCGAGTCGACGACCCGACCGAGTCGACGACCGAGTCGACGACTCCGACCGAGTCGACGACCGAGTCGACGACCGCGACCGAGTCGACGACCCCGACCGAGTCGACGACCGAGTCGACGACCGCGACCGAGTCGACGACCGAGTCGACGACCCCGACCGAGTCGACGACCCCGACCGAGTCGACGACCGAGTCGACGACGACGACCGAGTCGACGACCGAGTCGACGACCCCGACCGAGTCGACGACCGAGTCGACGACTGAGTCTACGACACCGACGACGACCGAGTCGACGACCGAGTCGACGACCCCGACCGAGTCGACGACCGAGTCGACGACGACGACCGAGTCGACGACCGAGTCGACGACCCCGACCGAGTCGACGACCGAGTCGACGACCCCGACGACGACTGAGTCGACGACCCCGACCGAGTCGATGACCGAGTCGACGACCGAGTCGACGACCCCGACGACGACCGAGTCGACGACCGAGTCGACGACCCCGACCGAGTCGACGACCGAGTCGACGACCCCGACCGAGTCGACGACCCCGACCGAGTCGACGACCGAGTCGACGACCGAGTCGACGACCCCGACCGAGTCGACGACCGAGTCGACGACCGAGTCGACGACCCGACCGAGTCGACGACCGAGTCGACGACGTGTCGACGACCCCGACCGAGTCGACGACCGAGTCGACGACCGAGTCGACGACCCCGACCGAGTCGACGACAGAGTCGACGACCGAATCGACGACCCCGACCGAGTCGACGACCCCGTCGACGACCGAGTCGACGACCCCGACCCCGACCGAGTCGACGACCCCGACAACGACCGACTCGACGATCCCGACCGAGTGGACGACCCCGACCACGACCGAGTCGACGACCCCGACCGAGTCGACGACCCCGACCCCGACCGAGTCGACGACCCCGACCGAGTCGACGACCCCGACCGCGTCGACGACCGAGTCGACGACCCCGACCGAGTCGACGACCGAGTCGACGACCCCGACCGAGTCGACGACCCCGACCGAGTCGACGAACGAGTCGACGACCCCGACCGAGTCGACGACCGAGTCTTCGACCGAGTCGACGACCCCGACCGAGTCGACGACCGAGTCGACGACCGAGTCGACGACCCCGACCGAGTAGACGACCGAGTCGACGACCCCGACCGAGTCGACGACCGAGTCGACGACCCCGACCGAGTCGACCACCCCGACAGAGTCGACGACCCCGACAGAGTCGACGACCCCGACCGAGTCGACGACCGAGTCGACGACCCCGACCGAGTCGACGACCGAGTTGACGACCCCGACCGAGTCGACGACCCCGACCGAGTCGACGACCGAGTCGACGACCCCGACCGAGTCGACGACCCCGACCGAGTCGACGACCGAGTCGACGACCGAGTCGACGACCCCGACCGAGTCGACGACCCCGACCGAGTCGACGACTCCGACCGAGTCGACGACCGAGTCGACGACCGAGTCGACGACCCCGACCGAGTCGACGACCGAGTCGACGACCGAGTCGACGACCCCGACCGAGTCGACGACCCCGACCGAGTCGACGACCGAGTCGACGACCGAGTCGACGACCCCGATCCCGACCGAGTCGAGGACCCCAACCGAGTCGACGACCCCGACCCCGACCGAGTCGACGACCCCGACCGAGTCGACGACCCGACCCCGACCAAGTCGACGACTCAGACCCCCGACCGAGTCGACGACCCCGACCCCGACCGAGTCGACGACCCCGACCGAGTCGACGACCCCAACCCCGACCGAGTCGACGACCCCAACCGAGTCGACGACCCCGACCGAGTCGACGACCCTGACCCCGACCGAGTCGACGACCCGACCGAGTCGACGACCCCGACCCCGACCGAGTCGACGACCGAGTCGACGACCCCGACCGAGTCGACGACCGAGTCGACGACCCCGACAGAGTCGAGGACCGAGTCGACAACCCCGACAGAGTCGAGGACCGAGTCGACAACCCCGACAGAGTCCACGACCCCGACAGAGTTGACGACCCCGACCGAGTCGACGACCCCGACCGAGTCGACGACCCTGACCCCGACCGAGTCGACGACCCCGACCGAGTAGACGTCCTCGACCCCGACCGAGTCGACGACCGAGTCGACGACCCCGACCGAGTCGACGACCGAGTCGACGACCCCGACAGAGTCGAGGACCGAGTCGACAACCCCGACAGAGTCGACGACCCCGACAGAGTCGACGACCCCGACCGAGTCGACGACCCCGACCGAGTCGACGACCGAGTCGACGACACCGACCGAGTCGACGACCGAGTCGACGACCGAGTCGACGACCCCGACGACGACCAAGTCGACGACCGAGTCGACGACCCCGACCGAGTCGACGACCGAGTCGACGACCGAGTCGACGACCCCGACCGAGTCGACGACCGAGTCGACGACCGTGTCGACGACCCCGACCGAGTCGACGACCGAGTCGACGACCGAGTCGACGACCCCGACCGAGTCGACGACAGAGTCGACGACCGAATCGACGACCCCGACCGAGTCGACGACCCCGTCGACGACCGAGTCGACGACCCCGACCCCGACCGAGTCGACGACCCCGACAACGACCGACTCGACGATCCCGACCGAGTGGACGACCCCGACCACGACCGAGTCGACGACCCCGACCGAGTCGACGACCCCGACCCCGACCGAGTCGACGACCCCGACCGAGTCGACGACCCCGACCGCGTCGACGACCGAGTCGACGACCCCGACCGAGTCGACGACCGAGTCGACGACCCCGACCGAGTCGACGACCCCGACCGAGTCGACGACCGAGTCAACGACCCCGACCGAGTCGACGACCCCGACAGAGTCGACGACCCCGACAGAGTCGACGACCCCGACCGAGTCGACGACCGAGTCGACGACCCCGACCGAGTCGACGACCCCAACCCCAACCGAGTCGACGACCCCAACCGAGTCGACGACCCCGACCGAGTCGACGACCCTGATCCCGACCGAGTCGACGACCCCGACAGAGTCGACGACCCCGACCGAGTCGATGACGACGACCCCGTCGACGACCCCGACCGAGTCGACGACAACGACCCCGTCGACGACCCCGACCGAGTCGACGACCGAGTCGACGACCGAGTCGACGACCCCGACCGAGTCGACAACCCCGACCGAGTCGACGACCGAGTCGAAGACCGAGTCGACGACCCCGACCGAGTCGACGACCCCGACCGAGTCGACGACCGAGTCGACGACCGAGTCGACGACCCCGACCGAGTCGACGACCCCGACCGAGTCGACGACTCCGACCGAGTCGACGACCGAGTCGACGACCGAGTCGACGACCCCGACCGAGTCGACGACCGAGTCGACGACCGAGTCGACGACCCCGACCGAGTCGACGACCCCGACCGAGTCGACGACCGAGTCGACGACCCCGACCCCGACCGAGTCGACGACCCCAACCGAGTCGACGACCCCGACCCCGACCGAGTCGACGACCCCGACCGAGTCGACGACCCCGACCGAGTCGACGAACCCGTCCCCGACCAAGTCGACGACACAGACCCCGACCGAGTCGACGACCCCGACCCCGACCGAGTCGACGACCCCGACCGAGTCGACGACCCTGACCCCGACCGAGTCGACGACCCCGACCGAGTCGACGACCCCGACCCCGACCGAGTCGATGACCGAGTCGACGACCCCGACCGAGTCGACGACCGAGTCGACGACCCCGACAGAGTCGAGGACCGAGTCGACAACCCCGACAGAGTCGACGACCCTGACCGAGTCGACGACCCCGTCGACGACCGAGTCGACGACCCCGACCGAGTCGACGACCGAGTCGACGGCCCCGACCGAGTCGACGACCCCGACCGAGTCGACGACCGAGTCTACGACCGAGTCGACGACCCCGACCGAGTCGACGACCGAGTCGACGACCGAGTCGACGACCCCGACCGAGTAGACGACCGAGTCGACGACCCGGTCGACGACCCAGTCGACGACCGAGTCGACAACCCCGACCGAGTCGACAACCCCGACCGAATCGACGACCAAGTCGACGACCGAGTCGACGACCCCGACCGAGTCGACGACCGAGTCGACGACCGAGTCGACGACCCCGACCGAGTCGACGACCCGACCGAGTCGACGACCGAGTCGACGACCCCGACCAAGTCGACGACCGAGTCGACGACCGAGTCGACGACCCTGACCGAGTCGACGACCGAGTCGACGACCGAGTCGACGACCCCGAACCCGACCGAGTCGACGATCCCGTCGACGACCGAGTCGACGACCCCGACTCCGACCGAGTCGACAACCCCGACCCCGACCGAGTCGACGACCCCGACCCCGACCGAGTCGACGACCCCGACCGAGTCGACGACCCCGACCCCGACCGAGTCGACGACCCCGACCCCGACCGAGTCGACGACCCCGACCGAGTCGACGACCCCGACCCCGACCGAGTCGACGACCCTGACCCTGACCGAGTCGACGACCCCAACCGAGTCGACGACCCCGACCCCGACCGAGTCGACGACCCCGACCGAGTCGACGACCGAGTCGACGACCCCGACAGAGTCGACGACCGAGTCGACAACCCCGACAGAGTCGACAAACCCGACAGAGTCGACGACCCCGACCGAGTCGACGACCCCGACCGAGTCGACGACCGAGTCGACGACTCCGACCGAGTCGACGACCGAGTCGACGACCGCGACCGAGTCGACGACCCCGACCGAGTCGACGACCGAGTCGACGACCGCGACCGAGTCGACGACCGAGTCGACGACCCCGACCGAGTCGACGACCCCGACCGAGTCGACGACCGAGTCGACGACGACGACCGAGTCGACGACCGAGTCGACGACCCCGACCGAGTCGACGACCGAGTCGACGACTGAGTCTACGACACCGACGACGACCGAGTCGACGACCGAGTCGACGACCCCGACCGAGTCGACGACCGAGTCGACGACGACGACCGAGTCGACGACCGAGTCGACGACCCCGACCGAGTCGACGACCGAGTCGACGACCCCGACGACGACTGAGTCGACGACCCCGACCGAGTCGATGACCGAGTCGACGACCGAGTCGACGACCCCGACGTCGACCGAGTCGACGACCGAGTCGACGACCCCGACCGAGTCGACGACCGAGTCGACGACCCCTACCGAGTCGACGACCCCGACCGAGTCGACGACCGAGTCGACGACCGAGTCGACGACCCCGACCGAGTCGACGACCGAGTCGACGACCGAGTCGACGACCCCGACCGAGTCGACGACCGAGTCGACGACCGTGTCGACGACCCCGACCGAGTCGACGACCGAGTCGACGACCGAGTCGACGACCCCGACCGAGTCGACGACAGAGTCGACGACCGAATCGACGACCCCGACCGAGTCGACGACCCCGTCGACGACCGAGTCGACGACCCCGACCCCGACCGAGTCGACGACCCCGACAACGACCGACTCGACGATCCCGACCGAGTGGACGACCCCGACCACGACCGAGTCGACGACCCCGACCGAGTCGACGACCCCGACCCCGACCGAGTCGACGACCCCGACCGAGTCGACGACCCCGACCGCGTCGACGACCGAGTCGACGACCCCGACCGAGTCGACGACCGAGTCGACGACCCCGACCGAGTCGACGACCCCGACCGAGTCGACGACCGAGTCGACGACCCCGACCGAGTCGACGACCGAGTCTACGACCGAGTCGACGACCCCGACCGAGTCGACGACCGAGTCGACGACCGAGTCGACGACCCCGACCGAGTAGACGACCGAGTCGACGACCCCGACCGAGTCGACGACCGAGTCGACGACCCCGACCGAGTCGACCACCCCGACAGAGTCGACGACCCCGACAGAGTCGACGACCCCGACCGAGTCGACGACCGAGTCGACGACCCCGACCGAGTCGACGACCGAGTTGACGACCCCGACCGAGTCGACGACCCCGACCGAGTCGACGACCGAGTCGACGACCCCGACCGAGTCGACGACCCCGACCGAGTCGACGACCGAGTCGACGACCGAGTCGACGACCCCGACCGAGTCGACGACTCCGACCGAGTCGACGACCGAGTCGACGACCGAGTCGACGACCCCGACCGAGTCGACGACCGAGTCGACGACCGAGTCGACGACCCCGACCGAGTCGACGACCCCGACCGAGTCGACGACCGAGTCGACGACCGAGTCGACGACCCCGATCCCGACCGAGTCGAGGACCCCAACCGAGTCGACGACCCCGACCCCGACCGAGTCGACGACCCCGACCGAGTCGACGACCCCGACCCCGACCAAGTCGACGACTCAGACCCCGACCGAGTCGACGACCCCGACCCCGACCGAGTCGACGACCCCGACCGAGTCGACGACCCCAACCCCGACCGAGTCGACGACCCCAACCGAGTCGACGACCCCGACCGAGTCGACGACCCTGACCCCGACCGAGTCGACGACCCCGACCGAGTCGACGACCCCGACCCCGACCGAGTCGACGACCGAGTCGACGACCCCGACCGAGTCGACGACCGAGTCGACGACCCCGACAGAGTCGAGGACCGAGTCGACAACCCCGACAGAGTCGACGACCCCGACAGTGTCGACGACCCCGACCGAGTCGACGACCGAGTCGACGACCCCGACCGAGTCGACGACCCCGACCGAGTCGACGACCCCAACCCCAACCGAGTCGACGACCCCAACCGAGTCGACGACCCCGACCGAGTCGACGACCCTGACCCCGACCGAGTCGACGACCCCAACCGAGTCGACGACCCCGACCCCGACCGAGTCGACGACCGAGTCGATGACCCCGACCGAGTCGACGACCGAGTCGACAACCCCGACAGAGTCGAGGACCGAGTCGACAACCCCGACAGAGTCGAGGACCGAGTCGACAACCCCGACAGAGTCCACGACCCCGACAGAGTTGACGACCCCGACCGAGTCGACGACCCCGACCGAGTCGACGACCCCAACTCCGACCGAGTCGACGAACCCAACCGAGTCGACGACCCCGACCGAGTCGACGACCCTGACCCCGACCGAGTCGACGACCCCGACCGAGTCGACGACCCCGACCCCGACCGAGTCGACGACCGAGTCGACGACCCCGACCGAGTCGACGACCGAGTCGACGACCCCGACAGAGTCGAGGACCGAGTCGACAACCCCGACAGAGTCGACGACCCCGACAGAGTCGACGACCCCGACCGAGTCGACGACCGAGTCGACGACCCCGACCGAGTCGACGACCCCGACCGAGTCGACGACCGAGTCGACGACACCGACCGAGTCGACGACCGAGTCGACGACCGAGTCGACGACCCCGACGACGACCAAGTCGACGACCGAGTCGACGACCCCGACCGAGTCGACGACCGAGTCGACGACCCCGACCGAGTCGACGACCCCGACCGAGTCAACGACCGAGTCGACGACCGAGTCGACGACCCCGACCGAGTCGACGACCGAGTCGACGACCGAGTCGACGACCCCGACCGAGTCGACGACCGAGTCGACGACCGAGTCGACGACCCCGACCGAGTCGACGACCGAGTCGACGACCGAGTCGACGACCCCGACCGAGTCGACGACACCGTCGACGACCGAGTCGACGACCCCGACCCCGACCGAGTCGACGACCGAGTCGACGACCGAGTCGACGACCCCGAACCCGACCGAGTCGACGATCCCGTCGACGACCGAGTCGACGACCCCGACTCCGACCGAGTCGACGACCCCGACCCCGACCGAGTCGACGACCCCGACCCCGACCGAGTCGACGACCCCGACCGAGTCGACGACCCCGACCCCGACCGAGTCGACGACCCTGACCCTGACCGAGTCGACGACCCCAACCGAGTCGACGACCCCGACCCCGACCGAGTCGACGACCCCGACCGAGTCGACGACCGAGTCGACGACCCCGACAGAGTCGACGACCGAGTCGACAACCCCGACAGAGTCGACAAACCCGACAGAGTCGACGACCCCGACCGAGTCGACGACCCCGACCGAGTCGACGACCGAGTCGACGACTCCGACCGAGTCGACGACCGAGTCGACGACCGCGACCGAGTCGACGACCCCGACCGAGTCGACGACCGAGTCGACGACCGCGACCGAGTCGACGACCGAGTCGACGACCCCGACCGAGTCGACGACCCCGACCGAGTCGACGACCGAGTCGACGACGACGACCGAGTCGACGACCGAGTCGACGACCCCGACCGAGTCGACGACCGAGTCGACGACTGAGTCTACGACACCGACGACGACCGAGTCGACGACCGAGTCGACGACCCCGACCGAGTCGACGACCGAGTCGACGACGACGACCGAGTCGACGACCGAGTCGACGACCCCGACCGAGTCGACGACCGAGTCGACGACCCCGACGACGACTGAGTCGACGACCCCGACCGAGTCGATGACCGAGTCGACGACCGAGTCGACGACCCCGACGACGACCGAGTCGACGACCGAGTCGACGACCCCGACCGAGTCGACGACCGAGTCGACGACCCCGACCGAGTCGACGACCCCGACCGAGTCGACGACCGAGTCGACGACCGAGTCGACGACCCCGACCGAGTCGACGACCGAGTCGACGACCGAGTCGACGACCCCGACCGAGTCGACGACCGAGTCGACGACCGTGTCGACGACCCCGACCGAGTCGACGACCGAGTCGACGACCGAGTCGACGACCCCGACCGAGTCGACGACAGAGTCGACGACCGAATCGACGACCCCGACCGAGTCGACGACCCCGTCGACGACCGAGTCGACGACCCCGACCCCGACCGAGTCGACGACCCCGACAACGACCGACTCGACGATCCCGACCGAGTGGACGACCCCGACCACGACCGAGTCGACGACCCCGACCGAGTCGACGACCCCGACCCCGACCGAGTCGACGACCCCGACCGAGTCGACGACCCCGACCGCGTCGACGACCGAGTCGACGACCCCGACCGAGTCGACGACCGAGTCGACGACCCCGACCGAGTCGACGACCCCGACCGAGTCGACGAACGAGTCGACGACCCCGACCGAGTCGACGACCGAGTCTTCGACCGAGTCGACGACCCCGACCGAGTCGACGACCGAGTCGACGACCGAGTCGACGACCCCGACCGAGTAGACGACCGAGTCGACGACCCCGACCGAGTCGACGACCGAGTCGACGACCCCGACCGAGTCGACCACCCCGACAGAGTCGACGACCCCGACAGAGTCGACGACCCCGACCGAGTCGACGACCGAGTCGACGACCCCGACCGAGTCGACGACCGAGTTGACGACCCCGACCGAGTCGACGACCCCGACCGAGTCGACGACCGAGTCGACGACCCCGACCGAGTCGACGACCCCGACCGAGTCGACGACCGAGTCGACGACCGAGTCGACGACCCCGACCGAGTCGACGACCCCGACCGAGTCGACGACTCCGACCGAGTCGACGACCGAGTCGACGACCGAGTCGACGACCCCGACCGAGTCGACGACCGAGTCGACGACCGAGTCGACGACCCCGACCGAGTCGACGACCCCGACCGAGTCGACGACCGAGTCGACGACCGAGTCGACGACCCCGATCCCGACCGAGTCGAGGACCCCAACCGAGTCGACGACCCCGACCCCGACCGAGTCGACGACCCCGACCGAGTCGACGACCCCGACCCCGACCAAGTCGACGACTCAGACCCCGACCGAGTCGACGACCCCGACCCCGACCGAGTCGACGACCCCGACCGAGTCGACGACCCCAACCCCGACCGAGTCGACGACCCCAACCGAGTCGACGACCCCGACCGAGTCGACGACCCTGACCCCGACCGAGTCGACGACCCCGACCGAGTCGACGACCCCGACCCCGACCGAGTCGACGACCGAGTCGACGACCCCGACCGAGTCGACGACCGAGTCGACGACCCCGACAGAGTCGAGGACCGAGTCGACAACCCCGACAGAGTCGACGACCCCGACAGTGTCGACGACCCCGACCGAGTCGACGACCGAGTCGACGACCCCGACCGAGTCGACGACCCCGACCGAGTCGACGACCCCAACCCCAACCGAGTCGACGACCCCAACCGAGTCGACGACCCCGACCGAGTCGACGACCCTGACCCCGACCGAGTCGACGACCCCGACCGAGTCGACGACCCCGACCCCGACCGAGTCGACGACCGAGTCGATGACCCCGACCGAGTCGACGACCGAGTCGACGACCCCGACAGAGTCGAGGACCGAGTCGACAACCCCGACAGAGTCGAGGACCGAGTCGACAACCCCGACAGAGTCCACGACCCCGACAGAGTTGACGACCCCGACCGAGTCGACGACCCCGACCGAGTCGACGACCCCAACTCCGACCGAGTCGACGAACCCAACCGAGTCGACGACCCCGACCGAGTCGACGACCCTGACCCCGACCGAGTCGACGACCCCGACCGAGTCGACGACCCCGACCCCGACCGAGTCGACGACCGAGTCGACGACCCCGACCGAGTCGACGACCGAGTCGACGACCCCGACAGAGTCGAGGACCGAGTCGACAACCCCGACAGAGTCGACGACCCCGACAGAGTCGACGACCCCGACCGAGTCGACGACCGAGTCGACGACCCCGACCGAGTCGACGACCCCGACCGAGTCGACGACCGAGTCGACGACACCGACCGAGTCGACGACCGAGTCGACGACCGAGTCGACGACCCCGACGACGACCAAGTCGACGACCGAGTCGACGACCCCGACCGAGTCGACGACCGAGTCGACGACCCCGACCGAGTCGACGACCCCGACCGAGTCAACGACCGAGTCGACGACCGAGTCGACGACCCCGACCGAGTCGACGACCGAGTCGACGACCGAGTCGACGACCCCGACCGAGTCGACGACCGAGTCGACGACCGAGTCGACGACCCCGACCGAGTCGACGACTGAGTCGACGACCGAGTCGACGACCCCGACCGAGTCGACGACACCGTCGACGACCGAGTCGACGACCCCGACCCCGACCGAGTCGACGACCGAGTCGACGACCGAGTCGACGACCCCGAACCCGACCGAGTCGACGATCCCGTCGACGACCGAGTCGACGACCCCGACTCCGACCGAGTCGACGACCCCGACCCCGACCGAGTCGACGACCCCGACCCCGACCGAGTCGACGACCCCGACCGAGTCGACGACCCCGACCCCGACCGAGTCGACGACCCCGACCCCGACCGAGTCGACGACCCCGACCGAGTCGACGACCCCGACCCCGACCGAGTCGACGACCCTGACCCCGACCGAGTCGACGACCCCGACCGAGTCGACGACCCCGACCCCGACCGAGTCGACGACCCCGACCGAGTCGACGACCGAGTCGACGACCCCGACAGAGTCGACGACCGAGTCGACAACCCCGACAGAGTCGACAAACCCGACAGAGTCGACGACCCCGACCGAGTCGACGACCCCGACCGAGTCGACGACCGAGTCGACGACTCCGACCGAGTCGACGACCGAGTCGACGAACGCGACCGAGTCGACGACCCCGACCGAGTCGACGACCGAGTCGACGACCGCGACCGAGTCGACGACCGAGTCGACGACCCCGACCGAGTCGACGACCCCGACCGAGTCGACGACCGAGTCGACGACCGAGTCGACAACGACGACCGAGTCGACGACCGAGTCGACGACCCCGACCGAGTCGACGACCGAGTCGACGACTGAGTCTACGACCGAGTCGACGACCGAGTCGACGACCGAGTCGACGACCCCGACCGAGTCGACGACCGAGTCGACGACGACGACCGAGTCGACGACCGAGTCGACGACCCCGACCGAGTCGACGACCGAGTCGACGACCCCGACGACGACTGAGTCGACGACCCCGACCGAGTCGATGACCGAGTCGACGACCGAGTCGACGACCCCGACGACGACCGAGTCGACGACTGAGTCGACGACCCCGACCGAGTCGACGACCGAGTCGACGACCCCGACCGAGTCGACGACCCCGACCGAGTCGACGACCGAGTCGACGACCGAGTCGACGACCCCGACCGAGTCGACGACCGAGTCGACGACCGAGTCGACGACCCCGACCGAGTCGACGACCGAGTCGACGACCGAATCGACGACCCCGACCGAGTCGACGACCCCGTCGACGACCGAGTCGACGACCCCGACCCCGACCGAGTCGACGACCCCGACCGAGTCGACGACCCCAACCCCAACCGAGTCGACGACCCCAACCGAGTCGACGACCCCGACCGAGTCGACGACCCTGACCCCGACCGAGTCGACGACCCCGACCGAGTCGACGACCCCGACCCCGACCGAGTCGACGACCGAGTCGACGACCCCGACCGAGTCGACGACCGAGTCGACGACCCCGACAGAGTCGAGGACGGAGTCGACAACCCCGACAGAGTCGACGACCCTGACCGAGTCGACGACCCCGTCGACGACCGAGTCGACGACCCCGACCGAGTCGACGACCGAGTCGACGACCCCGACCGAGTCGACAACCCCGACCGAATCGACGACCGAGTCGACGACCGAGTCGACGACCCCGACCGAGTCGACGACCCCGACCGAGTCGACGACCGAGTCGACGACCGAGTCGACGACCCCGACCGAGTCGACGACCCCGACCGAGTCGACGACCCGACCGAGTCGACGACCGAGTCGACGACCCCGACCAAGTCGACGACCGAGTCGACGACCGAGTCGACGACCCCGACCGAGTCGACGACCGAGTAGACGACCGAGTCGACGACCCCGACCGAGTCGACGACAGAGTCGACGACCGAATCGACGACCCCGACCGAGTCGACGACCCCGTCGACGACCGAGTCGACGACCCCGACCCCGACCGAGTCGACGACCCCGACAACGACCGACTCGACGATCCCGACCGAGTGGACGACCCCGACCACGACCGAGTCGACGACCCCGACCGAGTCGACGACCCCGACCCCGACCGAGTCGACGACCCCGACCGAGTCGACGACCCCGACCGCGTCGACGACCGAGTCGACGACCCCGACCGAGTCGACGACCGAGTCGACGACCCCGACCGAGTCGACGACCCCGACCGAGTCGACGACCGAGTCGACGACCCCGACCGAGTCGACGACCGAGTCTACGACCGAGTCGACGACCCCGACCGAGTCGACGACCGAGTCGACGACCGAGTCGACGACCCCGACCGAGTAGACGACCGAGTCGACGACCCCGACCGAGTCGACGACCGAGTCGACGACCCCGACCGAGTCGACGACCCCGACCGAGTCGACGACCCCGACAGAGTCGACGACCCCGACCGAGTCGACGACCGAGTCGACGACCCCGACCGAGTCGACGACCGAGTTGACGACCCCGACCGAGTCGACGACCCCGACCGAGTCGACGACCGAGTCGACGACCCCGACCGAGTCGACGACCCCGACCGAGTCGACGACCGAGTCGACGACCGAGTCGACGACCCCGACCGAGTCGACGACCCCGACCGAGTCGACGACTCCGACCGAGTCGACGACCGAGTCGACGACCGAGTCGACGACCCCGACCGAGTCGACGACCGAGTCGACGACCGAGTCGACGACCCCGACCGAGTCGACGACCCCGACCGAGTCGACGACCGAGTCGACGACCGAGTCGACGACCCCGATCCCGACCGAGTCGAGGACCCCAACCGAGTCGACGACCCCGACCCCGACCGAGTCGACGACCCCGACCGAGTCGACGACCCCGACCCCGACCAAGTCGACGACTCAGACCCCGACCGAGTCGACGACCCCGACCCCGACCGAGTCGACGACCCCGACCGAGTCGACGACCCCAACCCCGACCGAGTCGACGACCCCAACCGAGTCGACGACGCCGACCGAGTCGACGACCCTGACCCCGACCGAGTCGACGACCCCGACCGAGTCGACGACCCCGACCCCGACCGAGTCGACGACCGAGTCGACGACCCCGACCGAGTCGACGACCGAGTCGACGACCCCGACAGAGTCGAGGACCGAGTCGACAACCCCGACAGAGTCGACGACCCCGACAGTGTCGACGACCCCGACCGAGTCGACGACCGAGTCGACGACCCCGACCGAGTCGACGACCCCAACCCCAACCGAGTCGACGACCCCAACCGAGTCGACGACCCCGACCGAGTCGACGACCCTGACCCCGACCGAGTCGACGACCCCGACCGAGTCGACGACCCCGACCCCGACCGAGTCGACGACCGAGTCGATGACCCCGACCGAGTCGACGACCGAGTCGACGACCCCGACAGAGTCGAGGACCGAGTCGACAACCCCGACAGAGTCGAGGACCGAGTCGACAACCCCGACAGAGTCCACGACCCCGACAGAGTTGACGACCCCGACCGAGTCGACGACCCCGACCGAGTCGACGACCCCAACCCCGACCGAGTCGACGAACCCAACCGAGTCGACGACCCCGACCGAGTCGACGACCCTGACCCCGACCGAGTCGACGACCCCGACCGAGTCGACGACCCCGACCCCGACCGAGTCGACGACCGAGTCGACGACCCCGACCGAGTCGACGACCGAGTCGACGACCCCGACAGAGTCGAGGACCGAGTCGACAACCCCGACAGAGTCGACGACCCCGACAGAGTCGACGACCCCGACCGAGTCGACGACCGAGTCGACGACCCCGACCGAGTCGACGACCCCGACCGAGTCGACGACCGAGTCGACGACACCGACCGAGTCGACGACCGAGTCGACGACCGAGTCGACGACCCCGACGACGACCAAGTCGACGACCGAGTCGACGACCCCGACCGAGTCGACGACCGAGTCGACGACCCCGACCGAGTCGACGACCCCGACCGAGTCAACGACCGAGTCGAAGACCGAGTCGACGACCCCGACCGAGTCGACGACCGAGTCGACGACCGAGTCGACGACCCCGACCGAGTCGACGACCGAGTCGACGACCGAGTCGACGACCCCGACCGAGTCGACGACTGAGTCGACGACCGAGTCGACGACCCCGACCGAGTCGACGACACCGTCGACGACCGAGTCGACGACCCCGACCCCGACCGAGTCGACGACCGAGTCGACGACCGAGTCGACGACCCCGAACCCGACCGAGTCGACGATCCCGTCGACGACCGAGTCGACGACCCCGACTCCGACCGAGTCGACGACCCCGACCCCGAACGAGTCGACGACCCCGACCCCGACCGAGTCGACGACCCCGACCGAGTCGACGACCCCGACCCCGACCGAGTCGACGACCCCGACCCCGACCGAGTCGACGACCCCGACCGAGTCGACGACCCCGACCCCGACCGAGTCGACGACCCTGACCCCGACCGAGTCGACGACCCCGACCGAGTCGACGACCCCGACCCCGACCGAGTCGACGACCCCGACCGAGTCGACGACCGAGTCGACGACCCCGACAGAGTCGACGACCGAGTCGACAACCCCGACAGAGTCGACAAACCCGACAGAGTCGACGACCCCGACCGAGTCGACGACCCCGACCGAGTCGACGACCGAGTCGACGACTCCGACCGAGTCGACGACCGAGTCGACGACCGAGTCGACGACCCCGACCGAGTCGACGACCGAGTCGACGACCGAGTCGACGACCCCGACCGAGTCGACGACCCCGACCCCGACCGAGTCGACGACCCCGACCGAGTCGACGACCCCGACCGAGTCGACGAACCCGACCCCGACCAAGTCGACGACCCAGACCCCGACCGAGTCGACGACCCCGACCCCGACCGAGTCGACGACCCCGACCGAGTCGACGACCCCAACCCCAACCGAGTCGACGACCCCAACCGAGTCGACGACCCCGACCGAGTCGACGACCCTGACCCCGACCGAGTCGACGACCCCGACCGAGTCGACGACCCCGACCCCGACCGAGTCGACGACCGAGTCGACGACCCCGACCGAGTCGACGACCGAGTCGACGACCCCGACAGAGTCGAGGACGGAGTCGACAACCCCGACAGAGTCGACGACCCTGACCGAGTCGACGACCCCGTCGACGACCGAGTCGACGACCCCGACCGAGTCGACGACCGAGTCGACGACCCCGACCGAGTCGACGACCCCGACCGAGTCGACGACCGAGTCTACGACCGAGTCGACGACCCCGACCAAGTCGACGACCGAGTCGACGACCGAGTCGACGACCCCGACCGAGTAGACGACCGAGTCGACGACCCGGTCGACGACCCAGTCGACGACCGAGTCGACAACCCCGACCGAGTCGACAACCCCGACCGAATCGACGACCGAGTCGACGACCGAGTCGACGACCCCGACCGAGTCGACGACCCCGACCGAGTCGACGACCGAGTCGACGACCGAGTCGACGACCCCGACCGAGTCGACGACCCCGACCGAGTCGACGACCCGACCGAGTCGACGACCGAGTCGACGACCCCGACCAAGTCGACGACCGAGTCGACGACCGAGTCGACGACCCCGACCGAGTCGACGACCGAGTAGACGACCGAGTCGACGACCCCGAACCCGACCGAGTCGACGATCCCGTCGACGACCGAGTCGACGACCCCGACCCCGACCGAGTCGACGACCCCGACCCCGACCGAGTCGACGACCCCGACCGAGTCGACGACCCCGACCCCGACCGAGTCGACGACCCCGACCCCGACCGAGTCGACGACCCCGACCGAGTCGACGACCCCGACCCCGACCGAGTCGACGACCCTGACCCCGACCGAGTCGACGACCCCGACCGAGTCGACGACCCCGACCGCGACCGAGTCGACGACCCCGACCGAGTCGACGACCGAGTCGACGACCCCGACAGAGTCGACGACCGAGTTGACAACCCCGACAGAGTCGACAAACCCGACAGAGTCGACGACCCCGACCGAGTCGACGACCCCAACCGAGTCGACGACCGAGTCGACGACTCCGACCGAGTCGACGACCGAGTCGACGACCGCGACCGAGTCGACGACCGAGTCGACGACCGAGTCGACGACGACGACCGAGTCGACGAACGAGACGACGACCCCGACCGAGTCGACGACCGAGTCGACGACCGAGTCGACGACGACGACCGAGTCGACGAACGAGACGACGACCCCGACCGAGTCGACGACCCCGACCCCGACCGAGTCGACGACCCCGACCGAGTCGACGACCCCGACCCCGACCGAGTCGACGACCCAGACCCCGAACGAGTCGACGACCCCGACCCCGACCGAGTCGACGACCCCGACCGAGTCGACGACCCCGAACGAGTCGACGACCCCGACCCCGACCGAGTCGACGACCCCAACCGAGTCGACGACCCCGACCGAGTCGACGACCCCGACCCCGACCGAGTCGACGACCCTGACCCCGACCGAGTCGACGACCCCGACCGAGTCGACGATCCCGACCCCGACCGAGTCGACGACCGAGTCGACGACCCCGACCGAGTCGACGACCGAGTTGACGACCCCGACAGAGTCGACGACCGAGTCGACAACCCCGACAGAGTCGACGACCCCGACAGAGTCGACGACCCCGACCGAGTCGACGACCGAGTCGACGACCACGACCGAGTCGACGACCCCGACCGAGTCGACGACCGAGTCGACGACCGCGACCGAGTCGACGACCGAGTCGACGACCCCGACCGAGTCGACGACCCCGACCGAGTCCACGACCGCGTCGACGACGACGACCCCGTCGACGACCCCGACCGAATCGACGACCGAGACGACGACCCCGTCGACGACCCCGACCGAGTCGACGACCCCGACCAAGTCGACGACCGAGTCGACGACCGAGTCGACGACCCCGACCGAGTCGACGACCGAGTCGACGACCGAGTCGACGACCCCGACGGAGTCGACGACCGAGTCGACGACGACGACCGAGTCGACGACCGAGTCGACGACGACGACCGAGTTGACGACCGAGTCGACGACCGAGTCGACGACCGACTCGACGACCGAGTCGACGACGACGATCGAGTCGACGACCGAGTCGTCGACCGAGTCGACGACCGCGACCGAGTCGACGACCGAGTCGACGACCCCGACCGAGTCGACGACCCCGACCGAGTCGACGACCGAGTCGACGACCCCGACCGAGTCCACGACCGAGTCGACGACGACGACACCGTCGACGACCCTGACCGAGTCGACGACGACGACCCCGTCGACGACCCCGACCGCGTCGACGACGACGACCCCGTCGACGACCCCGACCGAGTCGACGACCGAGACGACGACCCCGTCGACGACCCCGACCGAGTCGACGACCCCGACCAAGTCGACGACCGAGTCGACGACCGAGTCGACGACCCCGACTGAGTCGACGACCGAGTCGACGACCGAGTCGACGACCCCGACCGAGTCCACGACCGAGTCGACGACGATGACCGAGTCGACGACCGAGTCGACGACCCCGACCGAGTCGACGACCGAGTCGACGACTGAGTCTACGACCCCGACGACGACCGAGTCGACGACCGAGTCGACGACCCCGACCGAGTCGACGACCGAGTCGACGACGACGACCGAGTCGACGACCGAGTCGACGACCCCGACCGAGTCGATGACCGAGTCGACGACCCCGACGACGACCGAGTCGACGACCCCGACCGAGTCGACGACCGAGTCGACGACCGAGTCGACGACCCCGACGACGACCGAGTCGACGACCGAGTCGACGACCCCGACCGAGTCGACGACCGAGTCGACGACCGAGTCGACGACCCCGACCGAGTCGACGACCGAGTCGACGACCCCGACCGAGTCGACGACCCCGACCGAGTCGACGACCGAGTCGACGACCGAGTCGACGACCCCGACCGAGTCGACGACCGAGTCGACGACCCCGACCGAGTCGACGACCGAGTCGACGACCGTGTCGACGACCCCGACCGAGTCGACGACCGAGTCGACGACCCCGACCCCGACCGAGTCGACGACCCCGACAGAGTCGAGGACCGAGTCGACAACCCCGACAGAGTCGACGACCCCGACAGAGTCGACGACCCCGACCGAGTCGACGACCGAGTCGACGACCCCGACCGAGTCGACGACCCCGACCGAGTCGACGACCGAGTCGACGACACCGACCGAGTCGACGACCGAGTCGACGACCGAGTCGACGACCCCGACGACGACCAAGTCGACGACCGAGTCGACGACCCCGACCGAGTCGACGACCGAGTCGACGACCCCGACCGAGTCGACGACCCCGACCGAGTCAACGACCGAGTCGACGACCGAGTCGACGACCCCGACCGAGTCGACGACCGAGTCGACGACCGAGTCGACGACCCCGACCGAGTCGACGACCGAGTCGACGACCGAGTCGACGACCCCGACCGAGTCGACGACTGAGTCGACGACCGAGTCGACGACCCCGACCGAGTCGACGACACCGTCGACGACCGAGTCGACGACCCCGACCCCGACCGAGTCGACGACCGAGTCGACGACCGAGTCGACGACCCCGAACCCGACCGAGTCGACGATCCCGTCGACGACCGAGTCGACGACCCCGACTCCGACCGAGTCGACGACCCCGACCCCGACCGAGTCGACGACCCCGACCCCGACCGAGTCGACGACCCCGACCGAGTCGACGACCCCGACCCCGACCGAGTCGACGACCCCGACCCCGACCGAGTCGACGACCCCGACCGAGTCGACGACCCCGACCCCGACCGAGTCGACGACCCTGACCCCGACCGAGTCGACGACCCCGACCGAGTCGACGACCCCGACCCCGACCGAGTCGACGACCCCGACCGAGTCGACGACCGAGTCGACGACCCCGACAGAGTCGACGACCGAGTCGACAACCCCGACAGAGTCGACAAACCCGACAGAGTCGACGACCCCGACCGAGTCGACGACCCCGACCGAGTCGACGACCGAGTCGACGACTCCGACCGAGTCGACGACCGAGTCGACGAACGCGACCGAGTCGACGACCCCGACCGAGTCGACGACCGAGTCGACGACCGCGACCGAGTCGACGACCGAGTCGACGACCCCGACCGAGTCGACGACCCCGACCGAGTCGACGACCGAGTCGACGACCGAGTCGACAACGACGACCGAGTCGACGACCGAGTCGACGACGACGACCGAGTCGACGACCGAGTCGACGACCCCGACCGAGTCGACGACCGAGTCGACGACTGAGTCTACGACCGAGTCGACGACCGAGTCGACGACCGAGTCGACGACGACGACCGAGTCGACGACCGAGTCGACGACCCCGACCGAGTCGACGACCGAGTCGACGACCCCGACGACGACTGAGTCGACGACCCCGACCGAGTCGATGACCGAGTCGACGACCGAGTCGACGACCCCGACGATGACCGAGTCGACGACTGAGTCGACGACCCCGACCGAGTCGACGACCGAGTCGACGACCCCGACCGAGTCGACGACCCCGACCGAGTCGACGACCGAGTCGACGACCGAGTCGACGACCCCGACCGAGTCGACGACCGAGTCGACGACCGAGTCGACGACCCCGACCGAGTCGACGACCGAGTCGACGACCGAATCGACGACCCCGACCGAGTCGACGACCCCGTCGACGACCGAGTCGACGACCCCGACCCCGACCGAGTCGACGACCCCGACAACGACCGAGTCGACGACCCCGACCGAGTGGACGACCCCGACCACGACCGAGTCGATGACCCCGACCGAGTCGACGACCCCGACCCCGACCGAGTCGACGACCCCGACCGAGTCGACGACCCCGACCGCGTCGACGACCGAGTCGACGACCCCGACCGAGTCGACGACCGAGTCGACGACCCCGACCGAGTCGACGACCGAGTCGACGACCGAGTCGACGACCCCGACCGAGTAGATGACCGAGTCGACCACCCCGACCGAGTCGACGACCGAGTCGACGACCCCGACCGAGTCGACGACCCCGACAGAGTCGACGACCCCGACAGAGTCGACGACCCCGACCGAGTCGACGACCGAGTCGACGACCGAGTCGACGACCCCGACCGAGTCGACGACCGAGTTGACGACCCCGACCGAGTCGACGACCCCGACCGAGTCGACGACCGAGTCGACGACCCCGACCGAGTCGACGACCCTGACCGAGTCGACGACCGAGTCGACGACCCCGACCGAGTCCACGACCGAGTCGACGACCCCGACCGAGTCGACGACCGAGTAGACGACCGAGTCGACGACCCCGAACCCGACCGAGTCGACGATCCCGTCGACGACCGAGTCGACGACCCCGACCCCGACCGAGTCGACGACCCCGACCCCGACCGAGTCGACGACCCCGACCGAGTCGACGACCCCGACCCCGACCGAGTCGACGACCCCGACCCCGACCGAGTCGACGACCCCGACCGAGTCGACGACCCCGACCCCGACCGAGTCGACGACCCTGACCCCGACCGAGTCGACGACCCCGACCGAGTCGACGACCCCGACCGCGACCGAGTCGACGACCCCGACCGAGTCGACGACCGAGTCGACGACCCCGACAGAGTCGACGACCGAGTTGACAACCCCGACAGAGTCGACAAACCCGAGAGAGTCGACGACCCCGACCGAGTCGACGACCCCAACCGAGTCGACGACCGAGTCGACGACTCCGACCGAGTCGACGACCGAGTCGACGACCGCGACCGAGTCGACGACCGAGTCGACGACCGAGTCGACGACGACGACCGAGTCGACGAACGAGACGACGACCCCGACCGAGTCGACGACCGAGTCGACGACCGAGTCGACGACGACGACCGAGTCGACGAACGAGACGACGACCCCGACCGAGTCGACGACCCCGACCCCGACCGAGTCGACGACCCCGACCGAGTCGACGACCCCGACCCCGACCGAGTCGACGACCCAGACCCCGAACGAGTCGACGACCCCGACCCCGACCGAGTCGACGACCCCGACCGAGTCGACGACCCCGAACGAGTCGACGACCCCGACCCCGACCGAGTCGACGACCCCAACCGAGTCGACGACCCCGACCGAGTCGACGACCCCGACCCCGACCGAGTCGACGACCCTGACCCCGACCGAGTCGACGACCCCGACCGAGTCGACGATCCCGACCCCGACCGAGTCGACGACCGAGTCGACGACCCCGACCGAGTCGACGACCGAGTTGACGACCCCGACAGAGTCGACGACCGAGTCGACAACCCCGACAGAGTCGACGACCCCGACAGAGTCGACGACCCCGACCGAGTCGACGACCGAGTCGACGACCACGACCGAGTCGACGACCCCGACCGAGTCGACGACCGAGTCGACGACCGCGACCGAGTCGACGACCGAGTCGACGACCCCGACCGAGTCGACGACCCCGACCGAGTCCACGACCGCGTCGACGACGACGACCCCGTCGACGACCCCGACCGAATCGACGACCGAGACGACGACCCCGTCGACGACCCCGACCGAGTCGACGACCCCGACCAAGTCGACGACCGAGTCGACGACCGAGTCGACGACCCCGACCGAGTCGACGACCGAGTCGACGACCGAGTCGACGACCCCGACGGAGTCGACGACCGAGTCGACGACGACGACCGAGTCGACGACCGAGTCGACGACGACGACCGAGTCGACGACCGAGTCGACGACCGAGTCGACGACCGACTCGACGACCGAGTCGACGACGACGATCGAGTCGACGACCGAGTCGTCGACCGAGTCGACGACCGCGACCGAGTCGACGACCGAGTCGACGACCCCGACCGAGTCGACGACCCCGACCGAGTCGACGACCGAGTCGACGACCCCGACCGAGTCCACGACCGAGTCGACGACGACGACACCGTCGACGACCCTGACCGAGTCGACGACGACGACCCCGTCGACGACCCCGACCGCGTCGACGACGACGACCCCGTCGACGACCCCGACCGAGTCGACGACCGAGACGACGACCCCGTCGACGACCCCGACCGAGTCGACGACCCCGACCAAGTCGACGACCGAGTCGACGACCGAGTCGACGACCCCGACTGAGTCGACGACCGAGTCGACGACCGAGTCGACGACCCCGACCGAGTCCACGACCGAGTCGACGACGATGACCGAGTCGACGACCGAGTCGACGACCCCGACCGAGTCGACGACCGAGTCGACGACTGAGTCTACGACCCCGACGACGACCGAGTCGACGACCGAGTCGACGACCCCGACCGAGTCGACGACCGAGTCGACGACGACGACCGAGTCGACGACCGAGTCGACGACCCCGACCGAGTCGATGACCGAGTCGACGACCCCGACGACGACCGAGTCGACGACCCCGACCGAGTCGACGACCGAGTCGACGACCGAGTCGACGACCCCGACGACGACCGAGTCGACGACCGAGTCGACGACCCCGACCGAGTCGACGACCGAGTCGACGACCGAGTCGACGACCCCGACCGAGTCGACGACCGAGTCGACGACCCCGACCGAGTCGACGACCCCGACCGAGTCGACGACCGAGTCGACGACCGAGTCGACGACCCCGACCGAGTCGACGACCGAGTCGACGACCCCGACCGAGTCGACGACCGAGTCGACGACCGTGTCGACGACCCCGACCGAGTCGACGACCGAGTCGACGACCCCGACCCCGACCGAGTCGACGACCCCGACAGAGTCGAGGACCGAGTCGACAACCCCGACAGAGTCGACGACCCCGACAGAGTCGACGACCCCGACCGAGTCGACGACCGAGTCGACGACCCCGACCGAGTCGACGACCCCGACCGAGTCGACGACCGAGTCGACGACACCGACCGAGTCGACGACCGAGTCGACGACCGAGTCGACGACCCCGACGACGACCAAGTCGACGACCGAGTCGACGACCCCGACCGAGTCGACGACCGAGTCGACGACCCCGACCGAGTCGACGACCCCGACCGAGTCAACGACCGAGTCGACGACCGAGTCGACGACCCCGACCGAGTCGACGACCGAGTCGACGACCGAGTCGACGACCCCGACCGAGTCGACGACCGAGTCGACGACCGAGTCGACGACCCCGACCGAGTCGACGACTGAGTCGACGACCGAGTCGACGACCCCGACCGAGTCGACGACACCGTCGACGACCGAGTCGACGACCCCGACCCCGACCGAGTCGACGACCGAGTCGACGACCGAGTCGACGACCCCGAACCCGACCGAGTCGACGATCCCGTCGACGACCGAGTCGACGACCCCGACTCCGACCGAGTCGACGACCCCGACCCCGACCGAGTCGACGACCCCGACCCCGACCGAGTCGACGACCCCGACCGAGTCGACGACCCCGACCCCGACCGAGTCGACGACCCCGACCCCGACCGAGTCGACGACCCCGACCGAGTCGACGACCCCGACCCCGACCGAGTCGACGACCCTGACCCCGACCGAGTCGACGACCCCGACCGAGTCGACGACCCCGACCCCGACCGAGTCGACGACCCCGACCGAGTCGACGACCGAGTCGACGACCCCGACAGAGTCGACGACCGAGTCGACAACCCCGACAGAGTCGACAAACCCGACAGAGTCGACGACCCCGACCGAGTCGACGACCCCGACCGAGTCGACGACCGAGTCGACGACTCCGACCGAGTCGACGACCGAGTCGACGAACGCGACCGAGTCGACGACCCCGACCGAGTCGACGACCGAGTCGACGACCGCGACCGAGTCGACGACCGAGTCGACGACCCCGACCGAGTCGACGACCCCGACCGAGTCGACGACCGAGTCGACGACCGAGTCGACAACGACGACCGAGTCGACGACCGAGTCGACGACGACGACCGAGTCGACGACCGAGTCGACGACCCCGACCGAGTCGACGACCGAGTCGACGACTGAGTCTACGACCGAGTCGACGACCGAGTCGACGACCGAGTCGACGACGACGACCGAGTCGACGACCGAGTCGACGACCCCGACCGAGTCGACGACCGAGTCGACGACCCCGACGACGACTGAGTCAACGACCCCGACCGAGTCGATGACCGAGTCGACGACCGAGTCGACGACCCCGACGATGACCGAGTCGACGACTGAGTCGACGACCCCGACCGAGTCGACGACCGAGTCGACGACCCCGACCGAGTCGACGACCCCGACCGAGTCGACGACCGAGTCGACGACCGAGTCGACGACCCCGACCGAGTCGACGACCGAGTCGACGACCGAGTCGACGACCCCGACCGAGTCGACGACCGAGTCGACGACCGAATCGACGACCCCGACCGAGTCGACGACCCCGTCGACGACCGAGTCGACGACCCCGACCCCGACCGAGTCGACGACCCCGACAACGACCGAGTCGACGACCCCGACCGAGTGGACGACCCCGACCACGACCGAGTCGATGACCCCGACCGAGTCGACGACCCCGACCCCGACCGAGTCGACGACCCCGACCGAGTCGACGACCCCGACCGCGTCGACGACCGAGTCGACGACCCCGACCGAGTCGACGACCGAGTCGACGACCCCGACCGAGTCGACGACCGAGTCGACGACCGAGTCGACGACCCCGACCGAGTAGATGACCGAGTCGACCACCCCGACCGAGTCGACGACCGAGTCGACGACCCCGACCGAGTCGACGACCCCGACAGAGTCGACGACCCCGACAGAGTCGACGACCCCGACCGAGTCGACGACCGAGTCGACGACCGAGTCGACGACCCCGACCGAGTCGACGACCGAGTTGACGACCCCGACCGAGTCGACGACCCCGACCGAGTCGACGACCGAGTCGACGACCCCGACCGAGTCGACGACCCTGACCGAGTCGACGACCGAGTCGACGACCCCGACCGAGTCCACGACCGAGTCGACGACCCCGACCGAGTCCACGACCGAGTCGACGACGACGACCCCGTCGACGACCCCGACCGAGTCGATGACAACGACCCCGTCGACGACCCCGACCGAGTCGACGACGACGACCCCGTCGACGACCCCGACCGAGTCGACGACCGAGTCGACGACCGAGTCGACGACCCCGACCGAGTCGACAACCCCGACCGAGTCGACGACCGAGTCGACGACCGAGTCGACGACCCCGACCGAGTCGACGACCCCGACCGAGTCGACGACCGAGTCGACGACCGAGTCGACGACCCCGACCGAGTCGACGACCCCGACCGAGTCGACGACTCCGACCGAGTCGACGACCGAGTCGACGACCGAGTCGACGACCCCGACCGAGTCGACGACCCCGACCCCGACCGAGTCGACGACCCCGACCGAGTCGACGACCCCGACCGAGTCGACGAACCCGACCCCGACCAAGTCGACGACCCAGACCCCGACCGAGTCGACGACCCCGACCCCGACCGAGTCGACGACCCCGACCGAGTCGACGACCCCAACCCCAACCGAGTCGACGACCCCAACCGAGTCGACGACCCCGACCGAGTCGACGACCCTGACCCCGACCGAGTCGACGACCCCGACCGAGTCGACGACCCCGACCCCGACCGAGTCGACGACCGAGTCGACGACCCCGACCGAGTCGACGACCGAGTCGACGACCCCGACAGAGTCGAGGACGGAGTCGACAACCCCGACAGAGTCGACGACCCTGACCGAGTCGACGACCCCGTCGACGACCGAGTCGACGACCCCGACCGAGTCGACGACCGAGTCGACGACCCCGACCGAGTCGACGACCCCGACCGAGTCGACGACCGAGTCTACGACCGAGTCGACGACCCCGACCAAGTCGACGACCGAGTCGACGACCGAGTCGACGACCCCGACCGAGTAGACGACCGAGTCGACGACCCGGTCGACGACCCAGTCGACGACCGAGTCGACAACCCCGACCGAGTCGACAACCCCGACCGAATCGACGACCGAGTCGACGACCGAGTCGACGACCCCGACCGAGTCGACGACCCCGACCGAGTCGACGACCGAGTCGACGACCGAGTCGACGACCCCGACCGAGTCGACGACCCCGACCGAGTCGACGACCCGACCGAGTCGACGACCGAGTCGACGACCCCGACCAAGTCGACGACCGAGTCGACGACCGAGTCGACGACCCCGACCGAGTCGACGACCGAGTAGACGACCGAGTCGACGACCCCGAACCCGACCGAGTCGACGACCCCGACCCCGACCGAGTCGACGACCCCGACCCCGACCGAGTCGACGACCCCGACCGAGTCGACGACCCCGACCCCGACCGAGTCGACGACCCCGACCCCGACCGAGTCGACGACCCCGACCGAGTCGACGACCCCGACCCCGACCGAGTCGACGACCCTGACCCCGACCGAGTCGACGACCCCGACCGAGTCGACGACCCCGACCGCGACCGAGTCGACGACCCCGACCGAGTCGACGACCGAGTCGACGACCCCGACAGAGTCGACGACCGAGTTGACAACCCCGACAGAGTCGACAAACCCGACAGAGTCGACGACCCCGACCGAGTCGACGACCCCAACCGAGTCGACGACCGAGTCGACGACTCCGACCGAGTCGACGACCGAGTCGACGACCGCGACCGAGTCGACGACCGAGTCGACGACCGAGTCGACGACGACGACCGAGTCGACGAACGAGACGACGACCCCGACCGAGTCGACGACCGAGTCGACGACCGAGTCGACGACGACGACCGAGTCGACGAACGAGACGACGACCCCGACCGAGTCGACGACCCCGACCCCGACCGAGTCGACGACCCCGACCGAGTCGACGACCCCGACCCCGACCGAGTCGACGACCCAGACCCCGAACGAGTCGACGACCCCGACCCCGACCGAGTCGACGACCCCGACCGAGTCGACGACCCCGAACGAGTCGACGACCCCGACCCCGACCGAGTCGACGACCCCAACCGAGTCGACGACCCCGACCGAGTCGACGACCCCGACCCCGACCGAGTCGACGACCCTGACCCCGACCGAGTCGACGACCCCGACCGAGTCGACGATCCCGACCCCGACCGAGTCGACGACCGAGTCGACGACCCCGACCGAGTCGACGACCGAGTTGACGACCCCGACAGAGTCGACGACCGAGTCGACAACCCCGACAGAGTCGACGACCCCGACCGAGTCGACGACCCCGACCGAGTCGACGAACCCGACCCCGACCGAGTCGACGACCGAGTCGACGACCCCGACCAAGTCGACGACCGAGTCGACGACCGAGTCGACGACCCCGACCGAGTCGACGACCGAGTAGACGACCGAGTCGACGACCCCGAACCCGACCGAGTCGACGATCCCGTCGACGACCGAGTCGACGACCCCGACTCCGACCGAGTCGACGACCCCGACCCCGACCGAGTCGACGACCCCGACCCCGACCGAGTCGACGACCCCGACCGAGTCGACGACCCCGACCCCGACCGAGTCGACGACCCCGACCCCGACCGAGTCGACGACCCCGACCGAGTCGACGACCCCGACCCCGACCGAGTCGACGACCCTGACCCCGACCGAGTCGACGACCCCGACCGAGTCGACGACCCCGACCGCGACCGAGTCGACGACCCCGACCGAGTCGACGACCGAGTCGACGACCCCGACAGAGTCGACGACCGAGTTGACAACCCCGACAGAGTCGACAAACCCGACAGAGTCGACGACCCCGACCGAGTCGACGACCCCAACCGAGTCGACGACCGAGTCGACGACTCCGACCGAGTCGACGACCGAGTCGACGACCGCGACCGAGTCGACGACCGAGTCGACGACCGAGTCGACGACGACGACCGAGTCGACGAACGAGACGACGACCCCGACCGAGTCGACGACCGAGTCGACGACCGAGTCGACGACGACGACCGAGTCGACGAACGAGACGACGACCCCGACCGAGTCGACGACCCCGACCCCGACCGAGTCGACGACCCCGACCGAGTCGACGACCCCGACCCCGACCGAGTCGACGACCCAGACCCCGAACGAGTCGACGACCCCGACCCCGACCGAGTCGACGACCCCGACCGAGTCGACGACCCCGAACGAGTCGACGACCCCGACCCCGACCGAGTCGACGACCCCAACCGAGTCGACGACCCCGACCGAGTCGACGACCCCGACCCCGACCGAGTCGACGACCCTGACCCCGACCGAGTCGACGACCCCGACCGAGTCGACGATCCCGACCCCGACCGAGTCGACGACCGAGTCGACGACCCCGACCGAGTCGACGACCGAGTTGACGACCCCGACAGAGTCGACGACCGAGTCGACAACCCCGACAGAGTCGACGACCCCGACAGAGTCGACGACCCCGACCGAGTCGACGACCGAGTCGACGACCACGACCGAGTCGACGACCCCGACCGAGTCGACGACCGAGTCGACGACCGCGACCGAGTCGACGACCGAGTCGACGACCCCGACCGAGTCGACGACCCCGACCGAGTCCACGACCGCGTCGACGACGACGACCCCGTCGACGACCCCGACCGAATCGACGACCGAGACGACGACCCCGTCGACGACCCCGACCGAGTCGACGACCCCGACCAAGTCGACGACCGAGTCGACGACCGAGTCGACGACCCCGACCGAGTCGACGACCGAGTCGACGACCGAGTCGACGACCCCGACGGAGTCGACGACCGAGTCGACGACGACGACCGAGTCGACGACCGAGTCGACGACGACGACCGAGTCGACGACCGAGTCGACGACCGACTCGACGACCGAGTCGACGACGACGATCGAGTCGACGACCGAGTCGTCGACCGAGTCGACGACCGCGACCGAGTCGACGACCGAGTCGACGACCCCGACCGAGTCGACGACCCCGACCGAGTCGACGACCGAGTCGACGACCCCGACCGAGTCCACGACCGAGTCGACGACGACGACACCGTCGACGACCCTGACCGAGTCGACGACGACGACCCCGTCGACGACCCCGACCGCGTCGACGACGACGACCCCGTCGACGACCCCGACCGAGTCGACGACCGAGACGACGACCCCGTCGACGACCCCGACCGAGTCGACGACCCCGACCAAGTCGACGACCGAGTCGACGACCGAGTCGACGACCCCGACTGAGTCGACGACCGAGTCGACGACCGAGTCGACGACCCCGACCGAGTCCACGACCGAGTCGACGACGATGACCGAGTCGACGACCGAGTCGACGACCCCGACCGAGTCGACGACCGAGTCGACGACTGAGTCTACGACCCCGACGACGACCGAGTCGACGACCGAGTCGACGACCCCGACCGAGTCGACGACCGAGTCGACGACGACGACCGAGTCGACGACCGAGTCGACGACCCCGACCGAGTCGATGACCGAGTCGACGACCCCGACGACGACCGAGTCGACGACCCCGACCGAGTCGACGACCGAGTCGACGACCGAGTCGACGACCCCGACGACGACCGAGTCGACGACCGAGTCGACGACCCCGACCGAGTCGACGACCGAGTCGACGACCGAGTCGACGACCCCGACCGAGTCGACGACCGAGTCGACGACCCCGACCCCGACCGAGTCGACGACCCCGTCGACGACCGAGTCGACGACCCCGACCCCGACCGAGTCGACGACACCGACCCCGACCGAGTCGACGACCCCGACCGAGTGGACGACCCTGACCACGACCGAGTCGACGACCCCGACCGAGTCGACGACCCCGACCCCGACCGAGTCGACGACCCCGACCGTGTCGACGACCCCGACCCCGACCGAGTCGACGACCCCGACCGAGTCGACGACCGAGTTGACGACCCCGACCGAGTCGACGACCCCGACCGAGTCGACGACCGAGTCGACGACCCCGACCGAGTCGACGACCCCGACCGCGTCGACGACAGAGTCGACGACCCCGACCGAGTCGACGACCCCGACCGAGTCGACGACCGAGTCGACGACCCTGACCGAGTCGACGACCCCGTCGACGACCGAGTCGACGACCCCGACCGAGTCGACGACCGAGTCGACGACCCCGACCGAGTCGACGACCCCGACCGAGTCGACGACCGAGTCGACGACCCCGACCGAGTCGACGACCGAGTCTACGACCGAGTCGACGACCCTGACCAAGTCGACGACCGAGTCGACGACCGAGTCGACGACCCCGACCGAGTAGACGACCCCGACCGAGTCGACGACCGAGTCGACAACCCCGACCGAGTCGACAACCCTGACCGAGTCGACGACCGAGTCGACGACCGAGTCGACGACCCCGACCGAGTCGACGACCCCGACCGAGTCGACGACCGAGTCGACGACCGAGTCGACGACCCCGACCGAGTCGACGACCCCGACCAAGTCGACGACCGAGTCGACGACCGAGTCGACGACCCCGACCGAGTCGACGACCGAGTCGACGACCGAGTCGACGACCCCGACCGAGTCGACGACAGAGTCGACGACCGAGTCGACGACCCCGACCGGGTCGACGACCCCGACCGAGTCGACGACCGAGTCGACGACCGAGTCGACGACCCCGACCCCGACCGAGTCGACGACCCCGTCGACGACCGAGTCGACGACCCCGACCCCGACCGAGTCGACGACCCCGACCCCGACCGAGTCGACGACCCCGACCCCGACCGAGTCGACGACCCCGACCGAGTCGACGAACCCGACCGAGTCGACGACCCCAACCCCGACCGAGTCGACGACCCCGACCCCGACCGAGTCGACGACCCCGACCGAGTCGACGACCCCGACCCCGACCGAGTCGACGACCCCAACCGAGTCGACGACCCCGACCGAGTCGACGACCCCGACCCCGACCGAGTCGACGACCCTGACCCCGACCGAGTCGACGACCCCGACCGAGTCGACGACCCCGACCCCGACCGAGTCGACAACCCCGACCGAGTCGACGACCGAGTCGACGACCCCGACCGAGTCGACGACCGAGTCGACGACCCCGACCGAGTCGACGACCGAGTCGACAACCCCGACAGAGTCGACACCCCCGACAGAGTCGACGACCCCGACCGAGTCGACGACCGCGACCGAGTCGACGACCGAGTCGACGACACCGACCGAGTCGACGACCCCGACCGAGTCGACGACCGAGTCGACGACCCCGACCGAGTCCACGACCGAGTCGACGACGACGACCCCGTCGACGACCCCGACCGAGTCGACGACGACGACCCCGTCGACGACCCCGACCGAGTCGACGACCGACACGACGACCCCGTTGACGACCCCGACCGAGTCGACGACGACGACCGAGTCGACGACCGAGTCGACGACCGAGTCGACGACCCCGACCGAGTCGACGACCGAGTCGACGACCGAGTTGACGACCCCGACCGAGTCGACGACCGAGTCGACGACGACGACCGAGTCGACGACCGAGTCGATGACCCCGACCGAGTCGACGACCGAGTCGACGACTGAGTCTACGACCCCGACAACGACCGAGTCGACGACCGAGTCGACGACCCCGACCGAGTCGACGACCGAGTCGACGACCGAGTCGACGACCCCGACAGAGTCGATGACCGAGTCGACGACCGAGTCGACGACCCCGACCGAGTCGACGACCGAGTCGACGACGACGACCGAGTCGACGACCGAGTCGACGACCGAGTCGACGACCCCGACCGAGTCGACGACCCCGACCGAGTCGACGACCGAGTCGACGACCCCGACCGAGTCGACGACCGAGTCGACGACCCCGACCGAGTCCACGACCGAGTCGACGACGACGACCCCGTCCACGACCCTGACCGAGTCGACGACGACGACCCCGTCGACGACCCCGACCGAGTCGACGACCGAGACGACGACCCCGTCGACGACCCCGACCGAGTCGACGACCCCGACCCCGACCGAGTCGACGACCCCGACCCCGACCGAGTCGATGACCCCGACCGAGTGGACGACCCTGACCACGACCGAGTCGACGACCCCGACCGAGTCGACGACCCCGACCCCGACCGAGTCGACGACCCCGACCGAGTCGACGACCCCAACCCCGACCGAGTCGACGACCCCGACCGAGTCGACGACCCCGACCCCGACCGAGTTGATGACCCCGACTGAGTTGACGACCGAGTTGACGACCCCGACCGAGTCGACGACCCCGACCGAGTCGACGACCGAGTCGACGACCCCGACCGAGTCGACGACCCCGACCGCGTCGACGACAGAGTCGACGACCCCGACCGAGTCGACAACCCCGACCGAGTCGACGACCGAGTCGACGACCCTGACCGAGTCGACGACCCCGTCGACGACCGAGTCGACGACCCCGACCGAGTCGACGACCGAGTCGACGACCCCGACCGAGTCGACGACCCCGACCGAGTCGACGACCCCGACCGAGTCGACGACCGAGTCTACGACCGAGTCGACGACCCCGACCAAGTTGACGACCGAGTCGACGACCGAGTCGACGACCCCGACCGAGTCGACGACCCCGACCGAGTCGACGACCCTGACCCCGACCGAGTCGACGACCCCGACCGAGTCGACGACCCCGACCCCGACCGAGTCGACGACCCAGACCCCGAACGAGTCGACGACCCCGACCGAGTCGACGACCCCGACCGAGTCGACGACCCCGACCCCGACCGAGTCGACGACCCCAACCGAGTCGACGACCCCGACCGAGTCGACGACCCCGACCCCGACCGAGTCGACGACCCTGACCCCGACCGAGTCGACGACCCCGACCGAGTCGACGACCCCGACCCCGACCGAGTCGACGACCGAGTCGACGACCCCGACCGAGTCGACGACCGAGTTGACGACCCCGACAGAGTCGACGACCGAGTCGACAACCCCGACAGAGTCGACGACCCCGACAGAGTCGACGACCCCGACCGAGTCGACGACCGAGTCGACGACCACGACCGAGTCGACGACCCCGACCGAGTCGACGACCGAGTCGACGACCCCGACCGAGTCGACGACCGAGTCGACGACCCCGACCGAGTCGACGACCCCGACCGAGTCGACGACCGAGTCGACGACCCCGACCGAGTCCACGACCGCGTCGACGACGACGACCCCGTCGACGACCCCGACCGAATCGACGACCGAGACGACGACCCCGTCGACGACCCCGACCGAGTCGACGACCCCGACCAAGTCGACGACCGAGTCGACGACCGAGTCGACGACCCCGACCGAGTCGACGACCGAGTCGACGACCGAGTCGACGACCCCGACGGAGTCGACGACCAAGTCGACGACGACGACCGAGTCGACGACCGAGTCGACGACGACGACCGAGTCGACGACCGAGTCGACGACCGAGTCGACGACCGACTCGACGACCGAGTCGACGACGACGATCGAGTCGACGACCGAGTCGTCGACCGAGTCGACGACCGCGACCGAGTCGACGACCGAGTCGACGACCCCGACCGAGTCGACGACCCCGACCGAGTCGACGACCGAGTCGACGACCCCGACCGAGTCGACGACCGAGTCGACGACCCCGACCGAGTCCACGACCGAGTCGACGACGACGACACCGTCGACGACCCTGACCGAGTCGACGACGACGACCCCGTCGACGACCCCGACCGCGTCGACGACGACGACCCCGTCGACGACCCCGACCGAGTCGACGACCGAGACGACGACCCCTTCGACGACCCCGACCGAGTCGACGACCCCGACCAAGTCGACGACCGAGTCGACGACCGAGTCGACGACCCCGACTGAGTCGACGACCGAGTCGACGACCGAGTCGACGACCCCGACCGAGTCCACGACCGAGTCGACGACGATGACCGAGTCGAAGACCGAGTCGACGACCCCGACCGAGTCGACGACCGAGTCGACGACTGAGTCTATGACCCCGACGACGACCGAGTCGACGACCGAGTCGACGACCCCGACCGAGTCGACGACCCCGACCGCGTCGACGACCGAGTCGACGACCCCGACCGAGTCGACGACCGAGTCGACGACCCCGACCGAGTCGACGACCCCGACCGAGTCGACGACCGAGTCGACGACCCCGACCGAGTCGACGACCGAGTCTACGACCGAGTCGACGACCCCGACCGAGTCGACGACCGAGTCGACGACCGAGTCGACGACCCCGACCGAGTAGACGACCGAGTCGACGACCCCGACCGAGTCGACGACCGAGTCGACGACCCCGACCGAGTCGACGACCCCGACAGAGTCGACGACCCCGACCGAGTCGACGACCCCGACTGAGTCGACGACTCCGACCGAGTCGACGACCGAGTCGACGACCGAGTCGATGACCCCGACCGAGTCGACGACCGAGTCGACGACCGAGTCGACGACCCCGACCGAGTCGACGACCCCGACCGAGTCGACGACCGAGTCGACGACCGAGTCGACGACCCCGACCCCGACCGAGTCGACGACCCCAACCGAGTCGACGACCCCGACCCCGACCGAGTCGACGACCCCGACCGAGTCGACGACCCCGACCGAGTCGACGACCCCGACCCCGACCAAGTCGACGACCCAGACCCCGACCGAGTCGACGACCCCGACCCCGACCGAGTCGACGACCCCGACCGAGTCGACGACCCCGACCGAGTCGACGACCGAGTCGACGACCGAGTGGACGACCCCGACGGAGTCGACGACCGAGTCGACGACGACGACCGAGTCGACGACCGAGTCGACGACGACGACCGAGTCGACGACCGAGTCGACGACCGAGTCGACGACCGACTCGACGACCGAGTCGACGACGACGATCGAGTCGACGACCGAGTCGTCGACCGAGTCGACGACTGCGACCGAGTCGACGACCGAGTCGACGACACCGACCGAGTCGACGACCGAGTCGACGACCCCGACCGAGTCGACGACCGAGTCGACGACGACGACACCGTCGACGACCCTGACCGAGTCGACGACGACGACCCCGTCGACGACCCCGACCGAGTCGACGACCGAGACGACGACCCCGTCGACGACCCCGACCGAGTCGACGACCCCGACCAAGTCGACGACCGAGTCGACGACCGAGTCGACGACCCCGACTGAGTCGACGACCGAGTCGACGACCGAGTCGACGACCCCGACCGAGTCCACGACCGAGTCGACGACGATGACCGAGTCGACGACCGAGTCGACGACCCCGACCGAGTCGACGACCGAGTCGACGACTGAGTCTATGACCCCGACGACGACCGAGTCGACGACCGAGTCGACGACCCCGACCGAGTCGACGACCGAGTCGACGACGACGACCGAGTCGACGACCGAGTCGACGACCCCGACCGAGTCGATGACCGAGTCGACGACCCCGACGACGACCGAGTCGACGACCCCGACCGAGTCGACGACCGAGTCGACGACCGAGTCGACGACCCCGACGACGACCGAGTCGACGACCGAGTCGACGACCCCGACCGAGTCGACGACCGAGTCGACGACCGAGTCGACGACCCCGACCGAGTCGACGACCGAGTCGACGACCCCGACCGAGTCGACGACCCCGACCGAGTCGACGACCGAGTCGACGACCGAGTCGACGACCCCGACCGAGTCGACGACCGAGTCGACGACCCCGACCGAGTCGACGACCGAGTCGACGACCGTGTCGACGACCCCGACCGAGTCGACGACCGAGTCGACGACCCCGACCCCGACCGAGTCGACGACCCCGTCGACGACCGAGTCGACGACCCCGACCCCGACCGAGTCGACGACCCCGACCGAGTGGACGACCCTGACCACGACCGAGTCGACGACCCCGACCGAGTCGACGACCCCGACCCCGACCGAGTCGACGACCCCGACCGAGTCGACGACCCCGACCCCGACCGAGTCGACGACCCCGACCGAGTCGACGACCCCGACCCCGACCGAGTCGACGACCCCGACTGAGTCGACGACCGAGTTGACGACCCCGACCGAGTCGACGACCCCGACCGAGTCGACGACCGAGTCGACGACCCCGACCGAGTCGACGACCCCGACCGCGTCGACGACAGAGTCGACGACCCCGACCGAGTCGACGACCCCGACCGAGTCGACGACCGAGTCGACGACCCTGACCGAGTCGACGACCCCGTCGACGACCGAGTCGACGACCCCGACCGAGTCGACGACCGAGTCGACGACCCCGACCGAGTCGACGACCCCGACCGAGTCGACGACCGAGTCGACGACCCCGACTGAGTCGACGTCCGAGTCGACGACGATGACCGAGTCGACGACGGAGTCGACGACCACGACCGAGTCGACGACCGAGTCGACGACTGAGTCTATGACCCCGACAACGACCGAGTCGACGACCCCGACCGCGTCGACGACAGAGTCGACGACCCCGACCGAGTCGACGACCCCGACCGAGTCGACGACCGAGTCGACGACCCCGACCGAGTCGACGACCGAGTCTACGACCGAGTCGACGACCCCGACCGAGTCGACGACCGAGTCGACGACCGAGTCGACGACCCCGACAGAGTCGACGACCCCGACAGAGTCGACGACCCCGACCGAGTCGACGACCGAGTCGACGACCCCGACCGTGTCGACGACCGAGTTGACGACCCCGACCGAGTCGACGACCCCGACCGTGTCGACGACCGAGTCGACGACCCCGACCGAGTCGACGACCCCGACCGAGTCGACGACCGAGTCGACGACCGAGTCGACGACCCCGACCGAGTCGACGACCGAGTCGACGACCGAGTCGACGACCCCGACCGAGTCGACGACCCCGACCGAGTCGACGACCGAGTCGACGACCGAGTCGACGACCCCGACCCCGACCGAGTCGACGACCCCAACCGAGTCGACGACCCCGACCCCGACCGAGTCGACGACCCCGACCGAGTCGACGACCCCGACCGAGTCGACGACCCCGACCCCGACCGAGTCGACGACCCAGACCCCGACCGAGTCGACGACCCCGACCCCGACCGAGTCGACGACCCCGACCGAGTCGACGACCCCAACCCCAACCGAGTCGACGACCCCAACCGAGTCGACGACCCCGACCGAGTCGACGACCCTGACCCCGACCGAGTCGACGACCCCGACCGAGTCGACGATCCCGACCCCGACCGAGTCGACGACCGAGTCGACGACCCCGACCGAGTTGACGACCGAGTCGACGACCCCGACAGAGTCGAGGACCGAGTCGACAACCGCGACAGAGTCGACGACCCCGACAGAGTCGACGACCCCGACCGAGTCGACGACCGAGTCGACTACCCCGACCGAGTCGACGACCCCGACCGAGTCGACGACCCCAACCCCGACCGAGTCGACGACCCCAACCGAGTCGACGACCCCGACCGAGTCGACGACCCTGACCCCGACCGTGTCGACGACCCCGACCGAGTCGACGACCCCGACCCCGACCGAGTCGACGACCGAGTCGATGACCCCGACCGAGTCGACGACCGAGTCGACGACCCCGACAGAGTCGAGGACCGAGTCGACAACCCCGACAGAGTCGAGGACCGAGTCGACAACCCCGACAGAGTCGACGACCCCGACAGAGTCGACGACCCCGACCGAGTCGACGACCCCGACCGAGTCGACGACCCCAAACCCGACCGAGTCGACGACCCCAACCGAGTCGACGACCCCGACCGAGTCGACGACCCTGACCCCGACCGAGTCGACGACCCCGACCGAGTCGACGACCCCAACCCCGACCGAGTCGACGACCGAGTCGACGACCCCGACCGAGTCGACGACCGAGTCGACGACCCCGACAGAGTCGAGGACCGAGTCGACAACCCCGACAGAGTCGACGACCCCGACAGAGTCGACGACCCCGACCGAGTCGACGACTGAGTCGACGACCCCGACCGAGTCGACGACCCCGACCGAGTCGACGACCGAGTCGACGACACCGACCGAGTCGACGACCGAGTCGACGACCGCGACCGAGTCGACGACCGAGTCGACGACCCCGACCGAGTCGACGACCCTGACCGAGTCGACGACCGAGTCGACGACCGAGTCGACGACCCCGACCGAGTCGACGACCCCGACCAAGTCGACGACCCCGACCGAGTCGACGACCGAGTCGACGACCCCGACCGAGTCGACGACCGAGTCGACGACCCCGACCGAGTCCACGACCGAGTCGACGACGACGACACCGTCGACGACCCTGACCGAGTCGACGACGACGACCCCGTCGACGACCCCGACCGCGTCGACGACGACGACCCCGTCGACGACCCCGACCGAGTCTACGACCGAGACGACGACCCCTTCGACGACCCCGACCGAGTCCACGACCGAGTCGACGACGATGACCGAGTCGACGACCGAGTCGACGACCCCGACCGAGTCGACGACCGAGTCGACGACTGAGTCTATGACCCCGACGACGACCGAGTCGACGACCGAGTCGACGACCCCGACCGAGTCGACGACCGAGTCGACGACGACGACCGAGTCGACGACCGAGTCGACGACCCCGACCGAGTCGATGACCGAGTCGACGACCCCGACGACGACCGAGTCGACGACCCCGACCGAGTCGACGACCGAGTCGACGACCGAGTCGACGACCCCGACGACGACCGAGTCGACGACCGAGTCGACGACCCCGACCGAGTCGACGACCGAGTCGACGACCGAGTCGACGACCCCGACCGAGTCGACGACCGAGTCGACGACCCCGACCGAGTCGACGACCCCGACCGAGTCGACGACCGAGTCGACGACCGAGTCGACGACCCCGACCGAGTCGACGACCGAGTCGACGACCCCGACCGAGTCGACGACCGAGTCGACGACCGTGTCGACGACCCCGACCGAGTCGACGACCGAGTCGACGACCCCGACCCCGACCGAGTCGACGACCCCGTCGACGACCGAGTCGACGACCCCGACCCCGACCGAGTCGACGACCCCGACCGAGTGGACGACCCTGACCACGACCGAGTCGACGACCCCGACCGAGTCGACGACCCCGACCCCGACCGAGTCGACGACCCCGACCGAGTCGACGACCCCGACCCCGACCGAGTCGACGACCCCGACCGAGTCGACGACCCCGACCCCGACCGAGTCGACGACCCCGACTGAGTCGACGACCGAGTTGACGACCCCGACCGAGTCGACGACCCCGACCGAGTCGACGACCGAGTCGACGACCCCGACCGAGTCGACGACCCCGACCGCGTCGACGACAGAGTCGACGACCCCGACCGAGTCGACGACCCCGACCGAGTCGACGACCGAGTCGACGACCCTGACCGAGTCGACGACCCCGTCGACGACCGAGTCGACGACCCCGACCGAGTCGACGACCGAGTCGACGACCCCGACCGAGTCGACGACCCCGACCGAGTCGACGACCGAGTCGACGACCCCGACTGAGTCGACGTCCGAGTCGACGACGATGACCGAGTCGACGACGGAGTCGACGACCACGACCGAGTCGACGACCGAGTCGACGACTGAGTCTATGACCCCGACAACGACCGAGTCGACGACCCCGACCGCGTCGACGACAGAGTCGACGACCCCGACCGAGTCGACGACCCCGACCGAGTCGACGACCGAGTCGACGACCCCGACCGAGTCGACGACCGAGTCTACGACCGAGTCGACGACCCCGACCGAGTCGACGACCGAGTCGACGACCGAGTCGACGACCCCGACAGAGTCGACGACCCCGACCGAGTCGACGACCCCGACCGAGTCGACGACCGAGTCGACGACCCCGACCGTGTCGACGACCGAGTTGACGACCCCGACCGAGTCGACGACCCCGACCGTGTCGACGACCGAGTCGACGACCCCGACCGAGTCGACGACCCCGACCGAGTCGACGACCGAGTCGACGACCGAGTCGACGACCCCGACCGAGTCGACGACCGAGTCGACGACCGAGTCGACGACCCCGACCGAGTCGACGACCCCGACCGAGTCGACGACCGAGTCGACGACCGAGTCGACGACCCCGACCCCGACCGAGTCGACGACCCCAACCGAGTCGACGACCCCGACCCCGACCGAGTCGACGACCCCGACCGAGTCGACGACCCCGACCGAGTCGACGACCCCGACCCCGACCGAGTCGACGACCCAGACCCCGACCGAGTCGACGACCCCGACCCCGACCGAGTCGACGACCCCGACCGAGTCGACGACCCCAACCCCAACCGAGTCGACGACCCCAACCGAGTCGACGACCCCGACCGAGTCGACGACCCTGACCCCGACCGAGTCGACGACCCCGACCGAGTCGACGATCCCGACCCCGACCGAGTCGACGACCGAGTCGACGACCCCGACCGAGTTGACGACCGAGTCGACGACCCCGACAGAGTCGAGGACCGAGTCGACAACCGCGACAGAGTCGACGACCCCGACAGAGTCGACGACCCCGACCGAGTCGACGACCGAGTCGACTACCCCGACCGAGTCGACGACCCCGACCGAGTCGACGACCCCAACCCCGACCGAGTCGACGACCCCAACCGAGTCGACGACCCCGACCGAGTCGACGACCCTGACCCCGACCGTGTCGACGACCCCGACCGAGTCGACGACCCCGACCCCGACCGAGTCGACGACCGAGTCGATGACCCCGACCGAGTCGACGACCGAGTCGACGACCCCGACAGAGTCGAGGACCGAGTCGACAACCCCGACAGAGTCGAGGACCGAGTCGACAACCCCGACAGAGTCGACGACCCCGACAGAGTCGACGACCCCGACCGAGTCGACGACCCCGACCGAGTCGACGACCCCAAACCCGACCGAGTCGACGACCCCAACCGAGTCGACGACCCCGACCGAGTCGACGACCCTGACCCCGACCGAGTCGACGACCCCGACCGAGTCGACGACCCCAACCCCGACCGAGTCGACGACCGAGTCGACGACCCCGACCGAGTCGACGACCGAGTCGACGACCCCGACAGAGTCGAGGACCGAGTCGACAACCCCGACAGAGTCGACGACCCCGACAGAGTCGACGACCCCGACCGAGTCGACGACTGAGTCGACGACCCCGACCGAGTCGACGACCCCGACCGAGTCGACGACCGAGTCGACGACACCGACCGAGTCGACGACCGAGTCGACGACCGCGACCGAGTCGACGACCGAGTCGACGACCCCGACCGAGTCGACGACCCTGACCGAGTCGACGACCGAGTCGACGACCGAGTCGACGACCCCGACCGAGTCGACGACCCCGACCAAGTCGACGACCCCGACCGAGTCGACGACCGAGTCGACGACCCCGACCGAGTCGACGACCGAGTCGACGACCCCGACCGAGTCCACGACCGAGTCGACGACGACGACACCGTCGACGACCCTGACCGAGTCGACGACGACGACCCCGTCGACGACCCCGACCGCGTCGACGACGACGACCCCGTCGACGACCCCGACCGAGTCTACGACCGAGACGACGACCCCTTCGACGACCCCGACCGAGTCGACGACCCCGACCAAGTCGACGACCGAGTCGACGACCGAGTCGACGACCCCGACTGAGTCGACGACCGAGTCGACGACCGAGTCGACGACCCCGACCGAGTCCACGACCGAGTCGACGACGATGACCGAGTCGAAGACCGAGTCGACGACCCCGACCGAGTCGACGACCGAGTCGACGACTGAGTCTATGACCCCGACGACGACCGAGTCGACGACCGAGTCGACGACCCCGACCGAGTCGACGACCCCGACCCCGACCGAGTCGACGACCCCGACCGAGTCGACGACCCCGACCGCGTCGACGACCGAGTCGACGACCCCGACCGAGTCGACGACCGAGTCGACGACCCCGACCGAGTCGACGACCCCGACCGAGTCGACGACCGAGTCGACGACCCCGACCGAGTCGACGACCGAGTCTACGACCGAGTCGACGACCCCGACCGAGTCGACGACCGAGTCGACGACCGAGTCGACGACCCCGACCGAGTAGACGACCGAGTCGACGACCCCGACCGAGTCGACGACCGAGTCGACGACCCCGACCGAGTCGACGACCCCGACAGAGTCGACGACCCCGACAGAGTCGACGACCCCGACCGAGTCGACGACCGAGTCGACGACCCCGACCGTGTCGACGACCGAGTTGACGACCCCGACCGAGTCGACGACCCCGACCGTGTCGACGACCGAGTCGACGACCCCGACCGAGTCGACGACCGAGTCGACGACCGAGTCGACGACCCCGACCGAGTCGACGACCCCGACCGAGTCGACGACTCCGACCGAGTCGACGACCGAGTCGACGACCGAGTCGATGACCCCGACCGAGTCGACGACCGAGTCGACGACCGAGTCGACGACCCCGACCGAGTCGACGACCGAGTCGACGACCGAGTCGACGACCCCGACCCCGACCGAGTCGACGACCCCAACCGAGTCGACGACCCCGACCCCGACCGAGTCGACGACCCCGACCGAGTCGACGACCCCGACCGAGTCGACGACCCCGACCCCGACCAAGTCGACGACCCAGACCCCGACCGAGTCGACGACCCCGACCCCGACCGAGTCGACGACCCCGACCGAGTCGACGACCCCAACCCCAACCGAGTCGACGACCCCAACCGAGTCGACGACCCCGACCGAGTCGACGACCCTGACCCCGACCGAGTCGACGACCCCGACCGAGTCGACGACCCCGACCCCGACCGAGTCGACGACCGAGTCGACGACCCCGACCGAGTCGACGACCGAGTCGACGACCCCGACAGAGTCGAGGACCGAGTCGACAACCCCGACAGAGTCGACGACCCCGACAGAGTCGACGACCCCGACCGAGTCGACGACCGAGTCGACGACCCCGACCGAGTCGACGACCCCGACCGAGTCGACGACCCCAACCCCGACCGAGTCGACGACCCCAACCGAGTCGACGACCCCGACCGAGTCGACGACCCTGACCCCGACCGAGTCGACGACCCCGACCGAGTCGACGACCCCGACCCCGACCGAGTCGACGACCGAGTCGATGACCCCGACCGAGTCGACGACCGAGTCGACGACCCCGACAGAGTCGAGGACCGAGTCGACAACCCCGACAGAGTCGAGGACCGAGTCGACAACCCCGACAGAGTCGACGACTCCGACAGAGTCGACGACCCCGACCGAGTCGACGACCCCGACCGAGTCGACGACCCCAACCCCGACCGAGTCGACGACCCCAACCGAGTCGACGACCCCGACCGAGTCGACGACCCTGACCCCGACCGAGTCGACGACCCCGACCGAGTCGACGACCCCAACCCCGACCGAGTCGACGACCGAGTCGACGACCCCGACCGAGTCGACGACCGAGTCGACGACCCCGACAGAGTCGAGGAGCGAGTCGACAACCCCGACAGAGTCGACGACCCTGACAGAGTCGACGACCCCGACCGAGTCGACGACCGAGTCGACGACCCCGACCGAGTCGACAACCCCGACAGAGTCGACGACCCCGACAGAGTCGACGACCCCGACCGAGTCGACGACCCCGACCGAGTCGACGACCCCAACCCAGACCGAGTCGACGACCCCAACCGAGTCGACGACCCCGACCGAGTCGACGACCCTGACCCCGACCGAGTCGACGACCCCGACCGAGTCGACGACCCCAACCCCGACCGAGTCGACGACCGAGTCGACGACCCCGACCGAGTCGACGACCGAGTCGACGACCCCGACAGAGTCGAGGAGCGAGTCGACAACCCCGACAGAGTCGACGACCCCGACAGAGTCGACGACCCCGACCGAGTCGACGACCGAGTCGACGACCCCGACCGAGTCGACGACCGAGTCGACGACCCCGACAGAGTCGACGACCCCGACAGAGTCGACGACCCCGACCGAGTCGACGACCGAGTCGACGACCCCAACCGAGTCGACGACCCCGACCGAGTCGACGACCCTGACCCCGACCGAGTCGACGACCCCGACCGAGTCGACGACCCCAACCCCGACCGAGTCGACGACCGAGTCGACGACCCCGACCGAGTCGACGACCGAGTCGACGACCCCGACAGAGTCGAGGAGCGAGTCGACAACCCCGACAGAGTCGACGACCCCGACAGAGTCGACGACCCCGACCGAGTCGACGACCGAGTCGACGACCCCGACCGAGTCGACGACCCCGACCGAGTCGACGACCGAGTCGACGACCGCGACCGAGTCGACGACCGAGTCGACGACCCCGACCGAGTCGACGACCCCGACCAAGTCGACGACCGAGTCGACGACCCCGACCGAGTCGACGACCCCGACCAAGTCGACGACCCCGACCGAGTCGACGACCGAGTCCACGACCGAGTCGACGACCCCGACCCCGACCGAGTCGACGACCCCGTCGAAGACCGAGTCGACGACCCCGCACCCGACCGAGTCGACGACCCCGACCGAGTCGACGACCCCGACCCCGACCGAGTCGACGACCCAGACCCCGAACGAGTCGACGACCCCGACCCCGACCGAGTCGACGACCCCGACCGAGTCGACGACCCCGAACGAGTCGACGACCCCGACCCCGACCGAGTCGACGACCCCAACCGAGTCGACGACCCCGACCGAGTCGATGACCCCGACCCCGACCGAGTCGACGACCCTGACCCCGACCGAGTCGACGACCCCGACCGAGTCGACGACCCCGACCCCGACCGAGTCGACGACCGAGTCGACGACCCCGACAGAGTCGACGACCGAGTCGACAACCCCGACAGAGTCGACGACCCCGACAGAGTCGACGACACCGACCGAGTCGACGACCGAGTCGACGACCACGACCGAGTCGACGACCCCGACCGAGTCGACGACCGAGTCGACGACCCCGACCGAGTCGATGACCGAGTCGACGACCCCGACCGAGTCGACGACCCCGACCGAGTCGACGACCGAGTCGACGACCCCGACCGAGTCCACGACCGCGTCGACGACGACGACCCCGTCGACGACCCCGACCGAGTCGACGACCCCGACCAAGTCGACGACCGAGTCGACGACCGAGTCGACGACCCCGACCGAGTCGACGACCGAGTCGACGACCGAGTGGACGACCCCGACGGAGTCGACGACCGAGTCGACGACGACGACCGAGTCGACGACCGAGTCGACGACGACGACCGAGTCGACGACCGACTCGACGACCGAGTCGACGACCGACTCGACGACCGAGTCGACGACGACGATCGAGTCGACGACCGAGTCGTCGACCGAGTCGACGACCGCGACCGAGTCGACGACCGAGTCGACGACCCCGACCGAGTCGACGACCGAGTCGACGACGACGACACCGTCGACGACCCTGACCGAGTCGACGACGACGACCCCGTCGACGACCCCGACCGAGTCGACGACCGAGACGACGACCCCGTCGACGACCCCGACCGAGTCGACGACCCCGACCAAGTCGACGACCGAGTCGACGACCGAGTCGACGACCCCGACTGAGTCGACGACCGAGTCGACGACCGAGTCGACGACCCCGACCGAGTCCACGACCGAGTCGACGACGATGACCGAGTCGACGACCGAGTCGACGACCCCGACCGAGTCGACGACCGAGTCGACGACTGAGTCTATGACCCTGACGACGACCGAGTCGACGACCGAGTCGACGACCCCGACCGAGTCGACGACCGAGTCGACGACGACGACCGAGTCGACGACCGAGTCGACGACCCCGACCGAGTCGATGACCGAGTCGACGACCCCGACGACGACCGAGTCGACGACCCCGACCGAGTCGACGACCGAGTCGACGACCGAGTCGACGACCCCGACGACGACCGAGTCGACGACCGAGTCGACGACCCCGACCGAGTCGACGACCGAGTCGACGACCGAGTCGACGACCCCGACCGAGTCGACGACCCCGACCGAGTCGACGACCGAGTCGACGACCGAGTCGACGACCCCGACCGAGTCGACGACCGAGTCGACGACCGTGTCGACGACCCCGACCGAGTCGACGACCGAGTCGACGACCCCGACCCCGACCGAGTCGACGACCCCGTCGACGACCGAGTCGACGACCCCGACCCCGACCGAGTCGACGACCCCGACCGAGTGGACGACCCTGACCACGACCGAGTCGACGACCCCGACCGAGTCGACGACCCCGACCCCGACCGAGTCGACGACCCCGACCGAGTCGACGACCCCGACCCCGACCGAGTCGACGACCCCGACTGAGTCGACGACCGAGTTGACGACCCCGACCGAGTCGACGACCCCGACCGAGTCGACGACCGAGTCGACGACCCCGACCGAGTCGACGACCCCGACCGCGTCGACGACAGAGTCGACGACCCCGACCGAGTCGACGACCCCGACCGAGTCGACGACCGAGTCGACGACCCTGACCGAGTCGACGACCCCGTCGACGACCGAGTCGACGACCCCGACCGAGTCGACGACCGAGTCGACGACCCCGACCGAGTCGACGACCCCGACCGAGTCGACGACCGAGTCGACGACCCCGACTGAGTCGACGTCCGAGTCGACGACGATGACCGAGTCGACGACGGAGTCGACGACCACGACCGAGTCGACGACCGAGTCGACGACTGAGTCTATGACCCCGACGACGACCGAGTCGACGACCCCGACCGCGTCGACGACAGAGTCGACGACCCCGACCGAGTCGACGACCCCGACCGAGTCGACGACCGAGTCGACGACCCCGACCGAGTCGACGACCGAGTCTACGACCGAGTCGACGACCCCGACCGAGTCGACGACCGAGTCGACGACCGAGTCGACGACCCCGACCGAGTCGACGACCCCGACAGAGTCGACGACCGCGACAGAGTCGACGACCCCGACCGAGTCGACGACCGAGTCGACGACCCCGACCGTGTCGACGACCGAGTTGACGACCCCGACCGAGTCGACGACCCCGACCGTGTCGACGACCGAGTCGACGACCCCGACCGAGTCGACGACCGAGTCGACGACCGAGTCGACGACCCCGACCGAGTCGACGACCGAGTCGACGACCGAGTCGACGACCCCGACCGATTCGACGACCCCGACCGAGTCGACGACCGAGTCGACGACCGAGTCGACGACCCCGACCCCGACCGAGTCGACGACCCCAACCGAGTCGACGACCCCGACCCCGACCGAGTCGACGACCCCGACCGAGTCGACGACCCCGACCGAGTCGACGACCCCGACCCCGACCAAGTCGACGACCCAGACCCCGACCGAGTCGACGACCCCGACCCCGACCGAGTCGACGACCCCGACCGAGTCGACGACCCCAACCCCAACCGAGTCGACGACCCCAACCGAGTCGACGACCCCGACCGAGTCGACGACCCTGACCCCGACCGAGTCGACGACCCCGACCGAGTCGACGATCCCGACCCCGACCGAGTCGACGACCGAGTCGACGACCCCGACCGAGTTGACGACCGAGTCGACGACCCCGACAGAGTCGAGGACCGAGTCGACAACCGCGACAGAGTCGACGACCCCGACAGAGTCGACGACCCCGACCGAGTCGACGACCGAGTCGACTACCCCGACCGAGTCGACGACCCCGACCGAGTCGACGACCCCAACCCCGACCGAGTCGACGACCCCAACCGAGTCGACGACCCCGACCGAGTCGACGACCCCGACCCCGACCGTGTCGACGACCCCGACCGAGTCGACGACCCCGACCCCGACCGAGTCGACGACCGAGTCAATGACCCCGACCGAGTCGACGACCGAGTCGACGACCCCGACAGAGTCGAGGACCGAGTCGACAACTCCGACAGAGTCGAGGACCGAGTCGACAACCCCGACAGAGTCGACGACCCCGACAGAGTCGACGACCCCGACCGAGTCGACGACCCCGACCGAGTCGACGACCCCAACCTCGACCGAGTCGACGACCCCAACCGAGTCGACGACCCCGACCGAGTCGACGACCCTGACCCCGACCGAGTCGACGACCCCGACCGAGTCGACGACCCCAACCCCGACCGAGTCGACGACCGAGTCGACGACCCCGACCGAGTCGACGACCGAGTCGACGACCCCGACAGAGTCGAGGACCGAGTCGACAACCCCGACAGAGTCGACGACCCCGACAGAGTCGACGACCCCGACCGAGTCGACGACCGAGTCGACGACCCCGACCGAGTCGACGACCCCGACCGAGTCGACGACCGAGTCGACGACACCGACCGAGTCGACGACCGAGTCGACGACCGCGACCGAGTCGACGACCGAGTCGACGACCCCGACCGAGTCGACGACCCTGACCGAGTCGACGACCGAGTCGACGACCCCGACCGAGTCGACGACCCCGACCGAGTCGACGACCCCGACCAAGTCGACGACCCCGACCGAGTCGACGACCGAGTCCACGACCGAGTCGACGACCCCGACCCCGACCGAGTCGACGACCCCGTCGAAGACCGAGTCGACGACCCCGACCCCGACCGAGTCGACGACCCCGACCGAGTCGACGACCCCGACCCCGACCGAGTCGACGACCCCGACCGAGTCGACGACCCCGACCCCGACCGAGTCGACGACCCAGACCCCGAACGAGTCGACGACCCCGACCCCGACCGAGTCGACGACCCCGACCGAGTCGACGACCCCGAACGAGTCGACGACCCCGACCCCGACCGAGTCGACGACCCCAACCGAGTCGACGACCCCGACCGAGTCGACGACCCCGACCCCGACCGAGTCGACGACCCTGACCCCGACCGAGTCGACGACCCCGACCGAGTGACGACCCCGACCCCGACCGAGTCGACGACCGAGTCGACGACCCCGACCGAGTTGACGACCGAGTTGACGACCCCGACAGAGTCGACGACCGAGTCGACAACCCCGACAGAGTCGACGACCCCGACAGAGTCGACGACCCCGACCGAGTCGACGACCGAGTCGACGACCACGACCGAGTCGACGACCCCGACCGAGTCGACGACCGAGTCGACGACCCCGACCGACTCGACGACCGAGTCGACGACCCGAACCGAGTCGACGACCCCGACCGAGTCGACGACCGAGTCGACGACCCCGACCGAGTCCACGACCGCGTCGACGACGACGACCCCGTCGACGACCCCGACCGAATCGACGACCGAGACGACGACCCCGTCGACGACCCCGACCGAGTCGACGACGGAGTCGACGACCCCGACCGAGTCGACGACCGAGTCGACGACCGAGTCGACGACCCCGACGGAGTCGACGACCGAGTCGACGACGACGACCGAGTCGACGACCGACTCGACGACCGACTCGACGACTGAGTCGACGACGACGATCGAGTCGACGACCGAGTCGTCGACCGTGTCGACGACCGCGACCGAGTCGACGACCGAGTCGACGACCCCGACCGAGTCGACGACCGAGTCGACGACCCCGACCGAGTCCACGACCGAGTCGACGACGACGACACCGTCGACGACCCTGACCGAGTCGACGACGACGACCCCGTCGACGACCCCGACCGCGTCGACGACGACGACCCCGTCGACGACCCCGACCGAGTCGACGACCGAGACGACGACCCCGTCGACGACCCCGACCGAGTCGACGACCCCGACCAAGTCGACGACCGAGTCGACGACCGAGTCGACGACACCGACTGAGTCGACGACCGAGTCGACGACCGAGTCGACGACCCCGACCGAGTCCACGACCGAGTCGACGACGATGACCGAGTCGACGACCGAGTCGACGACCCCGACGGAGTCGACGACCGAGTCGACGACTGAGTCTATGACCCCGACGACGACCGAGTCGACGACCGAGTCGACGACCCCGACCGAGTCGACGACCGAGTCGACGACGACGACCGAGTCGACGACCGAGTCGACGACCCCGACTGAGTCGATGACCGAGTCGACGACCCCGACGACGACCGAGTCGACGACCCCGACCGAGTCGACGACCGAGTCGACGACCGAGTCGACGACCCCGACGACGACCGAGTCGACGACCGAGTCGACGACCCCGACCGAGTCGACGACCGAGTCGACGACCGAGTCGACGACCCCGACCGAGTCGACGACCCCGACCGAGTCGACGACCGAGTCGACGACCGAGTCGACGACCCCGACCGAGTCGACGACCGAGTCGACGACCCCGACCGAGTCGACGACCGAGTCGACGACCGTGTCGACGACCCCGACCGAGTCGACGACCGAGTCGACGACCCCGACACCGACCGAGTCGACGACCCCGTCGACGACCGAGTCGACGACCCCGACCCCGACCGAGTCGACGACCCCGACCGAGTGGACGACCCTGACCACGACCGAGTCGACGACCCCGACCGAGTCGACGACCCCGACCCCGACCGAGTCGACGACCCCGACCGAGTCGACGACCCCGACCCCGACCGAGTCGACGACCCCGACCAAGTCGACGACCGAGTCGACGACCGAGTCGACGACCGCGAGCGAGTCGACGACCGAGTCGACGACCGAGTCGACGACCCCGACCGAGTCGACGACAGAGTCGACGACCGAGTCGACGACCCCGACCGGGTCGACGACCCCGACCCCGACCGAGTCGACGACCCCGACCGAGTCGACGAACCCGACCGAGTCGACGACCCCAACCCCGACCGAGTCGACGACCCCGACCCCGACCGAGTCGACGACCCCGACCGAGTCGACGACCCTGACCCCGACCGAGTCGACGACCCCGACCGAGTCGACGACCGAGTCGACGACCCCGACCGAGTCGACGACCGAGTCGACGACCCCGACCGAGTCGACGACCGAGTCGACAACCCCGACAGAGTCGACACCCCCGACAGAGTCGACGACCCCGACCGAGTCGACGACCGCGACCGAGTCGACGACCGAGTCGACGACACCGACCGAGTCGACGACCCCGACCGAGTCGACGACCGAGTCGACGACCCCGACCGAGTCCACGACCGAGTCGACGACGACGACCCCGTCGACGACCCCGACCGAGTCGACGACGACGACCCCGTCGATGACCCCGACCGAGTCGACGACCGACACGACGACCCCGTTGACGACCCCGACCGAGTCGACGACCCCGACCGAGTCGACGACCGAGTCGACGACCGAGTCGACGACCCCGACCGAGTCGACGACCGAGTCGACGACCGAGTCGACGACCCCGACCGAGTCGACGACCGAGTCGACGACGACGACCGAGTCGACGACCGAGTCGATGACCCCGACCGAGTCGACGACCGAGTCGACGACTGAGTCTACGACCCCGACGACGACCGAGTCGACGACCGAGTCGACGACCCCGACCGAGTCGACGACCGAGTCGACGACCGAGTCGACGACCCCGTCGACGACCCCGACCGAGTCGCCGACCCCGACCAAGTCGACGACCGAGTCGACGACCGAGTCGACGACCCCGACAGAGTCGATGACCGAGTCGACGACCGAGTCGACGACCCCGACCGAGTCGACGACCGAGTCGACGACGACGACCGAGTCGACGACCGAGTCGACGACCGAGTCGACGACCCCGACCGAGTCGACGACCGAGTCGACGACGACGATCGAGTCGACGACCGAGTCGTCGACCGAGTCGACGACCGCGACCGAGTCGACGACCGAGTCGACGACCCCGACCGAGTCGACGACCCCGACCGAGTCGACGACCGAGTCGACGACCCCGACCGAGTCCACGACCGAGTCGACGACGACGACCCCGTCGACGACCCTGACCGAGTCGACGACGACGACCCCGTCGACGACCCCGACCGAGTCGACGACCGAGACGACGACCCCGTCGACGACCCCGACCGAGTCGACGACCCCGACCGAGTCGACGACCGAGTCGACGACCGAGTCGACGACCCCGACCGAGTCGATGACCGAGTCAACGACCGAGTCGACGACCCCGACCGAGTCGACGACCGAGTCGACGACTGAGTCTACGACCCCGACGACGACCGAGTCGACGACCGAGTCGACGACCCCGACCGAGTCGACGACCGAGTCGACGACGACGACCGAGTCGACGACCGAGTCGACGACCCCGACCGAGTCGATGACCGAGTCGACGACCCCGACGACGACCGAGTCGACGACCCCGACCGAGTCGACGACCGAGTCGACGACCGAGTCGACGACCCCGACGACGACCGAGTCGACGACCGAGTCGACGACGACGACCGAGTCGACGACCGAGTCGACGACCGAGTCGACGACGACGACCGAGTCGACGACCGAGTCGACGACCCCGACCGAGTCGACGACCGAGTCGACGACCGAGTCGACGACCCCGACCGAGTCGACGACCGAGTCGACGACCGTGTCGACGACCCCGACCGAGTCGACGACCCCGACCGAGTCGACGACCGAGTCGACGACCCCGACCCCGACCGAGTCGACGACCCCGTCGACGACCGAGTCGACGACCCCGACCCCGACCGAGTCGACGACCCCGACCCCGACCGAGTCGACGACCCCGACCGAGTCGATGACCCCGACCCCGACCGAGTCGACGACCCCGACCGAGTCGACGACCCCGACCGCGACCGAGTCGACGACCCCGACCGAGTCGACGACCCCGACCGAGTCGACGACCCCGACCCCGACCGAGTTGACGACCCCGACTGAGTCGACGACCGAGTTGACGACCCCGACCGAGTCAACGACCCCGACCGAGTCGACGACCGAGTCGACGACCCCGACCGAGTCGACGACCCCGACCGCGTCGACGATCCGACCGAGTCGACGACCGAGTCGACGACCCCGACCGAGTCGACGACCCCGACCGCGTCGACGACAGAGTCGACGACCCCGACCGAGTCGACAACCCCGACCGAGTCGACGACCGAGTCGACGACCCTGACCGAGTCGACGACCCCGTCGACGACCGAGTCGATGACCCCGACCGAGTCGACGACCGAGTCGACGACCCCGACCGAGTCGACGACCCCGACCGAGTCGATGACCCCGACCGAGTCGACGACCGAGTCGACGACCCCGAACGAGTCGACGACCGAGTCTACGACCGAGTCGACGACCCCGACCAAGTCGACGACCGAGTCGACGACCGAGTCGACGACCCCGACCGAGTAGACGACCCCGACCGAGTCGACGACCGAGTCGACAACCCCGACCGAGTCGACAACCCTGACCGAGTCGACGACCGAGTCGACGACCGAGTCGACGACCCCGACCGAGTCGACGACCCCGACCGAGTCGACGACAGAGTCGACGACCAGGTCGACGACCCCGACCGGGTCGACGACCCCGACCGAGTCGACGACCGAGTCGACGACCGAGTCGACGACCCCGACCCCGACCGAGTCGACGACCGAGTCGACGACCGAGTCGACGACCCCGACCCCGACCGAGTCGACAACCCCGACCCCGACCGAGTCGACGACCCCGACCCCGACCGAGTCGACGACCCCGACCGAGTCGACGACCCCGACCGAGTCGACGACCCCAACCCCGACCGAGTCGACGACCCCGACCCCGACCGAGTCGACGACCCCGACCGAGTCGACGACCCCGACCCCGACCGAGTCGACGACCCCAACCGAGTCGACGACCCCGACCGAGTCGACGACCCCGACCCCGACCGAGTCGACGACCCCGACCCCGACCGAGTCGACGACCCCGACCGAGTCGACGACCGAGTCGACGACCCCGACCGAGTCGACGACCGAGTCGACGACCCCGACAGAGTCGACGACCGAGTCGACAACCCCGAAAGAGTCGACAACCCCGACCGAGTCGACGACCCCGACCGAGTCGACGACCGCGACCGAGTCGACGACCGAGTCGACGACCGAGTCGACGACCCCGACCCCGACCGAGTCGACGACCCCAACCGAGTCGACGACCCCGACCCCGACCGAGTCGACGACCCCGACCGAGTCGACGACCCCGACCGAGTCGACGACCCCGACCCCGACCAAGTCGACGACCCAGACCCCGACCGAGTCGACGACCCCGACCCCGACCGAGTCGACGACCCCGACCGAGTCGACGACCCCAACCCCAACCGAGTCGACGACCCCAACCGAGTCGACGACCCCGACCGAGTCGACGACCCTGACCCCGACCGAGTCGACGACCCCGACCGAGTCGACGATCCCGACCCCGACCGAGTCGACGACCGAGTCGACGACCCCGACCGAGTTGACGACCGAGTCGACGACCCCGACAGAGTCGAGGACCGAGTCGACAACCGCGACAGAGTCGACGACCCCGACAGAGTCGACGACCCCGACCGAGTCGACGACCGAGTCGACTACCCCGACCGAGTCGACGACCCCGACCGAGTCGACGACCCCAACCCCGACCGAGTCGACGACCCCAACCGAGTCGACGACCCCGACCGAGTCGACGACCCTGACCCCGACCGTGTCGACGACCCCGACCGAGTCGACGACCCCGACCCCGACCGAGTCGACGACCGAGTCAATGACCCCGACCGAGTCGACGACCGAGTCGACGACCCCGACAGAGTCGAGGACCGAGTCGACAACCCCGACAGAGTCGAGGACCGAGTCGACAACCCCGACAGAGTCGACGACCCCGACAGAGTCGACGACCCCGACCGAGTCGACGACCCCGACCGAGTCGACGACCCCAACCTCGACCGAGTCGACGACCCCAACCGAGTCGACGACCCCGACCGAGTCGACGACCCTGACCCCGACCGAGTCGACGACCCCGACCGAGTCGACGACCCCAACCCCGACCGAGTCGACGACCGAGTCGACGACCCCGACCGAGTCGACGACCGAGTCGACGACCCCGACAGAGTCGAGGACCGAGTCGACAACCCCGACAGAGTCGACGACCCCGACAGAGTCGACGACCCCGACCGAGTCGACGACCGAGTCGACGACCCCGACCGAGTCGACGACCCCGACCGAGTCGACGACCGAGTCGACGACACCGACCGAGTCGACGACCGAGTCGACGACCGCGACCGAGTCGACGACCGAGTCGACGACCCCGACCGAGTCGACGACCCTGACCGAGTCGACGACCGAGTCGACGACCCCGACCGAGTCGACGACCCCGACCGAGTCGACGACCCCGACCAAGTCGACGACCCCGACCGAGTCGACGACCGAGTCCACGACCGAGTCGACGACCCCGACCCCGACCGAGTCGACGACCCCGTCGAAGACCGAGTCGACGACCCCGACCCCGACCGAGTCGACGACCCCGACCGAGTCGACGACCCCGACCCCGACCGAGTCGACGACCCCGACCGAGTCGACGACCCCGACCCCGACCGAGTCGACGACCCAGACCCCGAACGAGTCGACGACCCCGACCCCGACCGAGTCGACGACCCCGACCGAGTCGACGACCCCGAACGAGTCGACGACCCCGACCCCGACCGAGTCGACGACCCCAACCGAGTCGACGACCCCGACCGAGTCGACGACCCCGACCCCGACCGAGTCGACGACCCTGACCCCGACCGAGTCGACGACCCCGACCGAGTCGACGACCCCGACCCCGACCGAGTCGACGACCGAGTCGACGACCCCGACCGAGTTGACGACCGAGTTGACGACCCCGACAGAGTCGACGACCGAGTCGACAACCCCGACAGAGTCGACGACCCCGACAGAGTCGACGACCCCGACCGAGTCGACGACCGAGTCGACGACCACGACCGAGTCGACGACCCCGACCGAGTCGACGACCGAGTCGACGACCCCGACCGACTCGACGACCGAGTCGACGACCCGAACCGAGTCGACGACCCCGACCGAGTCGACGACCGAGTCGACGACCCCGACCGAGTCCACGACCGCGTCGACGACGACGACCCCGTCGACGACCCCGACCGAATCGACGACCGAGACGACGACCCCGTCGACGACCCCGACCGAGTCGACGACCGAGTCGACGACCCCGACCGAGTCGACGACCGAGTCGACGACCGAGTCGACGACCCCGACGGAGTCGACGACCGAGTCGACGACGACGACCGAGTCGACGACCGACTCGACGACCGACTCGACGACCGAGTCGACGACGACGATCGAGTCGACGACCGAGTCGTCGACCGTGTCGACGACCGCGACCGAGTCGACGACCGAGTCGACGACCCCGACCGAGTCGACGACCGAGTCGACGACCCCGACCGAGTCCACGACCGAGTCGACGACGACGACACCGTCGACGACCCTGACCGAGTCGACGACGACGACCCCGTCGACGACCCCGACCGCGTCGACGACGACGACCCCGTCGACGACCCCGACCGAGTCGACGACCGAGACGACGACCCCGTCGACGACCCCGACCGAGTCGACGACCCCGACCAAGTCGACGACCGAGTCGACGACCGAGTCGACGACACCGACTGAGTCGACGACCGAGTCGACGACCGAGTCGACGACCCCGACCGAGTCCACGACCGAGTCGACGACGATGACCGAGTCGACGACCGAGTCGACGACCCCGACCGAGTCGACGACCGAGTCGACGACTGAGTCTATGACCCCGACGACGACCGAGTCGACGACCGAGTCGACGACCCCGACCGAGTCGACGACCGAGTCGACGACGACGACCGAGTCGACGACCGAGTCGACGACCCCGACTGAGTCGATGACCGAGTCGACGACCCCGACGACGACCGAGTCGACGACCCCGACCGAGTCGACGACCGAGTCGACGACCGAGTCGACGACCCCGACGACGACCGAGTCGACGACCGAGTCGACGACCCCGACCGAGTCGACGACCGAGTCGACGACCGAGTCGACGACCCCGACCGAGTCGACGACCCCGACCGAGTCGACGACCGAGTCGACGACCGAGTCGACGACCCCGACCGAGTCGACGACCGAGTCGACGACCCCGACCGAGTCGACGACCGAGTCGACGACCGTGTCGACGACCCCGACCGAGTCGACGACCGAGTCGACGACCCCGACACCGACCGAGTCGACGACCCCGTCGACGACCGAGTCGACGACCCCGACCCCGACCGAGTCGACGACCCCGACCGAGTGGACGACCCTGACCACGACCGAGTCGACGACCCCGACCGAGTCGACGACCCCGACCCCGACCGAGTCGACGACCCCGACCGAGTCGACGACCCCGACCCCGACCGAGTCGACGACCCCGACCAAGTCGACGACCGAGTCGACGACCGAGTCGACGACCGCGAGCGAGTCGACGACCGAGTCGACGACCGAGTCGACGACCCCGACCGAGTCCACGACCGAGTCGACGACGACGACCCCGTCGACGACCCTGACCGAGTCGACGACGACGACCCCGTCGACGACCCCGACCGAGTCGACGACCGAGACGACGACCCCGTCGACGACCCCGACCGAGTCGACGACCCCGACCGAGTCGACGACCGAGTCGACGACCGAGTCGACGACCCCGACCGAGTCGATGACCGAGTCAACGACCGAGTCGACGACCCCGACCGAGTCGACGACCGAGTCGACGACTGAGTCTACGACCCCGACGACGACCGAGTCGACGACCGAGTCGACGACCCCGACCGAGTCGACGACCGAGTCGACGACGACGACCGAGTCGACGACCGAGTCGACGACCCCGACCGAGTCGATGACCGAGTCGACGACCCCGACGACGACCGAGTCGACGACCCCGACCGAGTCGACGACCGAGTCGACGACCGAGTCGACGACCCCGACGACGACCGAGTCGACGACCGAGTCGACGACGACGACCGAGTCGACGACCGAGTCGACGACCGAGTCGACGACGACGACCGAGTCGACGACCGAGTCGACGACCCCGACCGAGTCGACGACCGAGTCGACGACCGAGTCGACGACCCCGACCGAGTCGACGACCGAGTCGACGACCGTGTCGACGACCCCGACCGAGTCGACGACCCCGACCGAGTCGACGACCGAGTCGACGACCCCGACCCCGACCGAGTCGACGACCCCGTCGACGACCGAGTCGACGACCCCGACCCCGACCGAGTCGACGACCCCGACCCCGACCGAGTCGACGACCCCGACCGAGTCGATGACCCCGACCCCGACCGAGTCGACGACCCCGACCGAGTCGACGACCCCGACCGCGACCGAGTCGACGACCCCGACCGAGTCGACGACCCCGACCGAGTCGACGACCCCGACCCCGACCGAGTTGACGACCCCGACTGAGTCGACGACCGAGTTGACGACCCCGACCGAGTCAACGACCCCGACCGAGTCGACGACCGAGTCGACGACCCCGACCGAGTCGACGACCCCGACCGCGTCGACGATCCGACCGAGTCGACGACCGAGTCGACGACCCCGACCGAGTCGACGACCCCGACCGCGTCGACGACAGAGTCGACGACCCCGACCGAGTCGACAACCCCGACCGAGTCGACGACCGAGTCGACGACCCTGACCGAGTCGACGACCCCGTCGACGACCGAGTCGATGACCCCGACCGAGTCGACGACCGAGTCGACGACCCCGACCGAGTCGACGACCCCGACCGAGTCGATGACCCCGACCGAGTCGACGACCGAGTCGACGACCCCGAACGAGTCGACGACCGAGTCTACGACCGAGTCGACGACCCCGACCAAGTCGACGACCGAGTCGACGACCGAGTCGACGACCCCGACCGAGTAGACGACCCCGACCGAGTCGACGACCGAGTCGACAACCCCGACCGAGTCGACAACCCTGACCGAGTCGACGACCGAGTCGACGACCGAGTCGACGACCCCGACCGAGTCGACGACCCCGACCGAGTCGACGACAGAGTCGACGACCAGGTCGACGACCCCGACCGGGTCGACGACCCCGACCGAGTCGACGACCGAGTCGACGACCGAGTCGACGACCCCGACCCCGACCGAGTCGACGACCGAGTCGACGACCGAGTCGACGACCCCGACCCCGACCGAGTCGACAACCCCGACCCCGACCGAGTCGACGACCCCGACCCCGACCGAGTCGACGACCCCGACCGAGTCGACGACCCCGACCGAGTCGACGACCCCAACCCCGACCGAGTCGACGACCCCGACCCCGACCGAGTCGACGACCCCGACCGAGTCGACGACCCCGACCCCGACCGAGTCGACGACCCCAACCGAGTCGACGACCCCGACCGAGTCGACGACCCCGACCCCGACCGAGTCGACGACCCCGACCCCGACCGAGTCGACGACCCCGACCGAGTCGACGACCGAGTCGACGACCCCGACCGAGTCGACGACCGAGTCGACGACCCCGACAGAGTCGACGACCGAGTCGACAACCCCGAAAGAGTCGACAACCCCGACCGAGTCGACGACCCCGACCGAGTCGACGACCGCGACCGAGTCGACGACCGAGTCGACGACCGAGTCGACGACCCCGACCCCGACCGAGTCGACGACCCCAACCGAGTCGACGACCCCGACCCCGACCGAGTCGACGACCCCGACCGAGTCGACGACCCCGACCGAGTCGACGACCCCGACCCCGACCAAGTCGACGACCCAGACCCCGACCGAGTCGACGACCCCGACCCCGACCGAGTCGACGACCCCGACCGAGTCGACGACCCCAACCCCAACCGAGTCGACGACCCCAACCGAGTCGACGACCCCGACCGAGTCGACGACCCTGACCCCGACCGAGTCGACGACCCCGACCGAGTCGACGATCCCGACCCCGACCGAGTCGACGACCGAGTCGACGACCCCGACCGAGTTGACGACCGAGTCGACGACCCCGACAGAGTCGAGGACCGAGTCGACAACCGCGACAGAGTCGACGACCCCGACAGAGTCGACGACCCCGACCGAGTCGACGACCGAGTCGACTACCCCGACCGAGTCGACGACCCCGACCGAGTCGACGACCCCAACCCCGACCGAGTCGACGACCCCAACCGAGTCGACGACCCCGACCGAGTCGACGACCCTGACCCCGACCGTGTCGACGACCCCGACCGAGTCGACGACCCCGACCCCGACCGAGTCGACGACCGAGTCAATGACCCCGACCGAGTCGACGACCGAGTCGACGACCCCGACAGAGTCGAGGACCGAGTCGACAACCCCGACAGAGTCGAGGACCGAGTCGACAACCCCGACAGAGTCGACGACCCCGACAGAGTCGACGACCCCGACCGAGTCGACGACCCCGACCGAGTCGACGACCCCAACCTCGACCGAGTCGACGACCCCAACCGAGTCGACGACCCCGACCGAGTCGACGACCCTGACCCCGACCGAGTCGACGACCCCGACCGAGTCGACGACCCCAACCCCGACCGAGTCGACGACCGAGTCGACGACCCCGACCGAGTCGACGACCGAGTCGACGACCCCGACAGAGTCGAGGACCGAGTCGACAACCCCGACAGAGTCGACGACCCCGACAGAGTCGACGACCCCGACCGAGTCGACGACCGAGTCGACGACCCCGACCGAGTCGACGACCCCGACCGAGTCGACGACCGAGTCGACGACACCGACCGAGTCGACGACCGAGTCGACGACCGCGACCGAGTCGACGACCGAGTCGACGACCCCGACCGAGTCGACGACCCTGACCGAGTCGACGACCGAGTCGACGACCCCGACCGAGTCGACGACCCCGACCGAGTCGACGACCCCGACCAAGTCGACGACCCCGACCGAGTCGACGACCGAGTCCACGACCGAGTCGACGACCCCGACCCCGACCGAGTCGACGACCCCGTCGAAGACCGAGTCGACGACCCCGACCCCGACCGAGTCGACGACCCCGACCGAGTCGACGACCCCGACCCCGACCGAGTCGACGACCCCGACCGAGTCGACGACCCCGACCCCGACCGAGTCGACGACCCAGACCCCGAACGAGTCGACGACCCCGACCCCGACCGAGTCGACGACCCCGACCGAGTCGACGACCCCGAACGAGTCGACGACCCCGACCCCGACCGAGTCGACGACCCCAACCGAGTCGACGACCCCGACCGAGTCGACGACCCCGACCCCGACCGAGTCGACGACCCTGACCCCGACCGAGTCGACGACCCCGACCGAGTCGACGACCCCGACCCCGACCGAGTCGACGACCGAGTCGACGACCCCGACCGAGTTGACGACCGAGTTGACGACCCCGACAGAGTCGACGACCGAGTCGACAACCCCGACAGAGTCGACGACCCCGACAGAGTCGACGACCCCGACCGAGTCGACGACCGAGTCGACGACCACGACCGAGTCGACGACCCCGACCGAGTCGACGACCGAGTCGACGACCCCGACCGACTCGACGACCGAGTCGACGACCCGAACCGAGTCGACGACCCCGACCGAGTCGACGACCGAGTCGACGACCCCGACCGAGTCCACGACCGCGTCGACGACGACGACCCCGTCGACGACCCCGACCGAATCGACGACCGAGACGACGACCCCGTCGACGACCCCGACCGAGTCGACGACCGAGTCGACGACCCCGACCGAGTCGACGACCGAGTCGACGACCGAGTCGACGACCCCGACGGAGTCGACGACCGAGTCGACGACGACGACCGAGTCGACGACCGACTCGACGACCGACTCGACGACCGAGTCGACGACGACGATCGAGTCGACGACCGAGTCGTCGACCGTGTCGACGACCGCGACCGAGTCGACGACCGAGTCGACGACCCCGACCGAGTCGACGACCGAGTCGACGACCCCGACCGAGTCCACGACCGAGTCGACGACGACGACACCGTCGACGACCCTGACCGAGTCGACGACGACGACCCCGTCGACGACCCCGACCGCGTCGACGACGACGACCCCGTCGACGACCCCGACCGAGTCGACGACCGAGACGACGACCCCGTCGACGACCCCGACCGAGTCGACGACCCCGACCAAGTCGACGACCGAGTCGACGACCGAGTCGACGACACCGACTGAGTCGACGACCGAGTCGACGACCGAGTCGACGACCCCGACCGAGTCCACGACCGAGTCGACGACGATGACCGAGTCGACGACCGAGTCGACGACCCCGACCGAGTCGACGACCGAGTCGACGACTGAGTCTATGACCCCGACGACGACCGAGTCGACGACCGAGTCGACGACCCCGACCGAGTCGACGACCGAGTCGACGACGACGACCGAGTCGACGACCGAGTCGACGACCCCGACTGAGTCGATGACCGAGTCGACGACCCCGACGACGACCGAGTCGACGACCCCGACCGAGTCGACGACCGAGTCGACGACCGAGTCGACGACCCCGACGACGACCGAGTCGACGACCGAGTCGACGACCCCGACCGAGTCGACGACCGAGTCGACGACCGAGTCGACGACCCCGACCGAGTCGACGACCCCGACCGAGTCGACGACCGAGTCGACGACCGAGTCGACGACCCCGACCGAGTCGACGACCGAGTCGACGACCCCGACCGAGTCGACGACCGAGTCGACGACCGTGTCGACGACCCCGACCGAGTCGACGACCGAGTCGACGACCCCGACACCGACCGAGTCGACGACCCCGTCGACGACCGAGTCGACGACCCCGACCCCGACCGAGTCGACGACCCCGACCGAGTGGACGACCCTGACCACGACCGAGTCGACGACCCCGACCGAGTCGACGACCCCGACCCCGACCGAGTCGACGACCCCGACCGAGTCGACGACCCCGACCCCGACCGAGTCGACGACCCCGACCAAGTCGACGACCGAGTCGACGACCGAGTCGACGACCGCGAGCGAGTCGACGACCGAGTCGACGACCGAGTCGACGACCCCGACCGAGTCGACGACAGAGTCGACGACCGAGTCGACGACCCCGACCGGGTCGACGACCCCGACCCCGACCGAGTCGACGACCCCGACCGAGTCGACGAACCCGACCGAGTCGACGACCCCAACCCCGACCGAGTCGACGACCCCGACCCCGACCGAGTCGACGACCCCGACCGAGTCGACGACCCTGACCCCGACCGAGTCGACGACCCCAACCGAGTCGACGACCCCGACCGAGTCGACGACCCCGACCCCGACCGAGTCGACGACCCTGACCCCGACCGAGTCGACGACCCCGACCGAGTCGACGACCCCGACCCCGACCGAGTCGACGACCCCGACCCCGACCGAGTCGACGACCCCGACCGAGTCGACGACCGAGTCGACGACCCCGACCGAGTCGACGACCGAGTCGACGACCCCGACCGAGTCGACGACCGAGTCGACAACCCCGACAGAGTCGACACCCCCGACAGAGTCGACGACCCCGACCGAGTCGACGACCGCGACCGAGTCGACGACCGAGTCGACGACACCGACCGAGTCGACGACCCCGACCGAGTCGACGACCGAGTCGACGACCCCGACCGAGTCCACGACCGAGTCGACGACGACGACCCCGTCGACGACCCCGACCGAGTCGACGACGACGACCCCGTCGACGACCCCGACCGAGTCGACGACCGACACGACGACCCCGTTGACGACCCCGACCGAGTCGACGACCCCGACCGAGTCGACGACCGAGTCGACGACCGAGTCGACGACCCCGATCGAGTCGACGACCGAGTCGACGACCGAGTCGACGACCCCGACCGAGTCGACGACCGAGTCGACGACGACGACCGAGTCGACGACCGAGTCGATGACCCCGACCGAGTCGACGACCGAGTCGACGACTGAGTCTACGACCCCGACGACGACCGAGTCGACGACCGAGTCGACGACCCCGACCGAGTCGACGACCGAGTCGACGACCCCGACCGAGTCGACGACCGAGTCGACGACCGAGTCGACGACCCCGTCGACGACCCCGACCGAGTCGCCGACCCCGACCAAGTCGACGACCGAGTCGACGACCGAGTCGACGACCCCGACAGAGTCGATGACCGAGTCGACGACCGAGTCGACGACCCCGACCGAGTCGACGACCGAGTCGACGACGACGACCGAGTCGACGACCGAGTCGACGACCGAGTCGACGACCCCGACCGAGTCGACGACCGAGTCGACGACGACGATCGAGTCGACGACCGAGTCGTCGACCGAGTCGACGACCGCGACCGAGTCGACGACCGAGTCGACGACCCCGACCGAGTCGACGACCCCGACCGAGTCGACGACCGAGTCGACGACCCCGACCGAGTCGACGACCGAGTCGACGACCCCGACCGAGTCCACGACCGAGTCGACGACGACGACCCCGTCGACGACCCTGACCGAGTCGACGACGACGACCCCGTCGACGACCCCGACCGAGTCGACGACCGAGACGACGACCCCGTCGACGACCCCGACCGAGTCGACGACCCCGACCGAGTCGACGACCGAGTCGACGACCGAGTCGACGACCCCGACCGAGTCGATGACCGAGTCAACAACCGAGTCGACGACCCCGACCGAGTCGACGACCGAGTCGACGACTGAGTCTACGACCCCGACGACGACCGAGTCGACGACCGAGTCGACGACCCCGACCGAGTCGACGACCGAGTCGACGACGACGACCGAGTCGACGACCGAGTCGACGACCCCGACCGAGTCGATGACCGAGTCGACGACCCCGACGACGACCGAGTCGACGACCCCGACCGAGTCGACGACCGAGTCGACGACCGAGTCGACGACCGAGTCGACGACCGAGTCGACGACCGAGTCGACGACGACGACCGAGTCGACGACCGAGTCGACGACCGAGTCGACGACGACGACCGAGTCGACGACCGAGTCGACGACCCCGACCGAGTCGACGACCGAGTCGACGACCGAGTCGACGACCCCGACCGAGTCGACGACCGAGTCGACGACCGTGTCGACGACCCCGACCGAGTCGACGACCCCGACCGAGTCGACGACCGAGTCGACGACCCCGACCCCGACCGAGTCGACGACCCCGTCGACGACCGAGTCGACGACCCCGACCCCGACCGAGTCGACGACCCCGACCCCGACCGAGTCGACGACCCCGACCGAGTGGACGACCCTGACCACGACCGAGTCGACGACCCCGACCGAGTCGACGACCCCGACCCCGACCGAGTCGACGACCCCGACCGAGTCGACGACCCCGACCGCGACCGAGTCGACGACACCCCGACCCCGACCGGTCGACGACCCCGACCTGAGTCGACGACCGAGTCGACGACCCCGACCGAGTCGACGACCCCGACCGCGTCGACGGACCGGTCGACGACACCCCGACCGAGTCGACGACCCCCGACCGCGTCGACGACACCCGACCGAGTCGACGACCGAGTCGACGACCCCGGACCGAGTCGACGACCCCGGACCGCGTCGACCCGAGTCGACGACCCCGACCGCGTCGACGACAGAGTCGACGACCCCGACCGAGTCGACAACCCCGACCGAGTCGACGACCGAGTCGACGACCCTGACCGAGTCGATGACCCCGTCGACGACTGAGTCGATGACCCCGACCGAGTCGACGACCGAGTCGACGACCCCGACCGAGTCGACGACCCCGACCGAGTCGACGACCGAGTCGACGACCCCGAACGAGTCGACGACCGAGTCTACGACCGAGTCGACGACCCCGACCAAGTCGACGACCGAGTCGACGACCGAGTCGACGACCCCGACCGAGTAGACGACCCCGACCGAGTCGACGACCGAGTCGACAACCCCGACCGAGTCGACAACCCTGACCGAGTCGACGACCGAGTCGACGACCGAGTCGACGACCCCGACCGAGTCGACGACCGAGTCGACGACCGAGTCGACGACCCCGACCGAGTCGACGACCGAGTCGACGACCGAGTCGACGACCCCGACCGAGTCGACGACCGAGTCGACGACCGAGTCGACGACCCCGACCGAGTCGACGACAGAGTCGACGACCAGGTCGACGACCCCGACCGGGTCGACGACCCCGACCGAGTCGACGACCGAGTCGACGACCGAGTCGACGACCCCGACCCCGACCGAGTCGACGACCGAGTCGACGACCGAGTCGACGACCCCGACCCCGACCGAGTCGACAACCCCGACCCCGACCGAGTCGACGACCCCGACCCCGACCGAGTCGACGACCCCGACCGAGTCGACGACCCCGACCGAGTCGACGACCCCAACCCCGACCGAGTCGACGACCCCGACCCCGACCGAGTCGACGACCCCGACCGAGTCGACGACCCCGACCCCGACCGAGTCGACGACCCCAACCGAGTCGACGACCCCGACCGAGTCGACGACCCCGACCCCGACCGAGTCGACGACCCCGACCCCGACCGAGTCGACGACCCCGACCGAGTCGACGACCGAGTCGACGACCCCGACCGAGTCGACGACCGAGTCGACGACCCCGACAGAGTCGACGACCGAGTCGACAACCCCGAAAGAGTCGACAACCCCGACCGAGTCGACGACCCCGACCGAGTCGACGACCGCGACCGAGTCGACGACCGAGTCGACGACACCGACCGAGTTGACGACCCCGACCGAGTCGACGACCGAGTCGACGACCCCGACCGAGTCGACGACCGAGTCGACGACGACGACCCCGTCGACGACCCCGTCGACGACCGAGTCGACGACCCCGACCGAGTCGACGACCGAGTCGACGACCCCGACCGAGTCGACGACCCCGACCGAGTCGACGACCGAGTCGACGACCCCGACCGAGTCGACGACCGAGTCTACGACCGAGTCGACGACCCCGACCAAGTCGACGACCGAGTCGACGACCGAGTCGACGACCCCGACCGAGTAGACGACCGAGTCGACGACCCGGTCGACGACCCAGTCGACGACCGAGTCGACAACCCCGACCGAGTCGACAACCCCGACCGAGTCGACGACCGAGTCGACGACCGAGTCGACGACCCCGACTGAGTCGACGACCGAGTCGACGACGACGACCGAGTCGACGACCGAGTCGATGACCCCGACCGAGTTGACGACCGAGTCGACGACTGAGTCTACGACCCCGACGACGACCGAGTCGACGACCGAGTCGACGACCCCGACCGAGTCGACGACCGAGTCGACGACGCCGACCGAGTCGACGACCGAGTCGACGACCCCGACGACGACTGAGTCGACGACACCGACCGAGTCGACGACCGAGTCGACGATCGAGTCGACGACCCCGACGACGACCAAGTCGACGACCGAGTCGACGACCCCGACCGAGTCGACGACCGAGTCGACGACCCCGACCGAGGTCAACGACCCCGACCGAGTCGACGACCGAGTCGACGACCGAGTCGACGACCCCGACCGAGTCGACGACCGAGTCGACGACCGAGTCGACGACCCCGACCGAGTCGACGACCGAGTCGACGACCGAGTCGACGACCCCGACCGAGTCGACGACCGAGTCGACGACCCCGACCGAGTCGACGACTGAGTCGACGACCGAGTCGACGACCCCGACCGAGTCGACGACCGAGTCGACGACCGAGTCGACGACCCCGACCGGGTCGACGACCCCGACCGAGTCGACGACCGAGTCGACGACCGAGTCAACGACCCCGACCCCGACCGAGTCGACGACCCCGTCGACGACCGAGTCGACGACCCCGACCCCGACCGAGTCGACGACCCCGACCCCGACCGAGTCGACGACCCCGACCCCGACCGAGTCGACGACCCCGACCGAGTCGACGAACCCGACCGAGTCGACGACCCCAACCCCGACCGAGTCGACGACCCCGACCCCGACCGAGTCTACGACCCCGACCGAGTCGACGACCCCGACCCCGACCGAGTCGACGACCCCGACCGAGTCGACGACCCCAACCGAGTCGACGACCCCGACCGAGTCGACGACCCCGACCCCGACCGAGTCGACGACCCTGACCCCGACCGAGTCGACGACCCCGACCGAGTCGACGACCCCGACCCCGACCGAGTCGACGACCCCGACCCCGACCGAGTCGACGACCCCGACCGAGTCGACGACCGAGTCGACGACCCCGACCGAGTCGACGACCGAGTCGACAACCCCGACAGAGTCGACACCCCCGACAGAGTCGACGACCCCGACCGAGTCGACGACCGCGACCGAGTCGACGACCGAGTCGACGACACCGACCGAGTCGACGACCCCGACCGAGTCGACGACCGAGTCGACGACCCCGACCGAGTCCACGACCGAGTCGACGACGACGACCCCGTCGACGACCCCGACCGAGTCGACGACGACGACCCCGTCGACGACCCCGACCGAGTCGACGACCGACACGACGACCCCGTTGACGACCCCGACCGAGTCGACGACCCCGACCGAGTCGACGACCGAGTCGACGACCGAGTCGACGACCCCGACCGAGTCGACGACCGAGTCGACGACCCCGACCGAGTCGTTGACCGAGTCGACGACCGAGTCGACGACCCCGACCGAGTCGACGACCGAGTCGACGACGACGACCGAGTCGACGACCGAGTCGATGACCCCGACCGAGTCGACGACCGAGTCGACGACTGAGTCTACGACCCCGACGACGACCGAGTCGACGACCGAGTCGACGACCCCGACCGAGTCGACGACCGAGTCGACGACCCCGACCGAGTCGACGACCGAGTCGACGACCGAGTCGACGACCCCGTCGACGACCCCGACCGAGTCGACGACCGAGTCGACGACCGAGTCGACGACCCCGACAGAGTCGATGACCGAGTCGACGACCGAGTCGACGACCCCGACCGAGTCGACGACCGAGTCGACGACGACGACCGAGTCGACGACCGAGTCGACGACCGAGTCGACGACCCCGACCGAGTCGACGACCGAGTCGACGACGACGATCGAGTCGACGACCGAGTCGTCGACCGAGTCGACGACCGCGACCGAGTCGACGACCGAGTCGACGACCCCGACCGAGTCGACGACCCCGACCGAGTCGACGACCGAGTCGACGACCCCGACCGAGTCGACGACCGAGTCGACGACCCCGACCGAGTCCACGACCGAGTCGACGACGACCACCCCGTCGACGACCCCGACCGAGTCGACGACCGAGACGACGACCCCGTCGACGACCCCGACCGAGTCGACGACCCCGACCGAGTCGACGACCGAGTCGACGACCGAGTCGACGACCCCGACCGAGTCGATGACCGAGTCGACGACCGAGTCGACGACCCCGACCGAGTCGACGACCGAGTCGACGACGACGACCGAGTCGACGACCGAGTCGACGACCCCGACCGAGTCGACGACCGAGTCGACGACTGAGTCTACGACCCCGACGACGACCGAGTCGACGACCGAGTCGACGACCCCGACCGAGTCGACGACCGAGTCGACGACGACGACCGAGTCGACGACCGAGTCGACGACCCCGACCGAGTCGATGACCGAGTCGACGACCCCGACGACGACCGAGTCGACGACCCCGACCGAGTCGACGACCGAGTCGACGACCCGGTCGACGACCCAGTCGACGACCGAGTCGACAACCCCGACCGAGTCGACAACCCCGACCGAGTCGACGACCGAGTCGACGACCGAGTCGACGACCCCGACTGAGTCGACGACCGAGTCGACGACGACGACCGAGTCGACGACCGAGTCGATGACCCCGACCGAGTTGACGACTGAGTCTACGACCCCGACGACGACCGAGTCGACGACCGAGTCGACGACCCCGACCGAGTCGACGACCGAGTCGACGACCCCGACCGAGTCGACGACCGAGTCGACGACCCCGACGACGACTGAGTCGACGACACCGACCGAGTCGACGACCGAGTCGACGATCGAGTCGACGACCCCGACGACGACCAAGTCGACGACCGAGTCGACGACCCCGACCGAGTCGACGACCGAGTCGACGACCGAGTCGACGACCCCGACCGAGTCGACGACCGAGTCGACGACCGAGTCAACGACCCCGACCGAGTCGACGACCGAGTCGACGACCGAGTCGACGACCCCGACCGAGTCGACGACCGAGTCGACGACCCCGACCGAGTCGACGACTGAGTCGACGACCGAGTCGACGACCCCGACCGAGTCGACGACCGAGTCGACGACCGAGTCGACGACCCCGACCGGGTCGACGACCCCGACCGAGTCGACGACCGAGTCGACGACCAAGTCAACGACCCCGACCCCGACCGAGTTGACGACCCCGTCGACGACCGAGTCGACGACCCCGACCCCGACCGAGTCGACGACCCCGACCCCGACCGAGTCGACGACCTCGACCCCGACCGAGTCGACGACCCCGACCGAGTCGACGAACCCGACCGAGTCGACGACCCCAACCCCGACCGAGTCGACGACCCCGACCCCGACCGAGTCGACGACCCCGACCGAGTCGACGACCCCGACCCCGACCGAGTCGACGACCCCAACCGAGTCGACGACCCCGACCGAGTCGACGACCCCGACCCCGACCGAGTCGACGACCCTGACCCCGACCGAGTCGACGACCCCGACCGAGTCGACGACCCCGACCCCGACCGAGTCGACGACCCCGACCCCGACCGAGTCGACGACCCCGACCGAGTCGACGACCGAGTCGACGACCCCGACCGAGTCGACGACCGAGTCGACGACCCCGACCGAGTCGACGACCGAGTCGACAACCCCGACAGAGTCGACACCCCCGACAGAGTCGACGACCCCGACCGAGTCGACGACCGCGACCGAGTCGACGACCGAGTCGACGACACCGACCGAGTCGACGACCCCGACCGAGTCGACGACCGAGTCGACGACCCCGACCGAGTCCACGACCGAGTCGACGACGACGACCCCGTCGACGACCCCGACCGAGTCGACGACGACGACCCCGTCGACGACCCCGACCGAGTCGACGACCGACACGACGACCCCGTTGACGACCCCGACCGAGTCGACGACCCCGACCGAGTCGACGACCGAGTCGACGACCGAGTCGACGACCCCGACCGAGTCGACGACCGAGTCGACGACCGAGTCGACGACCCCGACCGAGTCGACGACCGAGTCGACGACGACGACCGAGTCGACGACCGAGTCGATGACCCCGACCGAGTCGACGACCGAGTCGACGACTGAGTCTACGACCCCGACGACGACCGAGTCGACGACCGAGTCGACGACCCCGACCGAGTCGACGACCGAGTCGACGACCCCGACCGAGTCGACGACCGAGTAGACGACCGAGTCGACGACCCCGTCGACGACCCCGACCGAGTCGCCGACCCCGACCAAGTCGACGACCGAGTCGACGACCGAGTCGACGACCCCGACAGAGTCGATGACCGAGTCGACGACCGAGTCGACGACCCCGACCGAGTCGACGACCGAGTCGACGACGACGACCGAGTCGACGACCGAGTCGACGACCGAGTCGACGACCCCGACCGAGTCGACGACCGAGTCGACGACGACGATCGAGTCGACGACCGAGTCGTCGACCGAGTCGACGACCGCGACCGAGTCGACGACCGAGTCGACGACCCCGACAGAGTCGACGACCCCGACCGAGTTGACGACCGAGTCGACGACCCCGACCGAGTCGACGACCGAGTCGACGACCCCGACCGAGTCCACGACCGAGTCGACGACGACGACCCCGTCGACGACCCTGACCGAGTCGACGACGACGACCCCGTCGACGACCCCGACCGAGTCGACGACCGAGACGACGACCCCGTCGACGACCCCGACCGAGTCGACGACCCCGACCGAGTCGACGACCGAGTCGACGACCGAGTCGACGACCCCGACCGAGTCGATGACCGAGTCGACGACCGAGTCGACGACCCCGACCGAGTCGACGACCGAGTCGACGACTGAGTCTACGACCCCGACGACGACCGAGTCGACGACCGAGTCGACGACCCCGACCGAGTCGACGACCGAGTCGACGACGACGACCGAGTCGACGACCGAGTCGACGACCCCGACCGAGTCGATGACCGAGTCGACGACCCCGACGACGACCGAGTCGACGACCCCGACCGAGTCGACGACCGACTCGACGACCGAGTCGACGACCCCGACGACGACCGAGTCGACGACCGAGTCGACGACGACGACCGAGTCGACGACCGAGTCGACGACCGAGTCGACGACGACGACCGAGTCGACGACCGAGTCGACGACCCCGACCGAGTCGACGACCGAGTCGACGACCGAGTCGACAACCCCGACCGAGTCGACGACCGAGTCGACGACCGAGTCGACGACCCCGACCGAGTCGACGACCGAGTCGACGACCGTGTCGACGACCCCGACCGAGTCGACGACCCCGACCGAGTCGACGACCGAGTCGACGACCCCGACCCCGACCGAGTCGACGACCCCGTCGACGACCGAGTCGACGACCCCGACCCCGACCGAGTCGACGACCCCGACCCCGACCGAGTCGACGACCCCGACCGAGTGGACGACCCTGACCACGACCGAGTCGACGACCCCGACCGAGTCGACGACCCCGACCCCGACCGAGTCGACGACCCCGACCGAGTCGACGACCCCAACCCCGACCGAGTCGACGACCCCGACCCCGACCGAGTCGACGACCCCGACCGAGTCGACGACCCCGACCCCGACCGAGTCGACGACCCCAACCGAGTCGACGACCCCGACCGAGTCGACGACCCCGACCCCGACCGAGTCGACGACCCTGACCCCGACCGAGTCGACGACCCCGACCGAGTCGACGACCCCGACCCCGACCGAGTCGACGACCCCGACCCCGACCGAGTCGACGACCCCGACCGAGTCGACGACCGAGTCGACGACCCCGACCGAGTCGACGACCGAGTCGACGACCCCGACCGAGTCGACGACCGAGTCGACAACCCCGACAGAGTCGACACCCCCGACAGAGTCGACGACCCCGACCGAGTCGACGACCGCGACCGAGTCGACGACCGAGTCGACGACACCGACCGAGTCGACGACCCCGACCGAGTCGACGACCGAGTCGACGACCCCGACCGAGTCCACGACCGAGTCGACGACGACGACCCCGTCGACGACCCCGACCGAGTCGACGACGACGACCCCGTCGACGACCCCGACCGAGTCGACGACCGACACGACGACCCCGTTGACGACCCCGACCGAGTCGACGACCCCGACCGAGTCGACGACCGAGTCGACGACCGAGTCGACGACCCCGACCGAGTCGACGACCGAGTCGACGACCGAGTCGACGACCCCGACCGAGTCGACGACCGAGTCGACGACGACGACCGAGTCGACGACCGAGTCGATGACCCCGACCGAGTCGACGACCGAGTCGACGACTGAGTCTACGACCCCGACGACGACCGAGTCGACGACCGAGTCGACGACCCCGACCGAGTCGACGACCGAGTCGACGACCCCGACCGAGTCGACGACCGAGTCGACGACCGAGTCGACGACCCCGTCGACGACCCCGACCGAGTCGCCGACCCCGACCAAGTCGACGACCGAGTCGACGACCGAGTCGACGACCCCGACAGAGTCGATGACCGAGTCGACGACCGAGTCGACGACCCCGACCGAGTCGACGACCGAGTCGACGACGACGACCGAGTCGACGACCGAGTCGACGACCGAGTCGACGACCCCGACCGAGTCGACGACCGAGTCGACGACGACGATCGAGTCGACGACCGAGTCGTCGACCGAGTCGACGACCGCGACCGAGTCGACGACCGAGTCGACGACCCCGACCGAGTCGACGACCCCGACCGAGTCGACGACCGAGTCGACGACCCCGACCGAGTCGACGACCGAGTAGACGACCCCGACCGAGTCCACGACCGAGTCGACGACGACGACCCCGTCGACGACCCTGACCGAGTCGACGACGACGACCCCGTCGACGACCCCGACCGAGTCGACGACCGAGACGACGACCCCGTCGACGACCCCGACCGAGTCGACGACCCCGACCGAGTCGACGACCGAGTCGACGACCGAGTCGACGACCCCGACCGAGTCGATGACCGAGTCGACGACCGAGTCGACGACCCCGACCGAGTCGACGACCGAGTCGACGACGACGACCGAGTCGACGACCGAGTCGACGACCCCGACCGAGTCGACGACCGAGTCGACGACTGAGTCTACGACCCCGACGACAACCGAGTCGACGACCGAGTCGACGACCCCGACCGAGTCGACGACCGAGTCGACGACGACGACCGAGTCGACGACCGAGTAGACGACCCCGACCGAGTCGATGACCGAGTCGACGACCCCGACGACGACCGAGTCGACGACCCCGACCGAGTCGACGACCGAGTCGACGACCGAGTCGACGACCCCGACGACGACCGAGTCGACGACCGAGTCGACGACGACGACCGAGTCGACGACCGAGTCGACGACCGAGTCGACGACGACGACCGAGTCGACGACCGAGTCGACGACCCCGACCGAGTCGACGACCGAGTCGACGACCGAGTCGACGACCCCGACCGAGTCGACGACCGAGTCGACGACCGAGTCGACGACCCCGACCGAGTCGACGACCGAGTCGACGACCGTGTCGACGACCCCGACCGAGTCGACGACCCCGACCGAGTCGACGACCGAGTCGACGACCCCGACCCCGACCGAGTCGACGACCCCGTCGACGACCGAGTCGACGACCCCGACCCCGACCGAGTCGACGACCCCGACCCCGACCGAGTCGACGACCCCGACCGAGTGGACGACCCTGACCACGACCGAGTCGACGACCCCGACCGAGTCGACGACCCCGACCCCGACCGAGTCGACGACCCCGACCGAGTCGACGACCCCGACCGAGTCGACGACCCCGACCCCGACCGAGTTGACGACCCCGACTGAGTCGACGACCGAGTTGACGACCCCGACCGAGTCAACGACCCCGACCGAGTCGACGACCGAGTCGACGACCCCGACCGAGTCGACGACCCCGACCGCGTCGACGACCCCGACCGAGTCGACGACCGAGTCGACGACCCCGACCGAGTCGACGACCCCGACCGCGTCGACGACAGAGTCGACGACCCCGACCGAGTCGACAACCCCGACCGAGTCGACGACCGAGTCGACGACCCTGACCGAGTCGACGACCCCGTCGACGACCGAGTCGACGACCCCGACCGAGTCGACGACCGAGTCGACGACCCCGACCGAGTCGACGACCCCGACCGAGTCGACGACCCCGACCGAGTCGACGACCGAGTCGACGACACCGACCGAGTCGACGACCCCGACCGAGTCGACGACCGAGTCGACGACCCCGACCGAGTCCACGACCGAGTCGACGACGACGACCCCGTCGACGACCCCGACCGAGTCGACGACGACGACCCCGTCGACGACCCCGACCGAGTCGACGACCGACACGACGACCCCGTTGACGACCCCGACCGAGTCGACGACCCCGACCGAGTCGACGACCGAGTCGACGACCGAGTCGACGACCCCGACCGAGTCGACGACCGAGTCGACGACCGAGTCGACGACCCCGACCGAGTCGACGACCGAGTCGACGACGACGACCGAGTCGACGACCGAGTCGATGACCCCGACCGAGTCGACGACCGAGTCGACGACTGAGTCTACGACCCCGACGACGACCGAGTCGACGACCGAGTCGACGACCCCGACCGAGTCGACGACCGAGTCGACGACCCCGACCGAGTCGACGACCGAGTAGACGACCGAGTCGACGACCCCGTCGACGACCCCGACCGAGTCGCCGACCCCGACCAAGTCGACGACCGAGTCGACGACCGAGTCGACGACCCCGACAGAGTCGATGACCGAGTCGACGACCGAGTCGACGACCCCGACCGAGTCGACGACCGAGTCGACGACGACGACCGAGTCGACGACCGAGTCGACGACCGAGTCGACGACCCCGACCGAGTCGACGACCGAGTCGACGACGACGATCGAGTCGACGACCGAGTCGTCGACCGAGTCGACGACCGCGACCGAGTCGACGACCGAGTCGACGACCCCGACAGAGTCGACGACCCCGACCGAGTTGACGACCGAGTCGACGACCCCGACCGAGTCGACGACCGAGTCGACGACCCCGACCGAGTCCACGACCGAGTCGACGACGACGACCCCGTCGACGACCCTGACCGAGTCGACGACGACGACCCCGTCGACGACCCCGACCGAGTCGACGACCGAGACGACGACCCCGTCGACGACCCCGACCGAGTCGACGACCCCGACCGAGTCGACGACCGAGTCGACGACCGAGTCGACGACCCCGACCGAGTCGATGACCGAGTCGACGACCGAGTCGACGACCCCGACCGAGTCGACGACCGAGTCGACGACTGAGTCTACGACCCCGACGACGACCGAGTCGACGACCGAGTCGACGACCCCGACCGAGTCGACGACCGAGTCGACGACGACGACCGAGTCGACGACCGAGTCGACGACCCCGACCGAGTCGATGACCGAGTCGACGACCCCGACGACGACCGAGTCGACGACCCCGACCGAGTCGACGACCGACTCGACGACCGAGTCGACGACCCCGACGACGACCGAGTCGACGACCGAGTCGACGACGACGACCGAGTCGACGACCGAGTCGACGACCGAGTCGACGACGACGACCGAGTCGACGACCGAGTCGACGACCCCGACCGAGTCGACGACCGAGTCGACGACCGAGTCGACAACCCCGACCGAGTCGACGACCGAGTCGACGACCGAGTCGACGACCCCGACCGAGTCGACGACCGAGTCGACGACCGTGTCGACGACCCCGACCGAGTCGACGACCCCGACCGAGTCGACGACCGAGTCGACGACCCCGACCCCGACCGAGTCGACGACCCCGTCGACGACCGAGTCGACGACCCCGACCCCGACCGAGTCGACGACCCCGACCCCGACCGAGTCGACGACCCCGACCGAGTGGACGACCCTGACCACGACCGAGTCGACGACCCCGACCGAGTCGACGACCCCGACCCCGACCGAGTCGACGACCCCGACCGAGTCGACGACCCCAACCCCGACCGAGTCGACGACCCCGACCCCGACCGAGTCGACGACCCCGACCGAGTCGACGACCCCGACCCCGACCGAGTCGACGACCCCAACCGAGTCGACGACCCCGACCGAGTCGACGACCCCGACCCCGACCGAGTCGACGACCCTGACCCCGACCGAGTCGACGACCCCGACCGAGTCGACGACCCCGACCCCGACCGAGTCGACGACCCCGACCCCGACCGAGTCGACGACCCCGACCGAGTCGACGACCGAGTCGACGACCCCGACCGAGTCGACGACCGAGTCGACGACCCCGACCGAGTCGACGACCGAGTCGACAACCCCGACAGAGTCGACACCCCCGACAGAGTCGACGACCCCGACCGAGTCGACGACCGCGACCGAGTCGACGACCGAGTCGACGACACCGACCGAGTCGACGACCCCGACCGAGTCGACGACCGAGTCGACGACCCCGACCGAGTCCACGACCGAGTCGACGACGACGACCCCGTCGACGACCCCGACCGAGTCGACGACGACGACCCCGTCGACGACCCCGACCGAGTCGACGACCGACACGACGACCCCGTTGACGACCCCGACCGAGTCGACGACCCCGACCGAGTCGACGACCGAGTCGACGACCGAGTCGACGACCCCGACCGAGTCGACGACCGAGTCGACGACCGAGTCGACGACCCCGACCGAGTCGACGACCGAGTCGACGACGACGACCGAGTCGACGACCGAGTCGATGACCCCGACCGAGTCGACGACCGAGTCGACGACTGAGTCTACGACCCCGACGACGACCGAGTCGACGACCGAGTCGACGACCCCGACCGAGTCGACGACCGAGTCGACGACCCCGACCGAGTCGACGACCGAGTCGACGACCGAGTCGACGACCCCGTCGACGACCCCGACCGAGTCGCCGACCCCGACCAAGTCGACGACCGAGTCGACGACCGAGTCGACGACCCCGACAGAGTCGATGACCGAGTCGACGACCGAGTCGACGACCCCGACCGAGTCGACGACCGAGTCGACGACGACGACCGAGTCGACGACCGAGTCGACGACCGAGTCGACGACCCCGACCGAGTCGACGACCGAGTCGACGACGACGATCGAGTCGACGACCGAGTCGTCGACCGAGTCGACGACCGCGACCGAGTCGACGACCGAGTCGACGACCCCGACCGAGTCGACGACCCCGACCGAGTCGACGACCGAGTCGACGACCCCGACCGAGTCGACGACCGAGTAGACGACCCCGACCGAGTCCACGACCGAGTCGACGACGACGACCCCGTCGACGACCCTGACCGAGTCGACGACGACGACCCCGTCGACGACCCCGACCGAGTCGACGACCGAGACGACGACCCCGTCGACGACCCCGACCGAGTCGACGACCCCGACCGAGTCGACGACCGAGTCGACGACCGAGTCGACGACCCCGACCGAGTCGATGACCGAGTCGACGACCGAGTCGACGACCCCGACCGAGTCGACGACCGAGTCGACGACGACGACCGAGTCGACGACCGAGTCGACGACCCCGACCGAGTCGACGACCGAGTCGACGACTGAGTCTACGACCCCGACGACAACCGAGTCGACGACCGAGTCGACGACCCCGACCGAGTCGACGACCGAGTCGACGACGACGACCGAGTCGACGACCGAGTAGACGACCCCGACCGAGTCGATGACCGAGTCGACGACCCCGACGACGACCGAGTCGACGACCCCGACCGAGTCGACGACCGAGTCGACGACCGAGTCGACGACCCCGACGACGACCGAGTCGACGACCGAGTCGACGACGACGACCGAGTCGACGACCGAGTCGACGACCGAGTCGACGACGACGACCGAGTCGACGACCGAGTCGACGACCCCGACCGAGTCGACGACCGAGTCGACGACCGAGTCGACGACCCCGACCGAGTCGACGACCGAGTCGACGACCGAGTCGACGACCCCGACCGAGTCGACGACCGAGTCGACGACCGTGTCGACGACCCCGACCGAGTCGACGACCCCGACCGAGTCGACGACCGAGTCGACGACCCCGACCCCGACCGAGTCGACGACCCCGTCGACGACCGAGTCGACGACCCCGACCCCGACCGAGTCGACGACCCCGACCCCGACCGAGTCGACGACCCCGACCGAGTGGACGACCCTGACCACGACCGAGTCGACGACCCCGACCGAGTCGACGACCCCGACCCCGACCGAGTCGACGACCCCGACCGAGTCGACGACCCCGACCGAGTCGACGACCCCGACCCCGACCGAGTTGACGACCCCGACTGAGTCGACGACCGAGTTGACGACCCCGACCGAGTCAACGACCCCGACCGAGTCGACGACCGAGTCGACGACCCCGACCGAGTCGACGACCCCGACCGCGTCGACGACCCCGACCGAGTCGACGACCGAGTCGACGACCCCGACCGAGTCGACGACCCCGACCGCGTCGACGACAGAGTCGACGACCCCGACCGAGTCGACAACCCCGACCGAGTCGACGACCGAGTCGACGACCCTGACCGAGTCGACGACCCCGTCGACGACCGAGTCGACGACCCCGACCGAGTCGACGACCGAGTCGACGACCCCGACCGAGTCGACGACCCCGACCGAGTCGACGACCCCGACCGAGTCGACGACCGAGTCGACGACCCCGAACGAGTCGACGACCGAGTCTACGACCGAGTCGACGACCCCGACCAAGTCGACGACCGAGTCGACGACCGAGTCGACGACCCCGACCGAGTAGACGACCCCGACCGAGTCGACGACCGAGTCGACAACCCCGACCGAGTCGACAACCCTGACCGAGTCGACGACCGAGTCGACGACCGAGTCGACGACCCCGACCGAGTCGACGACCCCGACCGAGTCGACGACCGAGTCGACGACCGAGTCGACGACCCCGACCGAGTCGACGACCCCGACCGAGTCGACGACCGAGTCGACGACCGAGTCGACGACCCCGACCGAGTCGACGACCGAGTCGACGACCGAGTCGACGACCCCGACCGAGTCGACGACAGAGTCGACGACCAGGTCGACGACCCCGACCGGGTCGACGACCCCGACCGAGTCGACGACCGAGTCGACGACCGAGTCGACGACCCCGACCCCGACCGAGTCGACGACCCCGTCGACGACCGAGTCGACGACCCCGACCCCGACCGAGTCGACAACCCCGACCCCGACCGAGTCGACGACCCCGACCCCGACCGAGTCGACGACCCCGACCGAGTCGACGACCCCGACCGAGTCGACGACCCCAACCCCGACCGAGTCGACGACCCCGACCCCGACCGAGTCGACGACCCGGACCGAGTCGACGACCCCGACCCCGACCGAGTCGACGACCCCAACCGAGTCGACGACCCCGACCGAGTCGACGACCCCGACCCCGACCGAGTCGACGACCCCGACCCCGACCGAGTCGACGACCCCGACCGAGTCGACGACCGAGTCGACGACCCCGACCGAGTCGACGACCGAGTCGACAACCCCGAAAGAGTCGACAACCCCGACAGAGTCGACGACCCCGACCGAGTCGACGACCGCGACCGAGTCGACGACCGAGTCGACGACACCGACCGAGTCGACGACCCCGACCGAGTCGACGACCGAGTCGACGACCCCGACCGAGTCCACGACCGAGTCGACGACGACGACCCCGTCGACGACTCCGACCGAGTCGACGACGACGACCCCGTCGACGACCCCGACCGAGTCGACGACCGAGACGACGACCCCGTCGATGACCCCGACCGAGTCGACGACCCCGACCGAGTCGACGACCGAGACGACGACCGAGTCGACGACCCCGACCGAGTCGACGACCGAGTCGACGACCCCGACCGAGTCGACGACCGAGTCGACGACCGAGTCGATGACCCCGACCGAGTCGACGACCGAGTCGACGACGATGACCGAGTCGACGACCGAGTCGATGACCCCGACCGAGTCGACGACCGAGTCGACGACCGAGTCGACGACCCCGACCGAGTCGACGACCGAGTCGACGACCCTGAACGAGGCGCCGACCCCGTCGACGACCGAGTCGACGACCCCGACCGAGTCGACGACCGAGTCGACGACCCCGACCGAGTCGACGACCCCGACCGAGTCGACGACCGAGTCGACGACCCCGACCGAGTCGACGACCCCGACCCCGACCGAGTCGACGACCCCGACTGAGTCGACGACCGAGTTGACGACCCCGACCGAGTCGACGACCCCGACCGAGTCGACGACCGAGTCGATGACCCCGACCGAGTCGACGACCCCGACCGCGTCGACGACCGAGTCGACGACCCCGACCGAGTCGACGACCCCGACCGAGTCGACGACCGAGTCGACGACCCTGACCGAGTCGACGACCCCGTCGACGACCGAGTCGACGACCCCGACCGAGTCGACGACCGAGTCGACGACCCCGACCGAGTCGACGACCCCGACCGAGTCGACGACCGAGTCGACGACCCCGACCGAGTCGACGACCGAGTCTACGACCGAGTCGACGACCCCGACCAAGTCGACGACCGAGTCGACGACCGAGTCGACGACCCCGACCGAGTAGACGACCGAGTCGACGACCCGGTCGACGACCCAGTCGACGACCGAGTCGACAACCCCGACCGAGTCGACAACCCCGACCGAGTCGACGACCGAGTCGACGACCGAGTCGACGACCCCGACCGAGTCGACGACCGAGTCGACGACCCCGACTGAGTCGACGACCGAGTCGACGACGACGACCGAGTCGACGACCGAGTCGATGACCCCGACCGAGTTGACGACCGAGTCGACGACTGAGTCTACGACCCCGACGACGACCGAGTCGACGACCGAGTCGACGACCCCGACCGAGTCGACGACCGAGTCGACGACCCCGACGACGACTGAGTCGACGACACCGACCGAGTCGACGACCGAGTCGACGATCGAGTCGACGACCCCGACGACGACCAAGTCGACGACTGAGTCGACGACCCCGACCGAGTCGACGACCGAGTCGACGACCCGGACCGAGTCGACGACCCCGACCGAGTCGACGACCGAGTCGACGACCGAGTCGACGACCCCGACCGAGTCGACGACCGAGTCGACGACCGAGTCGACGACCCCGACCGAGTCGACGACCGAGTCGACGACCGAGTCGACGACCCCGACCGAGTCGACGACCGAGTCGACGACCCCGACCGAGTCGACGACTGAGTCGACGACCGAGTCGACGACCCCGACCGAGTCGACGACCCCGTCGACGACCGAGTCGACGACCCCGACCCCGACCGTGTCGACGACCCCGACCACGACCGAGTCGACGACCCCGACCGAGTCGACGACCCCGACCCCGACCAAGTCGACGACCCCGACCGAGTCGACGACCCCGACCGAGTCGACGACCGAGTCGACGACCCCGACCGAGTCGACGACCACGACCGAGTCGACGACCGAGTCGACGACCCTGACTGAGGCGCCGACCCCGTCGACGACCGAGTCGACGACCCCGACCGAGTCGACGACCCCGACCGAGTCGACGACCGAGTCGACGACCCTGACCGAGTCGATGACCCCGTCGACGACCGAGTCGACGACCCCGACCGAGTCGACGACCGAGTCGACGACCCCGACCGAGTCGACGACCCCGACCCCGACCGAGTCGACGACCCCGACTGAGTCGACGACCGAGTCGACGACCCCGACCGAGTCGACGACCCCGACCGAGTCGACGACCGAGTCGATGACCCCGACTGAGTCGACGACCCCGACCGCGTCGACGACCGAGTCGACGACCCCGACCGAGTCGACGACCCCGACCGAGTCGACGACCGAGTCGACGACCCCGACCGAGTCGACGACCCCGACCGAGTCGACGACCCCGACAGAGTCGACGACCGAGTCGACGACCCCGACCGAGTCGACGACCGAGTCTACGACCGAGTCGACGACCCCGACCAAGTCGACGACCGAGTCGACGACCGAGTCGACGACCCCGACCGAGTAGACGACCGAGTCGACGACCCGGTCGACGACCCAGTCGACGACCGAGTCGACAACCCCTACCGAGTCGACAACCCCGACCGAGTCGACGGCCGAGTCGACGACCGAGTCAACGACCCCGACCGAGTCGACGACCCCGACCGAGTCGACGACCGAGTCGACGACCGAGTCGACGACCCCGACCGAGTCGACGACCCCGACCGAGTCGACGACCGAGTCGACGACTCCGACCGAGTCGACGACCCCGACCGAGTCGACGACCGAGTCGACGACCGAGTCGACGACCGAGTCGATGACCGAGTCGACGACCGAGTCGACGACCCCGACCGAGTCGACGACCGAGTTGACGACCGAGTCGACGACCCCGACCGAGTCGACGACCCCGTCGACGACCGAGTCGACGACCCCGACCCCGACCGAGTCGACGACCCCGACAACGACCGAGTCGACGACCCCGACCGAGTGGACGACCCCGACCACGACCGAGTCGACGACCGAGTCGACGACCCCGACCGAGTCGACGACCCCGACCGAGTCGACAACCGAGTCGACGACCCTGACCCAGGCGCCGACCCCGTCGACAACCGAGTCGACGACCCCGACCGAGTCGACGACCGAGTCGACGACCCCGACCGAGTCGACGACCCCGACCGAGTCGACGACCCCGAACGAGTCGACGACCCCGACCCCGACCGAGTCGACGACCCTGACCCCGACCGAGTCGACGACCCCGACCGAGTTGACGACCGAGTTGACGACCCCGACAGAGTCGACGACCGAGTCGACAACCCCGACAGAGTCGACGACCCCGACAGAGTCGACGACCCCGACCGAGTCGACGACCGAGTCGACGACCACGACCGAGTCGACGACCCCGACCGAGTCGACGACCGAGTCGACGACCCCGACCGAGTCGACGACCGAGTCGACGACCCCGACCGAGTCGACGACCCCGACCGAGTCGACGACCGAGTCGACGACCCCGACCGAGTCCACGACCGCGTCGACGACGACGACCCCGTCGACGACCCCTACCGAATCGACGACCGAGACGACGACCCCGTCGACGACCCCGACCGAGTCGACGACCCCGACCAAGTCGACGACCGAGTCGACGACCGAGTCGACGACCCCGACCGAGTCGACGACCGAGTCGACGACCGAGTCGATGACCCCGACGGAGTCGACGACCGAGTCGACGACCCCGACCGAGTCGACGACCCCGACCGAGTCGACGACCGAGTCGACGACCCCGACCGAGTCCACGACCGCGTCGACGACGACGACCCCGTCGACGACCCCGACCGAATCGACGACCGAGACGACGACCCCGTCGACGACCCCGACCGAGTCGACGACCCCGACCAAGTCGACGACCGAGTCCACGACCGAGTCGACGACCCCGACCGAGTCGACGACCGAGTCGACGACCGAGTCGATGACCCCGACGGAGTCGACGACCGAGTCGACGACGACGACCGAGTCGACGACCGACTCGACGACCGAGTCGACGACGACGATCGAGTCGACGACCGAGTCGTCGACCGAGTCGACGACCGCGACCGAGTCGACGACCGAGTCGACGACCCCGACCGAGTCGACGACCGAGTCGACGACCCCGACCGAGTCCACGACCGAGTCGACGACGACGACACCGTCGACGACCCTGACCGAGTCGACGACGACGACCCCGTCGACGACCCCGACCGCGTCGACGACGACGACCCCGTCGACGACCCCGACCGAGTCGACGACCGAGACGACGACCCCGTCGACGACCCCGACCGAGTCGACGACCCCGACCAAGTCGACGACCGAGTCGACGACCGAGTCGACGACCCCGACCGAGTCGACGACCGAGTCGACGACCGAGTCGATGACCCCGACGGAGTCGACGACCGAGTCGACGACGACGACCGAGTCGACGACCGACTCGACGACCGAGTCGACGACGACGATCGAGTCGACGACCGAGTCGTCGACCGAGTCGACGACCGCGACCGAGTCGACGACCGAGTCGACGACCCCGACCGAGTCGACGACCGAGTCGACGACCCCGACCGAGTCCACGACCGAGTCGACGACGACGACACCGTCGACGACCCTGACCGAGTCGACGACGACGACCCCGTCGACGACCCCGACCGCGTCGACGACGACGACCCCGTCGACGACCCCGACCGAGTCGACGACCGAGACGACGACCCCGTCGACGACCCCGACCGAGTCGACGACCCCGACCAAGTCGACGACCGAGTCGACGACTGAGTCGACGACCCCGACTGAGTCGACGACCGAGTGGACGACCGAGTCGACGACCCCGACTGAGTCGACGACCGAGTCGACGACCGAGTCGACGACCCCGACCGAGTCCACGACCGAGTCGACGACGATGACCGAGTCGACGACCGAGTCGACGACCCCGACCGAGTCGACGACCGAGTCGACGACTGAGTCTATGACCCCGACGACGACCGAGTCGACGACCGAGTCGACGACCCCGACCGAGTCGACGACCGAGTCGACGACGACGACCGAGTCGACGACCGAGTCGACGACCCCGACCGAGTCGATGACCGAGTCGACGACCCCGACGACGACCGAGTCGACGACCCCGACCGAGTCGACGACCGAGTCGACGACCGAGTCGACGACCGCGACGACGACCGAGTCGACGACCGAGTCGACGACCCCGACCGAGTCGACGACCGAGTCGACGACCGAGTCGACGACCCCGACCGAGTCGACGACCGAGTCGACGACCCCGACCGAGTCGACGACCCCGACCGAGTCGACGACCGAGTCGACGACCGAGTCGACGACCCCGACCGAGTCGACGACCGAGTCGACGACCCCGACCGAGTCGACGACCGAGTCGACGACCGTGTCGACGACCCCGACCGAGTCGACGACCGAGTCGACGACCCCGACACCGACCGAGTCGACGACCCCGTCGACGACCGAGTCGACGACCCCGACCCCGACCGAGTCGACGGCCCCGACCGAGTGGACGACCCTGACCACGACCGAGTCGACGACCCCGACCGAGTGGACGACCCCGACCCCGACCGAGTCGACGACCCCGACCGAGTCGACGACCCCGACCCTGACCGAGTCGACGACCCCGACCGAGTCGACGACCCCGACCGAGTCGACGACCCCGACCCCGACCGAGTCGACGACCGAGTCGACGACCCCGACCGAGTCGACGACCCCGACCGAGTCGACGACCCCGACAGAGTCGACGACCGAGTCGACGACCCCGACCGAGTCGACGACCGAGTCTATGACCGAGTCGACGACCCCGACCAAGTCGACGACCGAGTCGACGACCGAGTTGACGACCCCGACCGAGTAGACGACCGAGTCGACGACCCGGTCGACGACCCAGTCGACGACCGAGTCGACAACCCCTACCGAGTCGACAACCCCGACCGAGTCGACGACCGAGTCGACGACCGAGTCGACGACCCCGACAGAGTCGACGACCCCGACCGAGTCGACGACCGAGTCGACGACCGAGTCGACGACCCCGACCGAGTCGACGACCCCGACCGAGTCGACGACCGAGTCGACGACTCCGACCGAGTCGACGACCCCGACCGAGTCGACGACCGAGTCGACGACCGAGTCGACGACCGAGTCGATGACCGAGTCGACGACCGAGTCGACGACCCCGACCGAGTCGACGACCGAGTCGACGACCGAGTCGACGACCCCGACCGAGTCGACGACCCCGTCGACGACCGAGTCGACGACCCCGACCCCGACCGAGTCGACGACCCCGACAACGACCGAGTCGACGACCCCGACCGAGTGGACGACCCCGACCACGACCGAGTCGACGACCGAGTCGATGACCCCGACCGAGTCGACGACCCCGACCGAGTCGACAACCGAGTCGACGACCCTGACCCAGGCGCCGACCCCGTCGACAACCGAGTCGACGACCCCGACCGAGTCGACGACCCCGACCGAGTCGACGACCCCGAACGAGTCGACGACCCCGACCCCGACCGAGTTGACGACCCCAACCGAGTCGACGACCCCGACCGAGTCGACGACCCCGACCCCGACCGAGTCGACGACTCTGACCCCGACCGAGTCGACGACCCCGACCGAGTCGACGACCCCGACCCCGACCGAGTCGACGACCGAGTCGACGACCCCGACCGAGTTGACGACCGAGTTGACGACCCCGACAGAGTCGACGACCGAGTCGACAACCCCGACAGAGTCGACGACCCCGACAGAGTCGACGACCCCGACCGAGTCGACGACCGAGTCGACGACCACGACCGAGTCGACGACCCCGACCGAGTCGACGACCGAGTCGACGACCCCGACCGACTCGACGACCGAGTCGACGACCCCGACCGAGTCGACGACCCCGACCGAGTCGACGACCGAGTCGACGACCCCGACCGAGTCCACGACCGCGTCGACGACGACGACCCCGTCGACGACCCCGACCGAATCGACGACCGAGACGACGACCCCGTCGACGACCCCGACCGAGTCGACGACCCCGACCAAGTCGACGACCGAGTCGACGACCGAGTCGACGACCCCGACCGAGTCGACGACCGAGTCGACGACCGAGTCGATGACCCCGACGGAGTCGACGACCGAGTCGACGACGACGACCGAGTCGACGACCGAGTCGACGACCGACTCGACGACCGACTCGACGACCGAGTCGACGACGACGATCGAGTCGACGACCGAGTCGTCGACCGAGTCGACGACCGCGACCGAGTCGACGACCGAGTCGACGACCCCGACCGAGTCGACGACCGAGTCGACGACCCCGACCGAGTCCACGACCGAGTCGACGACGACGACACCGTCGACGACCCTGACCGAGTCGGCGACGACGACCCCGTCGACGACCCCGACCGCGTCGACGACGACGACCCCGTCGACGACCCCGACCGAGTCGACGACCGAGACGACGACCCCGTCGACGACCCCGACCGAGTCGACGACCCCGACCAAGTCGACGACCGAGTCGACGACCGAGTCGACGACCCCGACTGAGTCGACGACCGAGTCGACGACCGAGTCGACGACCCCGACCGAGTCCACGACCGAGTCGACGACGATGACCGAGTCGACGACCGAGTCGACGACCCCGACCGAGTCGACGACCGAGTCGACGACTGAGTCTATGACCCCGACGACGACCGAGTCGACGACCGAGTCGACGACCCCGACCGAGTCGACGACCGAGTCGACGACGACGACCGAGTCGACGACCGAGTCGACGACCCCGACCGAGTCGATGACCGAGTCGACGACCCCGACCCCGACCGAGTCGACGACCCCGACCCCGACCGAGTCGACGACCCCGACCGAGTCGACGACCGAGTCGACGACCCCGACCGAGTCGACGACCGAGTCGACAACCCCAACAGAGTCGACACCCCCGACAGAGTCGACGACCCCGACCGAGTCGACGACCGCGACCGAGTCGACGACCGAGTCGACGACACCGACCGAGTCGACGACCCCGACCGAGTCGACGACCGAGTCGACGACCCCGACCGAGTCCACGACCGAGTCGACGACGACGACCCCATCGACGACCCCGACCGAGTCGACGACGACGACCCCGTCGACGACCCCGACCGAGTCGACGACCGACACGACGACCCCGTTGACGACCCCGACCGAGTCGACGACCCCGACCGAGTCGACGACCGAGTCGACGACCGAGTCGACGACCCCGACCGAGTCGACGACCGAGTCGACGACCGAGTCGACGACCCCGACCGAGTCGACGACCGAGTCGACGACGACGACCGAGTCGACGACCGAGTCGATGACCCCGACCGAGTCGACGACCGAGTCGACGACTGAGTCTACGACCCCGACGACGACCGAGTCGACGACCGAGTCGACGACCCCGACCGAGTCGACGACCGAGTCGACGACCCCGACCGAGTCGACGACCGAGTCGACGACCGAGTCGACGACCCCGTCGACGACCCCGACCGAGTCGCCGACCCCGACCAAGTCGACGACCGAGTCGACGACCGAGTCGACGACCCCGACAGAGTCGATGACCGAGTCGACGACCGAGTCGACGACCCCGACCGAGTCGACGACCGAGGCGACGACGACGACCGAGTCGACGACCGAGTCGACGACCGAGTCGACGACCCCGACCGAGTCGACGACCGAGTCGACGACGACGATCGAGTCGACGACCGAGTCGTCGACCGAGTCGACGACCGCGACCGAGTCGACGACCGAGTCGACGACCCCGACCGAGTCGACGACCCCGACCGAGTCGACGACCGAGTCGACGACCCCGACCGAGTCGACGACCGAGTCGACGACCCCGACCGAGTCCACGACCGAGTCGACGACGACGACCCCGTCGACGACCCTGACCGAGTCGACGACGACGACCCCGTCGACGACCCCGACCGAGTCGACGACCGAGACGACGACCCCGTCGACGACCCCGACCGAGTCGACGACCCCGACCGAGTCGACGACCGAGTCGACGACCGAGTCGACGACCCCGACCGAGTCGATGACCGAGTCGACGACCGAGTCGACGACCCCGACCGAGTCGACGACCGAGTCGACGACGACGACCGAGTCGACGACCGAGTCGACGACCCCGACCGAGTCGACGACCGAGTCGACGACTGAGTCTACGACCCCGACGACGACCGAGTCGACGACCGAGTCGACGACCCCGACCGAGTCGACGACCGAGTCGACGACGACGACCGAGTCGACGACCGAGTAGACGACCCCGACCGAGTCGATGACCGAGTCGACGACCCCGACGACGACCGAGTCGACGACCCCGACCGAGTCGACGACCGAGTCGACGACCGAGTCGACGACCCCGACGACGACCGAGTCGACGACCGAGTCGACGACGACGACCGAGTCGACGACCGAGTCGACGACCGAGTCGACGACGACGACCGAGTCGACGACCGAGTCGACGACCCCGACCGAGTCGACGACCGAGTCGACGACCGAGTCGACGACCCCGACCGAGTCGACGACCGAGTCGACGACCGAGTCGACGACCCCGACCGAGTCGACGACCGAGTCGACGACCGTGTCGACGACCCCGACCGAGTCGACGACCCCGACCGAGTCGACGACCGAGTCGACGACCCCGACCCCGACCGAGTCGACGACCCCGTCGACGACCGAGTCGACGACCCCGACCCCGACCGAGTCGACGACCCCGACCCCGACCGAGTCGACGACCCCGACCGAGTGGACGACCCTGACCACGACCGAGTCGACGACCCCGACCGAGTCGACGACCCCGACCCCGACCGAGTCGACGACCCCGACCGAGTCGACGACCCCGACCGCGACCGAGTCGACGACCCCGACCGAGTCGACGACCCCGACCGAGTCGACGACCCCGACCCCGACCGAGTTGACGACCCCGACTGAGTCGACGACCGAGTTGACGACCCCGACCGAGTCAACGACCCCGACCGAGTCGACGACCGAGTCGACGACCCCGACCGAGTCGACGACCCCGACCGCGTCGACGACCCCGACCGAGTCGACGACCGAGTCGACGACCCCGACCGAGTCGACGACCCCGACCGCGTCGACGACAGAGTCGACGACCCCGACCGAGTCGACAACCCCGACCGAGTCGACGACCGACTCGACGACCCTGACCGAGTCGACGACCCCGTCGACGACCGAGTCGACGACCCCGACCGAGTCGACGACCGAGTCGACGACCCCGACCGAGTCGACGACCCCGACCGAGTCGACGACCCCGACCGAGTCGACGACCGAGTCGACGACCCCGAACGAGTCGACGACCGAGTCTACGACCGAGTCGACGACCCCGACCAAGTCGACGACCGAGTCGACGACCGAGTCGACGACCCCGACCGAGTAGACGACCCCGACCGAGTCGACGACCGAGTCGACAACCCCGACCGAGTCGACAACCCTGACCGAGTCGACGACCGAGTCGACGACCGAGTCGACGACCCCGACCGAGTCGACGACCCCGACCGAGTCGACGACCGAGTCGACGACCGAGTCGACGACCCCGATCGAGTCGACGACCCCGACCGAGTCGACGACCGAGTCGACGACCGAGTCGACGACCCCGACCGAGTCGACGACCGAGTCGACGACCGAGTCGACGACCCCGACCGAGTCGACGACAGAGTCGACGACCAGGTCGACGACCCCGACCGGGTCGACGACCCCGACCGAGTCGACGACCGAGTCGACGACCGAGTCGACGACCCCGACCCCGACCGAGTCGACGACCCCGTCGACGACCGAGTCGACGACCCCGACCCCGACCGAGTCGACAACCCCGGCCCCGACCGAGTCGACGACCCCGACCCCGACCGAGTCGACGACCCCGACCGAGTCGACGACCCCGACCGAGTCGACGACCCCAACCCCGACCGAGTCGCCGACCCCGACCCCGACCGAGTCGACGACCCGGACCGAGTCGACGACCCCGACCCCGACCGAGTCGATGACCCCAACCGAGTCGACGACCCCGACCGAGTCGACGACCCCGACCCCGACCGAGTCGACGACCCCGACCCCGACCGAGTCGACGACCCCGACCGAGTCGACGACCGAGTCGACGACCCCGACCGAGTCGATGACCGAGTCGACAACCCCGAAAGAGTCGACAACCCCGACAGAGTCGACGACCCCGACCGAGTCGACGACCGCGACCGAGTCGACGACCGAGTCGACGACACCGACCGAGTCGACGACCCCGACCGAGTCGACGACCGAGTCGACGACCCCGACCGAGTCCACGACCGAGTCGACGACGACGACCCCGTCGACGACTCCGACCGAGTCGACGACGACGACCCCGTCGACGACCCCGACCGAGTCGACGACCGAGACGACGACCCCGTCGATGACCCCGACCGAGTCGACGACCCCGACCGAGTCGACGACCGAGACGACGACCGAGTCGACGACCCCGACCGAGTCGACGACCGAGTCGACGACCCCGACCGAGTCGACGACCGAGTCGACGACCGAGTCGATGACCCCGACCGAGTCGACGACCGAGTCGACGAAGATGACCGAGTCGACGACCGAGTCGATGACCCCGACCGAGTCGACGACCGAGTCGACGACCGAGTCGACGACCCTGACCGAGGCGCCGACCCCGTCGACGACCGAGTCGACGACCCCGACCGAGTCGACGACCGAGTCGACGACCCCGACCGAGTCGACGACCCCGACCGAGTCGACGACCGAGTCGACGACCCCGACCGAGTCGACGACCCCGACCCCGACCGAGTCGACGACCCCGACTGAGTCGACGACCGAGTTGACGACCCCGACCGAGTCGACGACCCCGACCGAGTCGACGACCGAGTCGATGACCCCGACCGAGTCGACGACCCCGACCGCGTCGACGACCGAGTCGACGACCCCGACCGAGTCGACGACCCCGACCTTGTCGACGACCGAGTCGACGACCCTGACCGAGTCGACGACCCCGTCGACGACCGAGTCGACGACCCCGACCGAGTCGACGACCGAGTCGACGACCCCGACCGAGTCGACGACCCCGACCGAGTCGACGACCGAGTCGACGACCCCGACCGAGTCGACGACCGAGTCTACGACCGAGTCGACGACCCCAACCAAGTCGACGACCGAGTCGACGACCGAGTCGACGACCCCGACCGAGTAGACGACCGAGTCGACGACCCGGTCGACGACCCTGTCGACGACCGAGTCGACAACCCCGACCGAGTCGACAACCCCGACCGAGTCGACGACCGAGTCGACGACCGAGTCGACGACCCCGACCGAGTCGACGACCGAGTCGACGACCCCGACTGAGTCGACGACCGAGTCGACGACGACGACCGAGTCGACGACCGAGTCGATGACCCCGACCGAGTTGACGACCGAGTCGACGACTGAGTCTACGACCCCGACGACGACCGAGTCGACGACCGAGTCGACGACCCCGACCGAGTCGACGACCGAGTCGACGACCCCGACGACGACTGAGTCGACGACACCGACCGAGTCGACGACCGAGTCGACGATCGAGTCGACGACCCCGACGACGACCAAGTCGACGACCGAGTCGACGACCCCGACCGAGTCGACGACCGAGTCGACGACCCAGACCGAGTCGACGACCCCGACCGAGTCGACGACCGAGTCGACGACCGAGTCGACGACCCCGACCGAGTCGACGACCGAGTCGACGACCGAGTCGACGACCCCGACCGAGTCGACGACCGAGTCGACGACCGAGTCGACGACCCCGACCGAGTCGACGACCCCGACCGAGTCGACGACCCCGACCCCGACCAAGTCGACGACCCCGACCGAGTCGACGACCCCGACCGAGTCGACGACCGAGTCGACGACCCCGACCGAGTCGACGACCACGACCGAGTCGACGACTGAGTCGACGACCCTGACTGAGGCGCCGACCCCGTCGACGACCGAGTCGACGACCCCGACCGAGTCGACGACCCCGACCGAGTCGACGACCGAGTCGACGACCCTGACCGAGTCGACGACCCCGTCGACGACCGAGTCGACGACCCCGACCGAGTCGACGACCGAGTCGACGACCCCGACCGAGTCGACGACCCCGACCCCGACCGAGTCGACGACCCCGACTGAGTCGACGACCGAGTTGACGACCCCGACCGAGTCGACGACCCCGACCGAGTCGACGACCGAGTCGACGACCCCGACTGAGTCGACGACCCCGACCGCGTCGACGACCGAGTCGACGACCCCGACCGAGTCGACGACCCCGACCGAGTCGACGACCGAGTCGACGACCCCGACCGAGTCGACGACCCCGACCGAGTCGACGACCCCGACAGAGTCGACGACCGAGTCGACGACCCCGACCGAGTCGACGACCGAGTCTACGACCGAGTCGACGACCCCGACCAAGTCGACGACCGAGTCGACGACCGAGTCGACGACCCCGACCGAGTAGACGACCGAGTCGACGACCCGGTCGACGACCCAGTCGACGACCGAGTCGACAACCCCTACCGAGTCGACAACCCCGACCGAGTCGACGACCGAGTCGACGACCGAGTCAACGACCCCGACCGAGTCGATGACCCCGACCGAGTCGACGACCGAGTCGACGACCGAGTCAACGACCCCGACCGAGTCGACGACCCCGACCGAGTCGACGACCGAGTCGACGACTCCGACCGAGTCGACGACCCCGACCGAGTCGACGACCGAGTCGACGACCGAGTCGACGACCGAGTCGATGACCGAGTCGACGACCGAGTCGACGACCCCGACCGAGTCGACGACCGAGTCGACGACCGAGTCGACGACCCCGACCGAGTCGACGACCCCGTCGACGACCGAGTCGACGACCCCGACCCCGACCGAGTCGACGACCCCGACAACGACCGAGTCGACGACCCCGACCGAGTGGACGACCCCGACCACGACCGAGTCGACGACCGAGTCGACGACCCCGACCGAGTCGACGACCCCGACCGAGTCGACAACCGAGTCGACGACCCTGACCCAGGCGCCGACCCCGTCGACAACCGAGTCGACGACCCCAACCGAGTCGACGACCGAGTCGACGACCCCGACCGAGTCGACGACCCCGACCGAGTCGACGACCCCGAACGAGTCGACGACCCCGACCCCGACCGAGTCGACGACCCTGACCCCGACCGAGTCGACGACCCCGACCGAGTCGACGACCCCGACCCCGACCGAGTCGACGACCGAGTCGACGACCCCGACCGAGTTGACGACCGAGTTGACGACCCCGACCCAGTCGACGACCGAGTCGACAACCCCGACCGAGTCGACAACCCCGACCGAGTCGACGACCGAGTCGACGACCGAGTCGACGACCCCGACCGAGTCGACGACCGAGTCGACGACCCCGACTGAGTCGACGACCGAGTCGACGACGACGACCGAGTCGACGACCGAGTCGATGACCCCGACCGAGTTGACGACCGAGTCGACGACTGAGTCTACGACCCCGACGACGACCGAGTCGACGACCGAGTCGACGACCCCGACCGAGTCGACGACCGAGTCGACGACCCGGACCGAGTCGACGACCCCGACCGAGTCGACGACCGAGTCGACGACCGAGTCGCCGACCCCGACCGAGTCGACGACCCCGACCGAGTCGACGACCCCGACCCTGACCGAGTCGACGACCCCGACCGAGTCGACGACCCCGACCGAGTCGACGACCACGACCCCGACCGAGTCGACGACCCCGACCGAGTCGACGACCCCGAACGAGTCGACGACCCCGACCCCGACCGAGTCGACGACCCCAACCGAGTCGACGACCCCGACCGAGTCGACGACCCCGACCCCGACCGAGTCGACGACTCTGACCCCGACCGAGTCGACGACCCCGACCGAGTCGACGACCCCGACCCCGACCGAGTCGACGACCGAGTCGACGACCCCGACCGAGTTGACGACCGAGTTGACGACCCCGACAGAGTCGACGACCGAGTCGACAACCCCGACAGAGTCGACGACCCCGACAGAGTCGACGACCCCGACCGAGTCGACGACCGAGTCGACGACCACGACCGAGTCGACGACCCCGACCGAGTCGACGACCGAGTCGACGACCCCGACCGACTCGACGACCGAGTCGACGACCCCGACCGAGTCGACGACCCCGACCGAGTCGACGACCGAGTCGACGACCCCGACCGAGTCCACGACCGCGTCGACGACGACGACCCCGTCGACGACCCCGACCGAATCGACGACCGAGACGACGACCCCGTCGACGACCCCGACCGAGTCGACGACCCCGACCAAGTCGACGACCGAGTCGACGACCGAGTCGACGACCCCGACCGAGTCGACGACCGAGTCGACGACCGAGTCGATGACCCCGACGGAGTCGACGACCGAGTCGACGACGACGACCGAGTCGACGACCGAGTCGACGACCGACTCGACGACCGACTCGACGACCGAGTCGACGACGACGATCGAGTCGACGACCGAGTCGTCGACCGAGTCGACGACCGCGACCGAGTCGACGACCGAGTCGACGACCCCGACCGAGTCGACGACCGAGTCGACGACCCCGACCGAGTCCACGACCGAGTCGACGACGACGACACCGTCGACGACCCTGACCGAGTCGGCGACGACGACCCCGTCGACGACCCCGACCGCGTCGACGACGACGACCCCGTCGACGACCCCGACCGAGTCGACGACCGAGACGACGACCCCGTCGACGACCCCGACCGAGTCGACGACCCCGACCAAGTCGACGACCGAGTCGACGACCGAGTCGACGACCCCGACTGAGTCGACGACCGAGTCGACGACCGAGTCGACGACCCCGACCGAGTCCACGACCGAGTCGACGACGATGACCGAGTCGACGACCGAGTCGACGACCCCGACCGAGTCGACGACCGAGTCGACGACTGAGTCTATGACCCCGACGACGACCGAGTCGACGACCGAGTCGACGACCCCGACCGAGTCGACGACCGAGTCGACGACGACGACCGAGTCGACGACCGAGTCGACGACCCCGACCGAGTCGATGACCGAGTCGACGACCCCGACCCCGACCGAGTCGACGACCCCGACCCCGACCGAGTCGACGACCCCGACCGAGTCGACGACCGAGTCGACGACCCCGACCGAGTCGACGACCGAGTCGACAACCCCAACATAGTCGACACCCCCGACAGAGTCGACGACCCCGACCGAGTCGACGACCGCGACCGAGTCGACGACCGAGTCGACGACACCGACCGAGTCGACGACCCCGACCGAGTCGACGACCGAGTCGACGACCCCGACCGAGTCCACGACCGAGTCGACGACGACGACCCCGTCGACGACCCCGACCGAGTCGACGACGACGACCCCGTCGACGACCCCGACCGAGTCGACGACCGACACGACGACCCCGTTGACGACCCCGACCGAGTCAACGACCCCGACCGAGTCGACGACCGAGTCGACGACCGAGTCGACGACCCCGACCGAGTCGACGACCGAGTCGACGACCGAGTCGACGACCCCGACCGAGTCGACGACCGAGTCGACGACGACGACCGAGTCGACGACCGAGTCGATGACCCCGACCGAGTCGACGACCGAGTCGACGACTGAGTCTACGACCCCGACGACGACCGAGTCGACGACCGAGTCGACGACCCCGACCGAGTCGACGACCGAGTCGACGACCCCGACCGAGTCGACGACCGAGTCGACGACCGAGTCGACGACCCCGTCGACGACCCCGACCGAGTCGCCGACCCCGACCAAGTCGACGACCGAGTCGACGACCGAGTCGACGACCCCGACAGAGTCGATGACCGAGTCGACGACCGAGTCGACGACCCCGACCGAGTCGACGACCGAGGCGACGACGACGACCGAGTCGACGACCGAGTCGACGACCGAGTCGACGACCCCGACCGAGTCGACGACCGAGTCGACGACGACGATCGAGTCGACGACCGAGTCGTCGACCGAGTCGACGACCGCGACCGAGTCGACGACCGAGTCGACGACCCCGACCGAGTCGACGACCCCGACCGAGTCGACGACCGAGTCGACGACCCCGACCGAGTCGACGACCGAGTCGACGACCCCGACCGAGTCCACGACCGAGTCGACGACGACGACCCCGTCGACGACCCTGACCGAGTCGACGACGACGACCCCGTCGACGACCCCGACCGAGTCGACGACCGAGACGACGACCCCGTCGACGACCCCGACCGAGTCGACGACCCCGACCGAGTCGACGACCGAGTCGACGACCGAGTCGACGACCCCGACCGAGTCGATGACCGAGTCGACGACCGAGTCGACGACCCCGACCGAGTCGACGACCGAGTCGACGACGACGACCGAGTCGACGACCGAGTCGACGACCCCGACCGAGTCGACGACCGAGTCGACGACTGAGTCTACGACCCCGACGACGACCGAGTCGACGACCGAGTCGACGACCCCGACCGAGTCGACGACCGAGTCGACGACGACGACCGAGTCGACGACCGAGTAGACGACCCCGACCGAGTCGATGACCGAGTCGACGACCCCGACGACGACCGAGTCGACGACCCCGACCGAGTCGACGACCGAGTCGACGACCGAGTCGACGACCCCGACGACGACCGAGTCGACGACCGAGTCGACGACGACGACCGAGTCGACGACCGAGTCGACGACCGAGTCGACGACGACGACCGAGTCGACGACCGAGTCGACGACCCCGACCGAGTCGACGACCGAGTCGACGACCGAGTCGACGACCCCGACCGAGTCGACGACCGAGTCGACGACCGAGTCGACGACCCCGACCGAGTCGACGACCGAGTCGACGACCGTGTCGACGACCCCGACCGAGTCGACGACCCCGACCGAGTCGACGACCGAGTCGACGACCCCGACCCCGACCGAGTCGACGACCCCGTCGACGACCGAGTCGACGACCCCGACCCCGACCGAGTCGACGACCCCGACCCCGACCGAGTCGACGACCCCGACCGAGTGGACGACCCTGACCACGACCGAGTCGACGACCCCGACCGAGTCGACGACCCCGACCCCGACCGAGTCGACGACCCCGACCGAGTCGACGACCCCGACCGCGACCGAGTCGACGACCCCGACCGAGTCGACGACCCCGACCGAGTCGACGACCCCGACCCCGACCGAGTTGACGACCCCGACTGAGTCGACGACCGAGTTGACGACCCCGACCGAGTCAACGACCCCGACCGAGTCGACGACCGAGTCGACGACCCCGACCGAGTCGACGACCCCGACCGCGTCGACGACCCCGACCGAGTCGACGACCGAGTCGACGACCCCGACCGAGTCGACGACCCCGACCGCGTCGACGACAGAGTCGACGACCCCGACCGAGTCGACAACCCCGACCGAGTCGACGACCGACTCGACGACCCTGACCGAGTCGACGACCCCGTCGACGACCGAGTCGACGACCCCGACCGAGTCGACGACCGAGTCGACGACCCCGACCGAGTCGACGACCCCGACCGAGTCGACGACCCCGACCGAGTCGACGACCGAGTCGACGACCCCGAACGAGTCGACGACCGAGTCTACGACCGAGTCGACGACCCCGACCAAGTCGACGACCGAGTCGACGACCGAGTCGACGACCCCGACCGAGTAGACGACCCCGACCGAGTCGACGACCGAGTCGACAACCCCGACCGAGTCGACAACCCTGACCGAGTCGACGACCGAGTCGACGACCGAGTCGACGACCCCGACCGAGTCGACGACCCCGACCGAGTCGACGACCGAGTCGACGACCGAGTCGACGACCCCGATCGAGTCGACGACCCCGACCGAGTCGACGACCGAGTCGACGACCGAGTCGACGACCCCGACCGAGTCGACGACCGAGTCGACGACCGAGTCGACGACCCCGACCGAGTCGACGACAGAGTCGACGACCAGGTCGACGACCCCGACCGGGTCGACGACCCCGACCGAGTCGACGACCGAGTCGACGACCGAGTCGACGACCCCGACCCCGACCGAGTCGACGACCCCGTCGACGACCGAGTCGACGACCCCGACCCCGACCGAGTCGACAACCCCGGCCCCGACCGAGTCGACGACCCCGACCCCGACCGAGTCGACGACCCCGACCGAGTCGACGACCCCGACCGAGTCGACGACCCCAACCCCGACCGAGTCGCCGACCCCGACCCCGACCGAGTCGACGACCCGGACCGAGTCGACGACCCCGACCCCGACCGAGTCGATGACCCCAACCGAGTCGACGACCCCGACCGAGTCGACGACCCCGACCCCGACCGAGTCGACGACCCCGACCCCGACCGAGTCGACGACCCCGACCGAGTCGACGACCGAGTCGACGACCCCGACCGAGTCGACGACCGAGTCGACAACCCCGAAAGAGTCGACAACCCCGACAGAGTCGACGACCCCGACCGAGTCGACGACCGCGACCGAGTCGACGACCGAGTCGACGACACCGACCGAGTCGACGACCCCGACCGAGTCGACGACCGAGTCGACGACCCCGACCGAGTCCACGACCGAGTCGACGACGACGACCCCGTCGACGACTCCGACCGAGTCGACGACGACGACCCCGTCGACGACCCCGACCGAGTCGACGACCGAGACGACGACCCCGTCGATGACCCCGACCGAGTCGACGACCCCGACCGAGTCGACGACCGAGACGACGACCGAGTCGACGACCCCGACCGAGTCGACGACCGAGTCGACGACCCCGACCGAGTCGACGACCGAGTCGACGACCGAGTCGATGACCCCGACCGAGTCGACGACCGAGTCGACGAAGATGACCGAGTCGACGACCGAGTCGATGACCCCGACCGAGTCGACGACCGAGTCGACGACCGAGTCGACGACCCTGACCGAGGCGCCGACCCCGTCGACGACCGAGTCGACGACCCCGACCGAGTCGACGACCGAGTCGACGACCCCGACCGAGTCGACGACCCCGACCGAGTCGACGACCGAGTCGACGACCCCGACCGAGTCGACGACCCCGACCCCGACCGAGTCGACGACCCCGACTGAGTCGACGACCGAGTTGACGACCCCGACCGAGTCGACGACCCCGACCGAGTCGACGACCGAGTCGATGACCCCGACCGAGTCGACGACCCCGACCGCGTCGACGACCGAGTCGACGACCCCGACCGAGTCGACGACCCCGACCTTGTCGACGACCGAGTCGACGACCCTGACCGAGTCGACGACCCCGTCGACGACCGAGTCGACGACCCCGACCGAGTCGACGACCGAGTCGACGACCCCGACCGAGTCGACGACCCCGACCGAGTCGACGACCGAGTCGACGACCCCGACCGAGTCGACGACCGAGTCTACGACCGAGTCGACGACCCCAACCAAGTCGACGACCGAGTCGACGACCGAGTCGACGACCCCGACCGAGTAGACGACCGAGTCGACGACCCGGTCGACGACCCAGTCGACGACCGAGTCGACAACCCCGACCGAGTCGACAACCCCGACCGAGTCGACGACCGAGTCGACGACCGAGTCGACGACCCCGACCGAGTCGACGACCGAGTCGACGACCCCGACTGAGTCGACGACCGAGTCGACGACGACGACCGAGTCGACGACCGAGTCGATGACCCCGACCGAGTTGACGACCGAGTCGACGACTGAGTCTACGACCCCGACGACGACCGAGTCGACGACCGAGTCGACGACCCCGACCGAGTCGACGACCGAGTCGACGACCCCGACGACGACTGAGTCGACGACACCGACCGAGTCGACGACCGAGTCGACGATCGAGTCGACGACCCCGACGACGACCAAGTCGACGACCGAGTCGACGACCCCGACCGAGTCGACGACCGAGTCGACGACCCAGACCGAGTCGACGACCCCGACCGAGTCGACGACCGAGTCGACGACCGAGTCGACGACCCCGACCGAGTCGACGACCGAGTCGACGACCGAGTCGACGACCCCGACCGAGTCGACGACCGAGTCGACGACCGAGTCGACGACCCCGACCGAGTCGACGACCCCGACCGAGTCGACGACCCCGACCCCGACCAAGTCGACGACCCCGACCGAGTCGACGACCCCGACCGAGTCGACGACCGAGTCGACGACCCCGACCGAGTCGACGACCACGACCGAGTCGACGACTGAGTCGACGACCCTGACTGAGGCGCCGACCCCGTCGACGACCGAGTCGACGACCCCGACCGAGTCGACGACCCCGACCGAGTCGACGACCGAGTCGACGACCCTGACCGAGTCGACGACCCCGTCGACGACCGAGTCGACGACCCCGACCGAGTCGACGACCGAGTCGACGACCCCGACCGAGTCGACGACCCCGACCCCGACCGAGTCGACGACCCCGACTGAGTCGACGACCGAGTTGACGACCCCGACCGAGTCGACGACCCCGACCGAGTCGACGACCGAGTCGACGACCCCGACTGAGTCGACGACCCCGACCGCGTCGACGACCGAGTCGACGACCCCGACCGAGTCGACGACCCCGACCGAGTCGACGACCGAGTCGACGACCCCGACCGAGTCGACGACCCCGACCGAGTCGACGACCCCGACAGAGTCGACGACCGAGTCGACGACCCCGACCGAGTCGACGACCGAGTCTACGACCGAGTCGACGACCCCGACCAAGTCGACGACCGAGTCGACGACCGAGTCGACGACCCCGACCGAGTAGACGACCGAGTCGACGACCCGGTCGACGACCCAGTCGACGACCGAGTCGACAACCCCTACCGAGTCGACAACCCCGACCGAGTCGACGACCGAGTCGACGACCGAGTCAACGACCCCGACCGAGTCGATGACCCCGACCGAGTCGACGACCGAGTCGACGACCGAGTCAACGACCCCGACCGAGTCGACGACCCCGACCGAGTCGACGACCGAGTCGACGACTCCGACCGAGTCGACGACCCCGACCGAGTCGACGACCGAGTCGACGACCGAGTCGACGACCGAGTCGATGACCGAGTCGACGACCGAGTCGACGACCCCGACCGAGTCGACGACCGAGTCGACGACCGAGTCGACGACCCCGACCGAGTCGACGACCCCGTCGACGACCGAGTCGACGACCCCGACCCCGACCGAGTCGACGACCCCGACAACGACCGAGTCGACGACCCCGACCGAGTGGACGACCCCGACCACGACCGAGTCGACGACCGAGTCGACGACCCCGACCGAGTCGACGACCCCGACCGAGTCGACAACCGAGTCGACGACCCTGACCCAGGCGCCGACCCCGTCGACAACCGAGTCGACGACCCCAACCGAGTCGACGACCGAGTCGACGACCCCGACCGAGTCGACGACCCCGACCGAGTCGACGACCCCGAACGAGTCGACGACCCCGACCCCGACCGAGTCGACGACCCTGACCCCGACCGAGTCGACGACCCCGACCGAGTCGACGACCCCGACCCCGACCGAGTCGACGACCGAGTCGACGACCCCGACCGAGTTGACGACCGAGTTGACGACCCCGACCCAGTCGACGACCGAGTCGACAACCCCGACCGAGTCGACAACCCCGACCGAGTCGACGACCGAGTCGACGACCGAGTCGACGACCCCGACCGAGTCGACGACCGAGTCGACGACCCCGACTGAGTCGACGACCGAGTCGACGACGACGACCGAGTCGACGACCGAGTCGATGACCCCGACCGAGTTGACGACCGAGTCGACGACTGAGTCTACGACCCCGACGACGACCGAGTCGACGACCGAGTCGACGACCCCGACCGAGTCGACGACCGAGTCGACGACCCGGACCGAGTCGACGACCCCGACCGAGTCGACGACCGAGTCGACGACCGAGTCGCCGACCCCGACCGAGTCGACGACCCCGACCGAGTCGACGACCCCGACCCTGACCGAGTCGACGACCCCGACCGAGTCGACGACCCCGACCGAGTCGACGACCCCGACCCCGACCGAGTCGACGACCGAGTCGACGACCCCGACCGAGTCGACGACCCCGACCGAGTCGACGACCCCGACAGAGTCGACGACCGAGTCGACGACCCCGACCGAGTCGACGACCGAGTCTATGACCGAGTCGACGACCCCGACCAAGTCGACGACCGAGTCGACGACCGAGTTGACGACCCCGACCGAGTAGACGACCGAGTCGACGACCCGGTCGACGACCCAGTCGACGACCGAGTCGACAACCCCTACCGAGTCGACAACCCCGACCGAGTCGACGACCGAGTCGACGACCGAGTCGACGACCCCGACAGAGTCGACGACCCCGACCGAGTCGACGACCGAGTCGACGACCGAGTCGACGACCCCGACCGAGTCGACGACCCCGACCGAGTCGACGACCGAGTCGACGACTCCGACCGAGTCGACGACCCCGACCGAGTCGACGACCGAGTCGACGACCGAGTCGACGACCGAGTCGATGACCGAGTCGACGACCGAGTCGACGACCCCGACCGAGTCGACGACCGAGTCGACGACCGAGTCGACGACCCCGACCGAGTCGACGACCCCGTCGACGACCGAGTCGACGACCCCGACCCCGACCGAGTCGACGACCCCGACAACGACCGAGTCGACGACCCCGACCGAGTGGACGACCCCGACCACGACCGAGTCGACGACCGAGTCGATGACCCCGACCGAGTCGACGACCCCGACCGAGTCGACAACCGAGTCGACGACCCTGACCCAGGCGCCGACCCCGTCGACAACCGAGTCGACGACCCCGACCGAGTCGACGACCCCGACCGAGTCGACGACCCCGAACGAGTCGACGACCCCGACCCCGACCGAGTCGACGACCCCAACCGAGTCGACGACCCCGACCGAGTCGACGACCCCGACCCCGACCGAGTCGACGACTCTGACCCCGACCGAGTCGACGACCCCGACCGAGTCGACGACCCCGACCCCGACCGAGTCGACGACCGAGTCGACGACCCCGACCGAGTTGACGACCGAGTTGACGACCCCGACAGAGTCGACGACCGAGTCGACAACCCCGACAGAGTCGACGACCCCGACAGAGTCGACGACCCCGACCGAGTCGACGACCGAGTCGACGACCACGACCGAGTCGACGACCCCGACCGAGTCGACGACCGAGTCGACGACCCCGACCGACTCGACGACCGAGTCGACGACCCCGACCGAGTCGACGACCCCGACCGAGTCGACGACCGAGTCGACGACCCCGACCGAGTCCACGACCGCGTCGACGACGACGACCCCGTCGACGACCCCGACCGAATCGACGACCGAGACGACGACCCCGTCGACGACCCCGACCGAGTCGACGACCCCGACCAAGTCGACGACCGAGTCGACGACCGAGTCGACGACCCCGACCGAGTCGACGACCGAGTCGACGACCGAGTCGATGACCCCGACGGAGTCGACGACCGAGTCGACGACGACGACCGAGTCGACGACCGAGTCGACGACCGACTCGACGACCGACTCGACGACCGAGTCGACGACGACGATCGAGTCGACGACCGAGTCGTCGACCGAGTCGACGACCGCGACCGAGTCGACGACCGAGTCGACGACCCCGACCGAGTCGACGACCGAGTCGACGACCCCGACCGAGTCCACGACCGAGTCGACGACGACGACACCGTCGACGACCCTGACCGAGTCGGCGACGACGACCCCGTCGACGACCCCGACCGCGTCGACGACGACGACCCCGTCGACGACCCCGACCGAGTCGACGACCGAGACGACGACCCCGTCGACGACCCCGACCGAGTCGACGACCCCGACCAAGTCGACGACCGAGTCGACGACCGAGTCGACGACCCCGACTGAGTCGACGACCGAGTCGACGACCGAGTCGACGACCCCGACCGAGTCCACGACCGAGTCGACGACGATGACCGAGTCGACGACCGAGTCGACGACCCCGACCGAGTCGACGACCGAGTCGACGACTGAGTCTATGACCCCGACGACGACCGAGTCGACGACCGAGTCGACGACCCCGACCGAGTCGACGACCGAGTCGACGACGACGACCGAGTCGACGACCGAGTCGACGACCCCGACCGAGTCGATGACCGAGTCGACGACCCCGACCCCGACCGAGTCGACGACCCCGACCCCGACCGAGTCGACGACCCCGACCGAGTCGACGACCGAGTCGACGACCCCGACCGAGTCGACGACCGAGTCGACAACCCCAACATAGTCGACACCCCCGACAGAGTCGACGACCCCGACCGAGTCGACGACCGCGACCGAGTCGACGACCGAGTCGACGACACCGACCGAGTCGACGACCCCGACCGAGTCGACGACCGAGTCGACGACCCCGACCGAGTCCACGACCGAGTCGACGACGACGACCCCGTCGACGACCCCGACCGAGTCGACGACGACGACCCCGTCGACGACCCCGACCGAGTCGACGACCGACACGACGACCCCGTTGACGACCCCGACCGAGTCAACGACCCCGACCGAGTCGACGACCGAGTCGACGACCGAGTCGACGACCCCGACCGAGTCGACGACCGAGTCGACGACCGAGTCGACGACCCCGACCGAGTCGACGACCGAGTCGACGACGACGACCGAGTCGACGACCGAGTCGATGACCCCGACCGAGTCGACGACCGAGTCGACGACTGAGTCTACGACCCCGACGACGACCGAGTCGACGACCGAGTCGACGACCCCGACCGAGTCGACGACCGAGTCGACGACCCCGACCGAGTCGACGACCGAGTCGACGACCGAGTCGACGACCCCGTCGACGACCCCGACCGAGTCGCCGACCCCGACCAAGTCGACGACCGAGTCGACGACCGAGTCGACGACCCCGACAGAGTCGATGACCGAGTCGACGACCGAGTCGACGACCCCGACCGAGTCGACGACCGAGGCGACGACGACGACCGAGTCGACGACCGAGTCGACGACCGAGTCGACGACCCCGACCGAGTCGACGACCGAGTCGACGACGACGATCGAGTCGACGACCGAGTCGTCGACCGAGTCGACGACCGCGACCGAGTCGACGACCGAGTCGACGACCCCGACCGAGTCGACGACCCCGACCGAGTCGACGACCGAGTCGACGACCCCGACCGAGTCGACGACCGAGTCGACGACCCCGACCGAGTCCACGACCGAGTCGACGACGACGACCCCGTCGACGACCCTGACCGAGTCGACGACGACGACCCCGTCGACGACCCCGACCGAGTCGACGACCGAGACGACGACCCCGTCGACGACCCCGACCGAGTCGACGACCCCGACCGAGTCGACGACCGAGTCGACGACCGAGTCGACGACCCCGACCGAGTCGATGACCGAGTCGACGACCGAGTCGACGACCCCGACCGAGTCGACGACCGAGTCGACGACGACGACCGAGTCGACGACCGAGTCGACGACCCCGACCGAGTCGACGACCGAGTCGACGACTGAGTCTACGACCCCGACGACGACCGAGTCGACGACCGAGTCGACGACCCCGACCGAGTCGACGACCGAGTCGACGACGACGACCGAGTCGACGACCGAGTAGACGACCCCGACCGAGTCGATGACCGAGTCGACGACCCCGACGACGACCGAGTCGACGACCCCGACCGAGTCGACGACCGAGTCGACGACCGAGTCGACGACCCCGACGACGACCGAGTCGACGACCGAGTCGACGACGACGACCGAGTCGACGACCGAGTCGACGACCGAGTCGACGACGACGACCGAGTCGACGACCGAGTCGACGACCCCGACCGAGTCGACGACCGAGTCGACGACCGAGTCGACGACCCCGACCGAGTCGACGACCGAGTCGACGACCGAGTCGACGACCCCGACCGAGTCGACGACCGAGTCGACGACCGTGTCGACGACCCCGACCGAGTCGACGACCCCGACCGAGTCGACGACCGAGTCGACGACCCCGACCCCGACCGAGTCGACGACCCCGTCGACGACCGAGTCGACGACCCCGACCCCGACCGAGTCGACGACCCCGACCCCGACCGAGTCGACGACCCCGACCGAGTGGACGACCCTGACCACGACCGAGTCGACGACCCCGACCGAGTCGACGACCCCGACCCCGACCGAGTCGACGACCCCGACCGAGTCGACGACCCCGACCGCGACCGAGTCGACGACCCCGACCGAGTCGACGACCCCGACCGAGTCGACGACCCCGACCCCGACCGAGTTGACGACCCCGACTGAGTCGACGACCGAGTTGACGACCCCGACCGAGTCAACGACCCCGACCGAGTCGACGACCGAGTCGACGACCCCGACCGAGTCGACGACCCCGACCGCGTCGACGACCCCGACCGAGTCGACGACCGAGTCGACGACCCCGACCGAGTCGACGACCCCGACCGCGTCGACGACAGAGTCGACGACCCCGACCGAGTCGACAACCCCGACCGAGTCGACGACCGACTCGACGACCCTGACCGAGTCGACGACCCCGTCGACGACCGAGTCGACGACCCCGACCGAGTCGACGACCGAGTCGACGACCCCGACCGAGTCGACGACCCCGACCGAGTCGACGACCCCGACCGAGTCGACGACCGAGTCGACGACCCCGAACGAGTCGACGACCGAGTCTACGACCGAGTCGACGACCCCGACCAAGTCGACGACCGAGTCGACGACCGAGTCGACGACCCCGACCGAGTAGACGACCCCGACCGAGTCGACGACCGAGTCGACAACCCCGACCGAGTCGACAACCCTGACCGAGTCGACGACCGAGTCGACGACCGAGTCGACGACCCCGACCGAGTCGACGACCCCGACCGAGTCGACGACCGAGTCGACGACCGAGTCGACGACCCCGACCGAGTCGACGACCCCGACCGAGTCGACGACCGAGTCGACGACCGAGTCGACGACCCCGACCGAGTCGACGACCGAGTCGACGACCGAGTCGACGACCCCGACCGAGTCGACGACAGAGTCGACGACCAGGTCGACGACCCCGACCGGGTCGACGACCCCGACCGAGTCGACGACCGAGTCGACGACCGAGTCGACGACCCCGACCCCGACCGAGTCGACGACCCCGTCGACGACCGAGTCGACGACCCCGACCCCGACCGAGTCGACAACCCCGGCCCCGACCGAGTCGACGACCCCGACCCCGACCGAGTCGACGACCCCGACCGAGTCGACGACCCCGACCGAGTCGACGACCCCAACCCCGACCGAGTCGCCGACCCCGACCCCGACCGAGTCGACGACCCGGACCGAGTCGACGACCCCGACCCCGACCGAGTCGACGACCCCGACCGAGTCGACGACCGAGTCGACGACCCCGACCGAGTCGACGACCGAGTCGACAACCCCGAAAGAGTCGACAACCCCGACAGAGTCGACGACCCCGACCGAGTCGACGACCGCGACCGAGTCGACGACCGAGTCGACGACACCGACCGAGTCGACGACCCCGACCGAGTCGACGACCGAGTCGACGACCCCGACCGAGTCCACGACCGAGTCGACGACGACGACCCCGTCGACGACTCCGACCGAGTCGACGACGACGACCCCGTCGACGACCCCGACCGAGTCGACGACCGAGACGACGACCCCGTCGATGACCCCGACCGAGTCGACGACCCCGACCGAGTCGACGACCGAGACGACGACCGAGTCGACGACCCCGACCGAGTCGACGACCGAGTCGACGACCCCGACCGAGTCGACGACCGAGTCGACGACCGAGTCGATGACCCCGACCGAGTCGACGACCGAGTCGACGAAGATGACCGAGTCGACGACCGAGTCGATGACCCCGACCGAGTCGACGACCGAGTCGACGACCGAGTCGACGACCCCGACCGAGTCGACGACCGAGTCGACGACCCTGACCGAGGCGCCGACCCCGTCGACGACCGAGTCGACGACCCCGACCGAGTCGACGACCGAGTCGACGACCCCGACCGAGTCGACGACCCCGACCGAGTCGACGACCGAGTCGACGACCCCGACCGAGTCGACGACCCCGACCCCGACCGAGTCGACGACCCCGACTGAGTCGACGACCGAGTTGACGACCCCGACCGAGTCGACGACCCCAACCGAGTCGACGACCGAGTCGATGACCCCGACCGAGTCGACGACCCCGACCGCGTCGACGACCGAGTCGACGACCCCGACCGAGTCGACGACCCCGACCTTGTCGACGACCGAGTCGACGACCCTGACCGAGTCGACGACCCCGTCGACGACCGAGTCGACGACCCCGACCGAGTCGACGACCGAGTCGACGACCCCGACCGAGTCGACGACCCCGACCGAGTCGACGACCGAGTCGACGACCCCGACCGAGTCGACGACCGAGTCTACGACCGAGTCGACGACCCCGACCAAGTCGACGACCGAGTCGACGACCAAGTCGACGACCCCGACCGAGTAGACGACCGAGTCGACGACCCGGTCGACGACCCAGTCGACGACCGAGTCGACAACCCCGACCGAGTCGACAACCCCGACCGAGTCGACGACCGAGTCGACGACCGAGTCGACGACCCCGACCGAGTCGACGACCGAGTCGACGACCCCGACTGAGTCGACGACCGAGTCGACGACGACGACCGAGTCGACGACCGAGTCGATGACCCCGACCGAGTTGACGACCGAGTCGACGACTGAGTCTACGACCCCGACGACGACCGAGTCGACGACCGAGTCGACGACCCCGACCGAGTCGACGACCGAGTCGACGACCCCGACGACGACTGAGTCGACGACACCGACCGAGTCGACGACCGAGTCGACGATCGAGTCGACGACCCCGACGACGACCAAGTCGACGACCGAGTCGACGACCCCGACCGAGTCGACGACCGAGTCGACGACCCAGACCGAGTCGACGACACCGACCGAGTCGACGACCGAGTCGACGACCGAGTCGACGACCCCGACCGAGTCGACGACCGAGTCGACGACCGAGTCGACGACCCCGACCGAGTCGACGACCGAGTCGACGACCGAGTCGACGACCCCGACCGAGTCGACGACCCCGACCGAGTCGACGACCCCGACCCCGACCAAGTCGACGACCCCGACCGAGTCGACGACCCCGACCGAGTCGACGACCGAGTCGACGACCCCGACCGAGTCGACGACCACGACCGAGTCGACGACCGAGTCGACGACCCTGACTGAGGCGCCGACCCCGTCGACGACCGAGTCGACGACCCCGACCGAGTCGACGACCCCGACCGAGTCGACGACCGAGTCGACGACCCTGACCGAGTCGACGACCCCGTCGACGACCGAGTCGACGACCCCGACCGAGTCGACGACCGAGTCTACGACCCCGACCGAGTCGACGACCCCGACCCCGACCGAGTCGACGACCCCGACTGAGTCGACGACCGAGTTGACGACCCCGACCGAGTCGACGACCCCGACCGAGTCGACGACCGAGTCGACGACCCCGACTGAGTCGACGACCCCGACCGCGTCGACGACCGAGTCGACGACCCCGACCGAGTCGACGACCCCGACCGAGTCGACGACCGAGTCGACGACCCCGACCGAGTCGACGACCCCGACCGAGTCGACGACCCCGACAGAGTCGACGACCGAGTCGACGACCCTGACCGAGTCGACGACCGAGTCTACGACCGAGTCGACGACCCCGACCAAGTCGACGACCGAGTCGACGACCGAGTCGACGACCCCGACCGAGTAGACGACCGAGTCGACGACCCGGTCGACGACCCAGTCGACGACCGAGTCGACAACCCCTACCGAGTCGACAACCCCGACCGAGTCGACGACCGAGTCGACGACCGAGTCAACGACCCCGACCGAGTCGATGACCCCGACCGAGTCGACGACCGAGTCGACGACCGAGTCAACGACCCCGACCGAGTCGACGACCCCGACCGAGTCGACGACCGAGTCGACGACTCCGACCGAGTCGACGACCCCGACCGAGTCGACGACCGAGTCGACGACCGAGTCGACGACCGAGTCGATGACCGAGTCGACGACCGAGTCGACGACCCCGACCGAGTCGACGACCGAGTCGACGACCGAGTCGACGACCCCGACCGAGTCGACGACCCCGTCGACGACCGAGTCGACGACCCCGACCCCGACCGAGTCGACGACCCCGACAACGACCGAGTCGACGACCCCGACCGAGTGGACGACCCCGACCACGACCGAGTCGACGACCGAGTCGACGACCCCGACCGAGTCGACGACCCCGACCGAGTCGACAACCGAGTCGACGACCCTGACCCAGGCGCCGACCCCGTCGACAACCGAGTCGACGACCCCGACCGAGTCGACGACCGAGTCGACGACCCCGACCGAGTCGACGACCCCGACCGAGTCGACGACCCCGAACGAGTCGACGACCCCGACCCCGACCGAGTCGACGACCCTGACCCCGACCGAGTCGACGACCCCGACCGAGTCGACGACCCCGACCCCGACCGAGTCGACGACCGAGTCGACGACCCCGACCGAGTTGACGACCGAGTTGACGACCCCGACCCAGTCGACGACCGAGTCGACAACCCCGACCGAGTCGACAACCCCGACCGAGTCGACGACCGAGTCGACGACCGAGTCGACGACCCCGACCGAGTCGACGACCGAGTCGACGACCCCGACTGAGTCGACGACCGAGTCGACGACGACGACCGAGTCGACGACCGAGTCGATGACCCCGACCGAGTTGACGACCGAGTCGACGACTGAGTCTACGACCCCGACGACGACCGAGTCGACGACCGAGTCGACGACCCCGACCGAGTCGACGACCGAGTCGACGACCCCGACGACGACTGAGTCGACGACACCGACCGAGTCGACGACCGAGTCGACGATCGAGTCGACGACCCCGACGACGACCAAGTCGACGACCGAGTCGACGACCCCGACCGAGTCGACGACCGAGTCGACGACCCAGACCGAGTCGACGACCCCGACCGAGTCGACGACCGAGTCGACGACCGAGTCGACGACCCCGACCGAGTCGACGACCGAGTCGACGACCCTGACCGAGGCGCCGACCCCGTCGACGACCGAGTCGACGACCCCGACCGAGTCGACGACCGAGTCGACGACCCCGACCGAGTCGACGACCCCGACCGAGTCGACGACCGAGTCGACGACCCCGACCGAGTCGACGACCCCGACCCCGACCGAGTCGACGACCCCGACTGAGTCGACGACCGAGTTGACGACCCCGACCGAGTCGACGACCCCGACCGAGTCGACGACCGAGTCGATGACCCCGACCGAGTCGACGACCCCGACCGCGTCGACGACCGAGTCGACGACCCCGACCGAGTCGACGACCCCGACCTTGTCGACGACCGAGTCGACGACCCTGACCGAGTCGACGACCCCGTCGACGACCGAGTCGACGACCCCGACCGAGTCGACGACCGAGTCGACGACCCCGACCGAGTCGACGACCCCGACCGAGTCGACGACCGAGTCGACGACCCCGACCGAGTCGACGACCGAGTCTACGACCGAGTCGACGACCCCGACCAAGTCGACGACCGAGTCGACGACCGAGTCGACGACCCCGACCGAGTAGACGACCGAGTCGACGACCCGGTCGACGACCCAGTCGACGACCGAGTCGACAACCCCGACCGAGTCGACAACCCCGACCGAGTCGACGACCGAGTCGACGACCGAGTCGACGACCCCGACCGAGTCGACGACCGAGTCGACGACCCCGACTGAGTCGACGACCGAGTCGACGACGACGACCGAGTCGACGACCGAGTCGATGACCCTGACCGAGTTGACGACCGAGTCGACGACTGAGTCTACGACCCCGACGACGACCGAGTCGACGACCGAGTCGACGACCCCGACCGAGTCGACGACCGAGTCGACGACCCCGACGACGACTGAGTCGACGACACCGACCGAGTCGACGACCGAGTCGACGATCGAGTCGACGACCCCGACGACGACCAAGTCGACGACCGAGTCGACGACCCCGACCGAGTCGACGACCGAGTCGACGACCCAGACCGAGTCGACGACACCGACCGAGTCGACGACCGAGTCGACGACCGAGTCGACGACCCCGACCGAGTCGACGACCGAGTCGACGACCGAGTCGACGACCCCGACCGAGTCGACGACCGAGTCGACGACCGAGTCGACGACCCCCGACCGAGTCGACGACCCCGACCGAGTCGACGACCCCGACCCCGACCAAGTCGACGACCCCGACCGAGTCGACGACCCCGACCGAGTCGACGACCGAGTCGACGACCCCGACCGAGTCGACGACCACGACCGAGTCGACGACCGAGTCGACGACCCTGACTGAGGCGCCGACCCCGTCGACGACCGAGTCGACGACCCCGACCGAGTCGACGACCCCGACCGAGTCGACGACCGAGTCGACGACCCTGACCGAGTCGACGACCCCGTCGACGACCGAGTCGACGACCCCGACCGAGTCGACGACCGAGTCGACGACCCCCGACCGAGTCGACGACCCCGACCCCGACCGAGTCGACGACCCCGACTGAGTCGACGACCGAGTTGACGACCCCGACCGAGTCGACGACCCCGACCGAGTCGACGACCGAGTCGACGACCCCGACTGAGTCGACGACCCCGACCGCGTCGACGACCGAGTCGACGACCCCGACCGAGTCGACGACCCCGACCGAGTCGACGACCGAGTCGACGACCCCGACCGAGTCGACGACCCCGACCGAGTCGACGACCCCGACAGAGTCGACGACCGAGTCGACGACCCCGACCGAGTCGACGACCGAGTCTACGACCGAGTCGACGACCCCGACCAAGTCGACGACCGAGTCGACGACCGAGTCGACGACCCCGACCGAGTAGACGACCGAGTCGACGACCCGGTCGACGACCCAGTCGACGACCGAGTCGACAACCCCTACCGAGTCGACAACCCCGACCGAGTCGACGACCGAGTCGACGACCGAGTCAACGACCCCGACCGAGTCGATGACCCCGACGGAGTCGACGACCGAGTCGACGACGACGACCGAGTCGACGACCGAGTCGACGACCGACTCGACGACCGACTCGACGACCGAGTCGACGACGACGATCGAGTCGACGACCGAGTCGTCGACCGAGTCGACGACCGCGACCGAGTCGACGACCGAGTCGACGACCCCGACCGAGTCGACGACCGAGTCGACGACCCCGACCGAGTCCACGACCGAGTCGACGACGACGACACCGTCGACGACCCTGACCGAGTCGGCGACGACGACCCCGTCGACGACCCCGACCGCGTCGACGACGACGACCCCGTCGACGACCCCGACCGAGTCGACGACCGAGACGACGACCCCGTCGACGACCCCGACCGAGTCGACGACCCCGACCAAGTCGACGACCGAGTCGACGACCGAGTCGACGACCCCGACTGAGTCGACGACCGAGTCGACGACCGAGTCGACGACCCCGACCGAGTCCACGACCGAGTCGACGACGATGACCGAGTCGACGACCGAGTCGACGACCCCGACCGAGTCGACGACCGAGTCGACGACTGAGTCTATGACCCCGACGACGACCGAGTCGACGACCGAGTCGACGACCCCGACCGAGTCGACGACCGAGTCGACGACGACGACCGAGTCGACGACCGAGTCGACGACCCCGACCGAGTCGATGACCGAGTCGACGACCCCGACCCCGACCGAGTCGACGACCCCGACCCCGACCGAGTCGACGACCCCGACCGAGTCGACGACCGAGTCGACGACCCCGACCGAGTCGACGACCGAGTCGACAACCCCAACAGAGTCGACACCCCCGACAGAGTCGACGACCCCGACCGAGTCGACGACCGCGACCGAGTCGACGACCGAGTCGACGACACCGACCGAGTCGACGACCCCGACCGAGTCGACGACCGAGTCGACGACCCCGACCGAGTCCACGACCGAGTCGACGACGACGACCCCGTCGACGACCCCGACCGAGTCGACGACGACGACCCCGTCGACGACCCCGACCGAGTCGACGACCGACACGACGACCCCGTTGACGACCCCGACCGAGTCGACGACCCCGACCGAGTCGACGACCGAGTCGACGACCGAGTCGACGACCCCGACCGAGTCGACGACCGAGTCGACGACCGAGTCGACGACCCCGACCGAGTCGACGACCGAGTCGACGACGACGACCGAGTCGACGACCGAGTCGATGACCCCGACCGAGTCGACGACCGAGTCGACGACTGAGTCTACGACCCCGACGACGACCGAGTCGACGACCGAGTCGACGACCCCGACCGAGTCGACGACCGAGTCGACGACCCCGACCGAGTCGACGACCGAGTCGACGACCGAGTCGACGACCCCGTCGACGACCCCGACCGAGTCGCCGACCCCGACCAAGTCGACGACCGAGTCGACGACCGAGTCGACGACCCCGACAGAGTCGATGACCGAGTCGACGACCGAGTCGACGACCCCGACCGAGTCGACGACCGAGGCGACGACGACGACCGAGTCGACGACCGAGTCGACGACCGAGTCGACGACCCCGACCGAGTCGACGACCGAGTCGACGACGACGATCGAGTCGACGACCGAGTCGTCGACCGAGTCGACGACCGCGACCGAGTCGACGACCGAGTCGACGACCCCGACCGAGTCGACGACCCTGACCGAGTCGACGACCGAGTCGACGACCCCGACCGAGTCGACGACCGAGTCGACGACCCCGACCGAGTCCACGACCGAGTCGACGACGACGACCCCGTCGACGACCCTGACCGAGTCGACGACGACGACCCCGTCGACGACCCCGACCGAGTCGACGACCGAGACGACGACCCCGTCGACGACCCCGACCGAGTCGACGACCCCGACCGAGTCGACGACCGAGTCGACGACCGAGTCGACGACCCCGACCGAGTCGATGACCGAGTCGACGACCGAGTCGACGACCCCGACCGAGTCGACGACCGAGTCGACGACGACGACCGAGTCGACGACCGAGTCGACGACCCCGACCGAGTCGACGACCGAGTCGACGACTGAGTCTACGACCCCGACGACGACCGAGTCGACGACCGAGTTGACGACCCCGACCGAGTCGACGACCGAGTCGACGACGACGACCGAGTCGACGACCGAGTAGACGACCCCGACCGAGTCGATGACCGAGTCGACGACCCCGACGACGACCGAGTCGACGACCCCGACCGAGTCGACGACCGAGTCGACGACCGAGTCGACGACCCCGACGACGACCGAGTCGACGACCGAGTCGACGACGACGACCGAGTCGACGACCGAGTCGACGACCGAGTCGACGACGACGACCGAGTCGACGACCGAGTCGACGACCCCGACCGAGTCGACGACCGAGTCGACGACCGAGTCGACGACCCCGACCGAGTCGACGACCGAGTCGACGACCGAGTCGACGACCCCGACCGAGTCGACGACCGAGTCGACGACCGTGTCGACGACCCCGACCGAGTCGACGACCCCGACCGAGTCGACGACCGAGTCGACGACCCCGACCCCGACCGAGTCGACGACCCCGTCGACGACCGAGTCGACGACCCCGACCCCGACCGAGTCGACGACCCCGACCCCGACCGAGTCGACGACCCCGACCGAGTGGACGACCCTGACCACGACCGAGTCGACGACCCCGACCGAGTCGACGACCCCGACCCCGACCGAGTCGACGACCCCGACCGAGTCGACGACCCCGACCGCGACCGAGTCGACGACCCCGACCGAGTCGACGACCCCGACCGAGTCGACGACCCCGACCCCGACCGAGTTGACGACCCCGACTGAGTCGACGACCGAGTTGACGACCCCGACCGAGTCAACGACCCCGACCGAGTCGACGACCGAGTCGACGACCCCGACCGAGTCGACGACCCCGACCGCGTCGACGACCCCGACCGAGTCGACGACCGAGTCGACGACCCCGACCGAGTCGACGACCCCGACCGCGTCGACGACAGAGTCGACGACCCCGACCGAGTCGACAACCCCGACCGAGTCGACGACCGACTCGACGACCCTGACCGAGTCGACGACCCCGTCGACGACCGAGTCGACGACCCCGACCGAGTCGACGACCGAGTCGACGACCCCGACCGAGTCGACGACCCCGACCGAGTCGACGACCCCGACCGAGTCGACGACCGAGTCGACGACCCCGAACGAGTCGACGACCGAGTCTACGACCGAGTCGACGACCCCGACCAAGTCGACGACCGAGTCGACGACCGAGTCGACGACCCCGACCGAGTAGACGACCCCGACCGAGTCGACGACCGAGTCGACAACCCCGACCGAGTCGACAACCCTGACCGAGTCGACGACCGAGTCGACGACCGAGTCGACGACCCCGACCGAGTCGACGACCCCGACCGAGTCGACGACCGAGTCGACGACCGAGTCGACGACCCCGATCGAGTCGACGACCCCGACCGAGTCGACGACCGAGTCGACGACCGAGTCGACGACCCCGACCGAGTCGACGACCGAGTCGACGACCGAGTCGACGACCCCGACCGAGTCGACGACAGAGTCGACGACCAGGTCGACGACCCCGACCGGGTCGACGACCCCGACCGAGTCGACGACCGAGTCGACGACCGAGTCGACGACCCCGACCCCGACCGAGTCGACGACCCCGTCGACGACCGAGTCGACGACCCCGACCCCGACCGAGTCGACAACCCCGGCCCCGACCGAGTCGACGACCCCGACCCCGACCGAGTCGACGACCCCGACCGAGTCGACGACCCCGACCGAGTCGACGACCCCAACCCCGACCGAGTCGCCGACCCCGACCCCGACCGAGTCGACGACCCGGACCGAGTCGACGACCCCGACCCCGACCGAGTCGATGACCCCAACCGAGTCGACGACCCCGACCGAGTCGACGACCCCGACCCCGACCGAGTCGACGACCCCGACCCCGACCGAGTCGACGACCCCGACCGAGTCGACGACCGAGTCGACGACCCCGACCGAGTCGACGACCGAGTCGACAACCCCGAAAGAGTCGACAACCCCGACAGAGTCGACGACCCCGACCGAGTCGACGACCGCGACCGAGTCGACGACCGAGTCGACGACACCGACCGAGTCGACGACCCCGACCGAGTCGACGACCGAGTCGACGACCCCGACCGAGTCCACGACCGAGTCGACGACGACGACCCCGTCGACGACTCCGACCGAGTCGACGACGACGACCCCGTCGACGACCCCGACCGAGTCGACGACCGAGACGACGACCCCGTCGATGACCCCGACCGAGTCGACGACCCCGACCGAGTCGACGACCGAGACGACGACCGAGTCGACGACCCCGACCGAGTCGACGACCGAGTCGACGACCCCGACCGAGTCGACGACCGAGTCGACGACCGAGTCGATGACCCCGACCGAGTCGACGACCGAGTCGACGAAGATGACCGAGTCGACGACCGAGTCGATGACCCCGACCGAGTCGACGACCGAGTCGACGACCGAGTCGACGACCCCGACCGAGTCGACGACCGAGTCGACGACCCTGACCGAGGCGCCGACCCCGTCGACGACCGAGTCGACGACCCCGACCGAGTCGACGACCGAGTCGACGACCCCGACCGAGTCGACGACCCCGACCGAGTCGACGACCGAGTCGACGACCCCGACCGAGTCGACGACCCCGACCCCGACCGAGTCGACGACCCCGACTGAGTCGACGACCGAGTTGACGACCCCGACCGAGTCGACGACCCCGACCGAGTCGACGACCGAGTCGATGACCCCGACCGAGTCGACGACCCCGACCGCGTCGACGACCGAGTCGACGACCCCGACCGAGTCGACGACCCCGACCTTGTCGACGACCGAGTCGACGACCCTGACCGAGTCGACGACCCCGTCGACGACCGAGTCGACGACCCCGACCGAGTCGACGACCGAGTCGACGACCCCGACCGAGTCGACGACCCCGACCGAGTCGACGACCGAGTCGACGACCCCGACCGAGTCGACGACCGAGTCTACGACCGAGTCGACGACCCCAACCAAGTCGACGACCGAGTCGACGACCGAGTCGACGACCCCGACCGAGTAGACGACCGAGTCGACGACCCGGTCGACGACCCAGTCGACGACCGAGTCGACAACCCCGACCGAGTCGACAACCCCGACCGAGTCGACGACCGAGTCGACGACCGAGTCGACGACCCCGACCGAGTCGACGACCGAGTCGACGACCCCGACTGAGTCGACGACCGAGTCGACGACGACGACCGAGTCGACGACCGAGTCGATGACCCCGACCGAGTTGACGACCGAGTCGACGACTGAGTCTACGACCCCGACGACGACCGAGTCGACGACCGAGTCGACGACCCCGACCGAGTCGACGACCGAGTCGACGACCCCGACGACGACTGAGTCGACGACACCGACCGAGTCGACGACCGAGTCGACGATCGAGTCGACGACCCCGACGACGACCAAGTCGACGACCGAGTCGACGACCCCGACCGAGTCGACGACCGAGTCGACGACCCAGACCGAGTCGACGACCCCGACCGAGTCGACGACCGAGTCGACGACCGAGTCGACGACCCCGACCGAGTCGACGACCGAGTCGACGACCGAGTCGACGACCCCGACCGAGTCGACGACCGAGTCGACGACCGAGTCGACGACCCCGACCGAGTCGACGACCCCGACCGAGTCGACGACCCCGACCCCGACCAAGTCGACGACCCCGACCGAGTCGACGACCCCGACCGAGTCGACGACCGAGTCGACGACCCCGACCGAGTCGACGACCACGACCGAGTCGACGACTGAGTCGACGACCCTGACTGAGGCGCCGACCCCGTCGACGACCGAGTCGACGACCCCGACCGAGTCGACGACCCCGACCGAGTCGACGACCGAGTCGACGACCCTGACCGAGTCGACGACCCCGTCGACGACCGAGTCGACGACCCCGACCGAGTCGACGACCGAGTCGACGACCCCGACCGAGTCGACGACCCCGACCCCGACCGAGTCGACGACCCCGACTGAGTCGACGACCGAGTTGACGACCCCGACCGATTCGACGACCCCGACCGAGTCGACGACCGAGTCGACGACCCCGACTGAGTCGACGACCCCGACCGCGTCGACGACCGAGTCGACGACCCCGACCGAGTCGACGACCCCGACCGAGTCGACGACCGAGTCGACGACCCCGACCGAGTCGACGACCCCGACCGAGTCGACGACCCCGACAGAGTCGACGACCGAGTCGACGACCCCGACCGAGTCGACGACCGAGTCTACGACCGAGTCGACGACCCCGACCAAGTCGACGACCGAGTCGACGACCGAGTCGACGACCCCGACCGAGTAGACGACCGAGTCGACGACCCGGTCGACGACCCAGTCGACGACCGAGTCGACAACCCCTACCGAGTCGACAACCCCGACCGAGTCGACGACCGAGTCGACGACCGAGTCAACGACCCCGACCGAGTCGATGACCCCGACCGAGTCGACGACCGAGTCGACGACCGAGTCAACGACCACGACCGAGTCGACGACCCCGACCGAGTCGACGACCGAGTCGACGACTCCGACCGAGTCGACGACCCCGACCGAGTCGACGACCGAGTCGACGACCGAGTCGACGACCGAGTCGATGACCGAGTCGACGACCGAGTCGACGACCGAGTCGACGACCCCGACCGAGTCGACGACCCCGTCGACGACCGAGTCGACGACCCCGACCCCGACCGAGTCGACGACCCCGACAACGACCGAGTCGACGACCCCGACCGAGTGGACGACCCCGACCACGACCGAGTCGACGACCGAGTCGACGACCCCGACCGAGTCGACGACCCCGACCGAGTCGACAACCGAGTCGACGACCCTGACCCAGGCGCCGACCCCGTCGACAACCGAGTCGACGACCCCGACCGAGTCGACGACCGAGTCGACGACCCCGACCGAGTCGACGACCCCGACCGAGTCGACGACCCCGAACGAGTCGACGACCCCGACCCCGACCGAGTCGACGACCCTGACCCCGACCGAGTCGACGACCCCGACCGAGTCGACGACCCCGACCCCGACCGAGTCGACGACCGAGTCGACGACCCCGACCGAGTTGACGACCGAGTTGACGACCCCGACCCAGTCGACGACCGAGTCGACAACCCCGACCGAGTCGACAACCCCGACCGAGTCGACGACCGAGTCGACGACCGAGTCGACGACCCCGACCGAGTCGACGACCGAGTCGACGACCCCGACTGAGTCGACGACCGAGTCGACGACGACGACCGAGTCGACGACCGAGTCGATGACCCCGACCGAGTTGACGACCGAGTCGACGACTGAGTCTACGACCCCGACGACGACCGAGTCGACGACCGAGTCGACGACCCCGACCGAGTCGACGACCGAGTCGACGACCCGGACCGAGTCGACGACCCCGACCGAGTCGACGACCGAGTCGACGACCGAGTCGCCGACCCCGACCGAGTCGCCGACCCCGACCGAGTCGACGACCCCGACCGAGTCGACGACCCCGACCGAGTCGACGACCCCGACCCCGACCGAGTCGACGACCGAGTCGACGACCCCGACCGAGTCGACGACCCCGACCGAGTCGACGACCCCGACAGAGTCGACGACCGAGTCGACGACCCCGACCGAGTCGACGACCGAGTCTATGACCGAGTCGACGACCCCGACCAAGTCGACGACCGAGTCGACGACCGAGTTGACGACCCCGACCGAGTAGACGACCGAGTCGACGACCCGGTCGACGACCCAGTCGACGACCGAGTCGACAACCCCTACCGAGTCGACAACCCCGACCGAGTCGACGACCGAGTCGACGACCGAGTCGACGACCCCGACAGAGTCGACGACCCCGACCGAGTCGACGACCGAGTCGACGACCGAGTCGACGACCCCGACCGAGTCGACGACCCCGACCGAGTCGACGACCGAGTCGACGACTCCGACCGAGTCGACGACCCCGACCGAGTCGACGACCGAGTCGACGACCGAGTCGACGACCGAGTCGATGACCGAGTCGACGACCGAGTCGACGACCCCGACCGAGTCGACGACCGAGTCGACGACCGAGTCGACGACCCCGACCGAGTCGACGACCCCGTCGACGACCGAGTCGACGACCCCGACCCCGACCGAGTCGACGACCCCGACAACGACCGAGTCGACGACCCCGACCGAGTGGACGACCCCGACCACGACCGAGTCGACGACCGAGTCGATGACCCCGACCGAGTCGACGACCCCGACCGAGTCGACAACCGAGTCGACGACCCTGACCCAGGCGCCGACCCCGTCGACAACCGAGTCGACGACCCCGACCGAGTCGACGACCCCGACCGAGTCGACGACCCCGAACGAGTCGACGACCCCGACCCCGACCGAGTCGACGACCCCAACCGAGTCGACGACCCCGACCGAGTCGACGACCCCGACCCCGACCGAGTCGACGACTCTGACCCCGACCGAGTCGACGACCCCGACCGAGTCGACGACCCCGACCCCGACCGAGTCGACGACCGAGTCGACGACCCCGACCGAGTTGACGACCGAGTTGACGACCCCGACAGAGTCGACGACCGAGTCGACAACCCCGACAGAGTCGACGACCCCGACAGAGTCGACGACCCCGACCGAGTCGACGACCGAGTCGACGACCACGACCGAGTCGACGACCCCGACCGAGTCGACGACCGAGTCGACGACCCCCGACCGACTCGACGACCGAGTCGACGACCCCGACCGAGTCGACGACCCCGACCGAGTCGACGACCGAGTCGACGACCCCGACCGAGTCCACGACCGCGTCGACGACGACGACCCCGTCGACGACCCCGACCGAATCGACGACCGAGACGACGACCCCGTCGACGACCCCGACCGAGTCGACGACCCCGACCAAGTCGACGACCGAGTCGACGACCGAGTCGACGACCCCGACCGAGTCGACGACCGAGTCGACTACCCCGACCGAGTCGACGACCGAGTCGATGACCCCGACGGAGTCGACGACCGAGTCGACGACGACGACCGAGTCGACGACCGAGTCGACGACCGACTCGACGACCGACTCGACGACCGAGTCGACGACGACGATCGAGTCGACGACCGAGTCGTCGACCGAGTCGACGACCGCGACCGAGTCGACGACCGAGTCGACGACCCCGACCGAGTCGACGACCGAGTCGACGACCCCGACCGAGTCCACGACCGAGTCGACGACGACGACACCGTCGACGACCCTGACCGAGTCGGCGACGACGACCCCGTCGACGACCCCGACCGCGTCGACGACGACGACCCCGTCGACGACCCCGACCGAGTCGACGACCGAGACGACGACCCCGTCGACGACCCCGACCGAGTCGACGACCCCGACCAAGTCGACGACCGAGTCGACGACCGAGTCGACGACCCCGACTGAGTCGACGACCGAGTCGACGACCGAGTCGACGACCCCGACCGAGTCCACGACCGAGTCGACGACGATGACCGAGTCGACGACCGAGTCGACGACCCCGACCGAGTCGACGACCGAGTCGACGACTGAGTCTATGACCCCGACGACGACCGAGTCGACGACCGAGTCGACGACCCCGACCGAGTCGACGACCGAGTCGACGACGACGACCGAGTCGACGACCGAGTCGACGACCCCGACCGAGTCGATGACCGACTCGACGACCCCGACCCCGACCGAGTCGACGACCCCGACCCCGACCGAGTCGACGACCCCGACCGAGTCGACGACCGAGTCGACGACCCCGACCGAGTCGACGACCGAGTCGACAACCCCAACATAGTCGACACCCCCGACAGAGTCGACGACCCCGACCGAGTCGACGACCGCGACCGAGTCGACGACCGAGTCGACGACACCGACCGAGTCGACGACCCCGACCGAGTCGACGACCGAGTCGACGACCCCGACCGAGTCCACGACCGAGTCGACGACGACGACCCCGTCGACGACCCCGACCGAGTCGACGACGACGACCCCGTCGACGACCCCGACCGAGTCGACGACCGACACGACGACCCCGTTGACGACCCCGACCGAGTCAACGACCCCGACCGAGTCGACGACCGAGTCGACGACCGAGTCGACGACCCCGACCGAGTCGACGACCGAGTCGACGACCGAGTCGACGACCCCGACCGAGTCGACGACCGAGTCGACGACGACGACCGAGTCGACGACCGAGTCGATGACCCCGACCGAGTCGACGACCGAGTCGACGACTGAGTCTACGACCCCGACGACGACCGAGTCGACGACCGAGTCGACGACCCCGACCGAGTCGACGACCGAGTCGACGACCCCGACCGAGTCGACGACCGAGTCGACGACCGAGTCGACGACCCCGTCGACGACCCCGACCGAGTCGCCGACCCCGACCAAGTCGACGACCGAGTCGACGACCGAGTCGACGACCCCGACAGAGTCGATGACCGAGTCGACGACCGAGTCGACGACCCCGACCGAGTCGACGACCGAGGCGACGACGACGACCGAGTCGACGACCGAGTCGACGACCGAGTCGACGACCCCGACCGAGTCGACGACCGAGTCGACGACGACGATCGAGTCGACGACCGAGTCGTCGACCGAGTCGACGACCGCGACCGAGTCGACGACCGAGTCGACGACCCCGACCGAGTCGACGACCCCGACCGAGTCGACGACCGAGTCGACGACCCCGACCGAGTCGACGACCGAGTCGACGACCCCGACCGAGTCCACGACCGAGTCGACGACGACGACCCCGTCGACGACCCTGACCGAGTCGACGACGACGACCCCGTCGACGACCCCGACCGAGTCGACGACCGAGACGACGACCCCGTCGACGACCCCGACCGAGTCGACGACCCCGACCGAGTCGACGACCGAGTCGACGACCGAGTCGACGACCCCGACCGAGTCGATGACCGAGTCGACGACCGAGTCGACGACCCCGACCGAGTCGACGACCGAGTCGACGACGACGACCGAGTCGACGACCGAGTCGACGACCCCGACCGAGTCGACGACCGAGTCGACGACTGAGTCTACGACCCCGACGACGACCGAGTCGACGACCGAGTCGACGACCCCGACCGAGTCGACGACCGAGTCGACGACGACGACCGAGTCGACGACCGAGTAGACGACCCCGACCGAGTCGATGACCGAGTCGACGACCCCGACGACGACCGAGTCGACGACCCCGACCGAGTCGACGACCGAGTCGACGACCGAGTCGACGACCCCGACGACGACCGAGTCGACGACCGAGTCGACGACGACGACCGAGTCGACGACCGAGTCGACGACCGAGTCGACGACGACGACCGAGTCGACGACCGAGTCGACGACCCCGACCGAGTCGACGACCGAGTCGACGACCGAGTCGACGACCCCGACCGAGTCGACGACCGAGTCGACGACCGAGTCGACGACCCCGACCGAGTCGACGACCGAGTCGACGACCGTGTCGACGACCCCGACCGAGTCGACGACCCCGACCGAGTCGACGACCGAGTCGACGACCCCGACCCCGACCGAGTCGACGACCCCGTCGACGACCGAGTCGACGACCCCGACCCCGACCGAGTCGACGACCCCGACCCCGACCGAGTCGACGACCCCGACCGAGTGGACGACCCTGACCACGACCGAGTCGACGACCCCGACCGAGTCGACGACCCCGACCCCCGACCGAGTCGACGACCCCCGACCGAGTCGACGACCCCGACCGCGACCGAGTCGACGACCCCGACCGAGTCGACGACCCCGACCGAGTCGACGACCCCGACCCCGACCGAGTCGACGACCCCGACCGAGTCGACGACCGAGTCGACGACCGAGTCGACGACCCCGACCGAGTCGACGACCGAGTCGACGACGACGACCGAGTCGACGACCGAGTCGATGACCCCGACCGAGTCGACGACCGAGTCGACGACCGAGTTGACGACCCCGACCGAGTCAACGACCCCGACCGAGTCGACGACCGAGTCGACGACCCCGACCGAGTCGACGACCCCGACCGCGTCGACGACCCCGACCGAGTCGACGACCGAGTCGACGACCCCGACCGAGTCGACGACCCCGACCGCGTCGACGACAGAGTCGACGACCCCGACCGAGTCGACAACCCCGACCGAGTCGACGACCGACTCGACGACCCTGACCGAGTCGACGACCCCGTCGACGACCGAGTCGACGACCCCGACCGAGTCGACGACCGAGTCGACGACCCCGACCGAGTCGACGACCCCGACCGAGTCGACGACCCCGACCGAGTCGACGACCGAGTCGACGACCCCGAACGAGTCGACGACCGAGTCTACGACCGAGTCGACGACCCCGACCAAGTCGACGACCGAGTCGACGACCGAGTCGACGACCCCGACCGAGTAGACGACCCCGACCGAGTCGACGACCGAGTCGACAACCCCGACCGAGTCGACAACCCTGACCGAGTCGACGACCGAGTCGACGACCGAGTCGACGACCCCGACCGAGTCGACGACCCCGACCGAGTCGACGACCGAGTCGACGACCGAGTCGACGACCCCGACCGAGTCGACGACCCCGACCGAGTCGACGACCGAGTCGACGACCGAGTCGACGACCCCGACCGAGTCGACGACCGAGTCGACGACCGAGTCGACGACCCCGACCGAGTCGACGACAGAGTCGACGACCAGGTCGACGACCCCGACCGGGTCGACGACCCCGACCGAGTCGACGACCGAGTCGACGACCGAGTCGACGACCCCGACCCCGACCGAGTCGACGACCCCGTCGACGACCGAGTCGACGACCCCGACCCCGACCGAGTCGACAACCCCGGCCCCGACCGAGTCGACGACCCCGACCCCGACCGAGTCGACGACCCCGACCGAGTCGACGACCCCGACCGAGTCGACGACCCCAACCCCGACCGAGTCGCCGACCCCGACCCCGACCGAGTCGACGACCCGGACCGAGTCGACGACCCCGACCCCGACCGAGTCGATGACCCCAACCGAGTCGACGACCCCGACCGAGTCGACGACCCCGACCCCGACCGAGTCGACGACCCCGACCCCGACCGAGTCGACGACCCCGACCGAGTCGACGACCGAGTCGACGACCCCGACCGAGTCGACGACCGAGTCGACAACCCCGAAAGAGTCGACAACCCCGACAGAGTCGACGACCCCGACCGAGTCGACGACCGCGACCGAGTCGACGACCGAGTCGACGACACCGACCGAGTCGACGACCCCGACCGAGTCGACGACCGAGTCGACGACCCCGACCGAGTCCACGACCGAGTCGACGACGACGACCCCGTCGACGACTCCGACCGAGTCGACGACGACGACCCCGTCGACGACCCCGACCGAGTCGACGACCGAGACGACGACCCCGTCGATGACCCCGACCGAGTCGACGACCCCGACCGAGTCGACGACCGAGACGACGACCGAGTCGACGACCCCGACCGAGTCGACGACCGAGTCGACGACCCCGACCGAGTCGACGACCGAGTCGACGACCGAGTCGATGACCCCGACCGAGTCGACGACCGAGTCGACGAAGATGACCGAGTCGACGACCGAGTCGATGACCCCGACCGAGTCGACGACCGAGTCGACGACCGAGTCGACGACCCCGACCGAGTCGACGACCGAGTCGACGACCCTGACCGAGGCGCCGACCCCGTCGACGACCGAGTCGACGACCCCGACCGAGTCGACGACCGAGTCGACGACCCCGACCGAGTCGACGACCCCGACCGAGTCGACGACCGAGTCGACGACCCCGACCGAGTCGACGACCCCGACCCCGACCGAGTCGACGACCCCGACTGAGTCGACGACCGAGTTGACGACCCCGACCGAGTCGACGACCCCGACCGAGTCGACGACCGAGTCGATGACCCCGACCGAGTCGACGACCCCGACCGCGTCGACGACCGAGTCGACGACCCCGACCGAGTCGACGACCCCGACCTTGTCGACGACCGAGTCGACGACCCTGACCGAGTCGACGACCCCGTCGACGACCGAGTCGACGACCCCGACCGAGTCGACGACCGAGTCGACGACCCCGACCGAGTCGACGACCCCGACCGAGTCGACGACCGAGTCGACGACCCCGACCGAGTCGACGACCGAGTCTACGACCGAGTCGACGACCCCGACCAAGTCGACGACCGAGTCGACGACCGAGTCGACGACCCCGACCGAGTAGACGACCGAGTCGACGACCCGGTCGACGACCCAGTCGACGACCGAGTCGACAACCCCGACCGAGTCGACAACCCCGACCGAGTCGACGACCGAGTCGACGACCGAGTCGACGACCCCGACCGAGTCGACGACCGAGTCGACGACCCCGACTGAGTCGACGACCGAGTCGACGACGACGACCGAGTCGACGACCGAGTCGATGACCCCGACCGAGTTGACGACCGAGTCGACGACTGAGTCTACGACCCCGACGACGACCGAGTCGACGACCGAGTCGACGACCCCGACCGAGTCGACGACCGAGTCGACGACCCCGACGACGACTGAGTCGACGACACCGACCGAGTCGACGACCGAGTCGACGATCGAGTCGACGACCCCGACGACGACCAAGTCGACGACCGAGTCGACGACCCCGACCGAGTCGACGACCGAGTCGACGACCCAGACCGAGTCGACGACACCGACCGAGTCGACGACCGAGTCGACGACCGAGTCGACGACCGAGTCGACGACCCCGACCGAGTCGACGACCGAGTCGACGACCGAGTCGACGACCCCGACCGAGTCGACGACCCCGACCGAGTCGACGACCCCGACCCCGACCAAGTCGACGACCCCGACCGAGTCGACGACCCCGACCGAGTCGACGACCGAGTCGACGACCCCGACCGAGTCGACGACCACGACCGAGTCGACGACCGAGTCGACGACCCTGACTGAGGCGCCGACCCCGTCGACGACCGAGTCGACGACCCCGACCGAGTCGACGACCCCGACCGAGTCGACGACCGAGTCGACGACCCTGACCGAGTCGACGACCCCGTCGACGACCGAGTCGACGACCCCGACCGAGTCGACGACCGAGTCGACGACCCCGACCGAGTCGACGACCCCGACCCCGACCGAGTCGACGACCCCGACTGAGTCGACGACCGAGTTGACGACCCCGACCGAGTCGACGACCCCGACCGAGTCGACGACCGAGTCGACGACCCCGACTGAGTCGACGACCCCGACCGCGTCGACGACCGAGTCGACGACCCCGACCGAGTCGACGACCCCGACCGAGTCGACGACCGAGTCGACGACCCCGACCGAGTCGACGACCCCGACCGAGTCGACGACCCCGACAGAGTCGACGACCGAGTCGACGACCCCGACCGAGTCGACGACCGAGTCTACGACCGAGTCGACGACCCCGACCAAGTCGACGACCGAGTCGACGACCGAGTCGACGACCCCGACCGAGTAGACGACCGAGTCGACGACCCGGTCGACGACCCAGTCGACGACCGAGTCGACAACCCCTACCGAGTCGACAACCCCGACCGAGTCGACGACCGAGTCGACGACCGAGTCAACGACCCCGACCGAGTCGATGACCCCGACCGAGTCGACGACCGAGTCGACGACCGAGTCAACGACCCCGACCGAGTCGACGACCCCGACCGAGTCGACGACCGAGTCGACGACTCCGACCGAGTCGACGACCCCGACCGAGTCGACGACCGAGTCGACGACCGAGTCGACGACCGAGTCGATGACCGAGTCGACGACCGAGTCGACGACCCCGACCGAGTCGACGACCGAGTCGACGACCGAGTCGACGACCCCGACCGAGTCGACGACCCCGTCGACGACCGAGTCGACGACCCCGACCCCGACCGAGTCGACGACCCCGACAACGACCGAGTCGACGACCCCGACCGAGTGGACGACCCCGACCACGACCGAGTCGACGACCGAGTCGACGACCCCGACCGAGTCGACGACCCCGACCGAGTCGACAACCGAGTCGACGACCCTGACCCAGGCGCCGACCCCGTCGACAACCGAGTCGACGACCCCGACCGAGTCGACGACCGAGTCGACGACCCCGACCGAGTCGACGACCCCGACCGAGTCGACGACCCCGAACGAGTCGACGACCCCGACCCCGACCGAGTCGACGACCCTGACCCCGACCGAGTCGACGACCCCGACCGAGTCGACGACCCCGACCCCGACCGAGTCGACGACCGAGTCGACGACCCCGACCGAGTAGACGACCGAGTCGACGACCCCGACCCAGTCGACGACCGAGTCGACAACCCCGACCGAGTCGACAACCCCGACCGAGTCGACGACCGAGTCGACGACCGAGTCGACGACCCCGACCGAGTCGACGACCGAGTCGACGACCCCGACTGAGTCGACGACCGAGTCGACGACGACGACCGAGTCGACGACCGAGTCGATGACCCCGACCGAGTTGACGACCGAGTCGACGACTGAGTCTACGACCCCGACGACGACCGAGTCGACGACCGAGTCGACGACCCCGACCGAGTCGACGACCGAGTCGACGACCCCGACGACGACTGAGTCGACGACACCGACCGAGTCGACGACCGAGTCGACGATCGAGTCGACGACCCCGACGACGACCAAGTCGACGACCGAGTCGACGACCCCGACCGAGTCGACGACCGAGTCGACGACCCAGACCGAGTCGACGACCCCGACCGAGTCGACGACCGAGTCGACGACCGAGTCGACGACCCCGACCGAGTCGACGACCGAGTCGACGACCCTGACCGAGGCGCCGACCCCGTCGACGACCGAGTCGACGACCCCGACCGAGTCGACGACCGAGTCGACGACCCCGACCGAGTCGACGACCCCGACCGAGTCGACGACCGAGTCGACGACCCCGACCGAGTCGACGACCCCGACCCCGACCGAGTCGACGACCCCGACTGAGTCGACGACCGAGTTGACGACCCCGACCGAGTTGACGACCCCGACCGAGTCGACGACCGAGTCGATGACCCCGACCGAGTCGACGACCCCGACCGCGTCGACGACCGAGTCGACGACCCCGACCGAGTCGACGACCCCGACCTTGTCGACGACCGAGTCGACGACCCTGACCGAGTCGACGACCCCGTCGACGACCGAGTCGACGACCCCGACCGAGTCGACGACCGAGTCGACGACCCCGACCGAGTCGACGACCCCGACCGAGTCGACGACCGAGTCGACGACCCCGACCGAGTCGACGACCGAGTCTACGACCGAGTCGACGACCCCGACCAAGTCGACGACCGAGTCGACGACCGAGTCGACGACCCCGACCGAGTAGACGACCGAGTCGACGACCCGGTCGACGACCCAGTCGACGACCGAGTCGACAACCCCGACCGAGTCGACAACCCCGACCGAGTCGACGACCGAGTCGACGACCGAGTCGACGACCCCGACCGAGTCGACGACCGAGTCGACGACCCCGACTGAGTCGACGACCGAGTCGACGACGACGACCGAGTCGACGACCGAGTCGATGACCCCGACCGAGTTGACGACCGAGTCGACGACTGAGTCTACGACCCCGACGACGACCGAGTCGACGACCGAGTCGACGACCCCGACCGAGTCGACGACCGAGTCGACGACCCCGACGACGACTGAGTCGACGACACCGACCGAGTCGACGACCGAGTCGACGATCGAGTCGACGACCCCGACGACGACCAAGTCGACGACCGAGTCGACGACCCCGACCGAGTCGACGACCGAGTCGACGACCCAGACCGAGTCGACGACACCGACCGAGTCGACGACCGAGTCGACGACCGAGTCGACGACCCCGACCGAGTCGACGACCGAGTCGACGACCGAGTCGACGACCCCGACCGAGTCGACGACCGAGTCGACGACCGAGTCGACGACCCCGACCGAGTCGACGACCCCGACCGAGTCGACGACCCCGACCCCGACCAAGTCGACGACCCCGACCGAGTCGACGACCCCGACCGAGTCGACGACCGAGTCGACGACCCCGACCGAGTCGACGACCACGACCGAGTCGACGACCGAGTCGACGACCCTGACTGAGGCGCCGACCCCGTCGACGACCGAGTCGACGACCCCGACCGAGTCGACGACCCCGACCGAGTCGACGACCGAGTCGACGACCCTGACCGAGTCGACGACCCCGTCGACGACCGAGTCGACGACCCCGACCGAGTCGACGACCGAGTCGACGACCCCGACCGAGTCGACGACCCCGACCCCGACCGAGTCGACGACCCCGACTGAGTCGACGACCGAGTTGACGACCCCGACCGAGTCGACGACCCCGACCGAGTCGACGACCGAGTCGACGACCCCGACTGAGTCGACGACCCCGACCGCGTCGACGACCGAGTCGACGACCCCGACCGAGTCGACGACCCCGACCGAGTCGACGACCGAGTCGACGACCCCGACCGAGTCGACGACCCCGACCGAGTCGACGACCCCGACAGAGTCGACGACCGAGTCGACGACCCCGACCGAGTCGACGACCGAGTCTACGACCGAGTCGACGACCCCGACCAAGTCGACGACCGAGTCGACGACCGAGTCGACGACCCCGACCGAGTAGACGACCGAGTCGACGACCCGGTCGACGACCCAGTCGACGACCGAGTCGACAACCCCTACCGAGTCGACAACCCCGACCGAGTCGACGACCGAGTCGACGACCGAGTCAACGACCCCGACCGAGTCGATGACCCCGACCGAGTCGACGACCGAGTCGACGACCGAGTCAACGACCCCGACCGAGTCGACGACCCCGACCGAGTCGACGACCGAGTCGACGACTCCGACCGAGTCGACGACCCCGACCGAGTCGACGACCGAGTCGACGACCGAGTCGACGACCGAGTCGATGACCGAGTCGACGACCGAGTCGACGACCCCGACCGAGTCGACGACCGAGTCGACGACCGAGTCGACGACCCCGACCGAGTCGACGACCCCGTCGACGACCGAGTCGACGACCCCGACCCCGACCGAGTCGACGACCCCGACAACGACCGAGTCGACGACCCCGACCGAGTGGACGACCCCGACCACGACCGAGTCGACGACCGAGTCGACGACCCCGACCGAGTCGACGACCCCGACCGAGTCGACAACCGAGTCGACGACCCTGACCCAGGCGCCGACCCCGTCGACAACCGAGTCGACGACCCCGACCGAGTCGACGACCGAGTCGACGACCCCGACCGAGTCGACGACCCCGACCGAGTCGACGACCCCGAACGAGTCGACGACCCCGACCCCGACCGAGTCGACGACCCTGACCCCGACCGAGTCGACGACCCCGACCGAGTCGACGACCCCGACCCCGACCGAGTCGACGACCGAGTCGACGACCCCGACCGAGTTGACGACCGAGTTGACGACCCCGACCCAGTCGACGACCGAGTCGACAACCCCGACCGAGTCGACAACCCCGACCGAGTCGACGACCGAGTCGACGACCGAGTCGACGACCCCGACCGAGTCGACGACCGAGTCGACGACCCCGACTGAGTCGACGACCGAGTCGACGACGACGACCGAGTCGACGACCGAGTCGATGACCCCGACCGAGTTGACGACCGAGTCGACGACTGAGTCTACGACCCCGACGACGACCGAGTCGACGACCGAGTCGACGACCCCGACCGAGTCGACGACCGAGTCGACGACCCCGACGACGACTGAGTCGACGACACCGACCGAGTCGACGACCGAGTCGACGATCGAGTCGACGACCCCGACGACGACCAAGTCGACGACCGAGTCGACGACCCCGACCGAGTCGACGACCGAGTCGACGACCGAGTCGACGACCCCGACCGAGTCGACGACCGAGTCGACGACCGAGTCGACGACCCCGACCGAGTCGACGACCGAGTCGACGACCGAGTCGACGACCCCGACCGAGTCGACGACCGAGTCGACGACCCCGACCGAGTCGACGACTGAGTCGACGACCGAGTCGACGACCCCGACCGAGTCGACGACCCCGTCGACGACCGAGTCGACGACCCCGACCCCGACCGAGTCGACGACCCCGACAACGACCGAGTCGACGACCCCGACCGAGGTGACGACCCCGACCACGACCGAGTCGACGACCCCGACCGAGTCGACGACCCCGACCCCGACCAAGTCGACGACCCCGACCGAGTCGACGACCCCGACCGAGTCGACGACCGAGTCGACGACCCCGACCGAGTCGACGACCACGACCGAGTCGACGACCGAGTCGACGACCCTGACTGAGGCGCCGACCCCGTCGACGACCGAGTCGACGACCCCGACCGAGTCGACGACCGAGTCGACGACCCTGACCGAGTCGACGACCCCGTCGACGACCGAGTCGACGACCCCGACCGAGTCGACGACCGAGTCGACGACCCCGACCGAGTCGACGACCCCGACCCCGACCGAGTCGACGACCCCGACTGAGTCGACGACCGAGTTGACGACCCCGACCGAGTCGACGACCCCGACCGAGTCGACGACCGAGTCGACGACCCCGACTGAGTCGACGACCCCGACCGCGTCGACGACCGAGTCGACGACCCCGACCGAGTCGACGACCCCGACCGAGTCGACGACCGAGTCGACGACCCCGACCGAGTCGACGACCCCGACCGAGTCGACGACCCCGACAGAGTCGACGACCGAGTCGACGACCCCGACCGAATCGACGACCGAGTCTACGACCGAGTCGACGACCCCGACCAAGTCGACGACCGAGTCGACGACCGAGTCGACGACCCCGACCGAGTAGACGACCGAGTCGACGACCCGGTCGACGACCCAGTCGACGACCGAGTCGACAACCCCTACCGAGTCGACAACCCCGACCGAGTCGACGACCGAGTCGACGACCGAGTCAACGACCCCGACCGAGTCGACGACCCCGACCGAGTCGACGACCGAGTCGACGACCGAGTCGACGACCCCGACCGAGTCGACGACCCCGACCGAGTCGACGACCGAGTCGACGACTCCGACCGAGTCGACGACCCCGACCGAGTCGACGACCGAGTCGACGACCGAGTCGACGACCGAGTCGATGACCGAGTCGACGACCGAGTCGACGACCCCGACCGAGTCGACGACCGAGTCGACGACCGAGTCGACGACCCCGACCGAGTCGACGACCCCGTCGACGACCGAGTCGACGACCCCGACCCCGACCGAGTCGACGACCCCGACAACGACCGAGTCGACGACCCCGACCGAGTGGACGACCCCGACAACGACCGAGTCGACGACCGAGTCGACGACCCCGACCGAGTCGACGACCCCGACCGAGTCGACAACCGAGTCGACGACCCTGACCCAGGCGCCGACCCCGTCGACAACCGAGTCGACGACCCCGACCGAGTCGACGACCGAGTCGACGACCCCGACCGAGTCGACGACCCCGACCGAGTCGACGACCCCGAACGAGTCGACGACCCCGACCCCGACCGAGTCGACGACCCTGACCCCGACCGAGTCGACGACCCCGACCGAGTCGACGACCCCGACCCCGACCGAGTCGACGACCGAGTCGACGACCCCGACCGAGTTGACGACCGAGTTGACGACCCCGACAGAGTCGACGACCGAGTCGACAACCCCGACAGAGTCGACGACCCCGACAGAGTCGACGACCCCGACCGAGTCGACGACCGAGTCGACGACCACGACCGAGTCGACGACCCCGACCGAGTCGACGACCGAGTCGACGACCCCGACCGAGTCGACGACCGAGTCGACGACCCCGACCGAGTCGACGACCCCGACCGAGTCGACGACCGAGTCGACGACCCCGACCGAGTCCACGACCGCGTCGACGACGACGACCCCGTCGACGACCCCGACCGAATCGACGACCGAGACGACGACCCCGTCGACGACCCCGACCGAGTCGACGACCCCGACCAAGTCGACGACCGAGTCGACGACCGAGTCGACGACCCCGACCGAGTCGACGACCGAGTCGACGACCGAGTCGATGACCCCGACGGAGTCGACGACCGAGTCGACGACCCCGACCGAGTCGACGACCCCGACCGAGTCGACGACCGAGTCGACGACCCCGAACGAGTCCACGACCGCGTCGACGACGACGACCCCGTCGACGACCCCGACCGAATCGACGACCGAGACGACGACCCCGTCGACGACCCCGACCGAGTCGACGACCCCGACCAAGTCGACGACCGAGTCGACGACCGAGTCGACGACCCCGACCGAGTCGACGACCGAGTCGACGACCGAGTCGATGACCCCGACGGAGTCGACGACCGAGTCGACGACGACGACCGAGTCGACGACCGACTCGACGACCGAGTCGACGACCGACTCGACGACCGAGTCGACGACGACGATTGAGTCGACGACCGAGTCGTCGACCGAGTCGACGACCGCGACCGAGTCGACGACCGAGTCGACGACCCCGACCGAGTCGACGACCGAGTCGACGACCCCGACCGAGTCCACGACCGAGTCGACGACGACGACACCGTCGACGACCCTGACCGAGTCGACGACGACGACCCCGTCGACGACCCCGACCGCGTCGACGACGACGACCCCGTCGACGACCCCGACCGAGTCGACGACCGAGACGACGACCCCGTCGACGACCCCGACCGAGTCGACGACCCCGACCAAGTCGACGACCGAGTCGACGACCGAGTCGACGACCCCGACCGAGTCGACGACCGAGTCGACGACGACGATCGAGTCGACGACCGAGTCGTCGACCGAGTCGACGACCGCGACCGAGTCGACGACCGAGTCGACGACCCCGACCGAGTCGACGACCCCGACCGAGTCGACGACCGAGTCGGCGACCCCGACCGAGTCGACGACCGAGTCGACGACCCCGACCGAGTCCACGACCGAGTCGACGACGACGACACCGTCGACGACCCTGACCGAGTCGACGACGACGACCCCGTCGACGACCCCGACCGCGTCGACGACGACGACCCCGTCGACGACCCCGACCGAGTCGACGACCGAGACGACGACCCCGTCGACGACCCCGACCGAGTCGACGACCCCGACCAAGTCGACGACCGAGTCGACGACCGAGTCGACGACCCCGACTGAGTCGACGACCGAGTCGACGACCGAGTCGACGACCCCGACCGAGTCCACGACCGAGTCGACGACGATGACCGAGTCGACGACCGAGTCGACGACCCCGACCGAGTCGACGACCGAGTCGACGACTGAGTCTATGACCCCGACGACGACCGAGTCGACGACCGAGTCGACGACCCCGACCGAGTCGACGACCGAGTCGACGACGACGACCGAGTCGACGACCGAGTCGACGACCCCGACCGAGTCGATGACCGAGTCGACGACCCCGACGACGACCGAGTCGACGACCCCGACCGAGTCGACGACCGAGTCGACGACCGAGTCGACGACCCCGACGACGACCGAGTCGACGACCGAGTCGACGACCCCGACCGAGTCGACGACCGAGTCGACGACCGAGTCGACGACCCCGACCGAGTCGACGACCCCGACCGAGTCGACGACCGAGTCGACGACCGAGTCGACGACCCCGACCGAGTCGACGACCGAGTCGACGACCCCGACCGAGTCGACGACCGAGTCGACGACCGTGTCGACGACCCCGACCGAGTCGACGACCGAGTCGACGACCCCGACACCGACCGAGTCGACGACCCCGTCGACGACCGAGTCGACGACCCCGACCCCGACCGAGTCGACGGCCCCGACCGAGTGGACGACCCTGACCACGACCGAGTCGACGACCCCGACCGAGTCGACGACCCCGACCCCGACCGAGTCGACGACCCCGACCGAGTCGACGACCCCGACCCTGACCGAGTCGACGACCCCGACCGAGTCGACGACCCCGACCGAGTCGACGACCCCGACCCCGACCGAGTCGACGACCGAGTCGACGACCCCGACCGAGTCGACGACCCCGACCGAGTCGACGACCCCGACAGAGTCGACGACCGAGTCGACGACCCCGACCGAGTCGACGACCGAGTCTATGACCGAGTCGACGACCCCGACCAAGTCGACGACCGAGTCGACGACCGAGTTGACGACCCCGACCGAGTAGACGACCGAGTCGACGACCCGGTCGACGACCCAGTCGACGACCGAGTCGACAACCCCTACCGAGTCGACAACCCCGACCGAGTCGACGACCGAGTCGACGACCGAGTCGACGACCCCGACAGAGTCGACGACCCCGACCGAGTCGACGACCGAGTCGACGACCGAGTCGACGACCCCGACCGAGTCGACGACCCCGACCGAGTCGACGACCGAGTCGACGACTCCGACCGAGTCGACGACCCCGACCGAGTCGACGACCGAGTCGACGACCGAGTCGACGACCGAGTCGATGACCGAGTCGACGACCGAGTCGACGACCCCGACCGAGTCGACGACCGAGTCGACGACCGAGTCGACGACCCCGACCGAGTCGACGACCCCGTCGACGACCGAGTCGACGACCCCGACCCCGACCGAGTCGACGACCCCGACAACGACCGAGTCGACGACCCCGACCGAGTGGACGACCCCGACCACGACCGAGTCGACGACCGAGTCGATGACCCCGACCGAGTCGACGACCCCGACCGAGTCGACAACCGAGTCGACGACCCTGACCCAGGCGCCGACCCCGTCGACAACCGAGTCGACGACCCCGACCGAGTCGACGACCCCGACCGAGTCGACGACCCCGAACGAGTCGACGACCCCGACCCCGACCGAGTCGACGACCCCAACCGAGTCGACGACCCCGACCGAGTCGACGACCCCGACCCCGACCGAGTCGACGACCCTGACCCCGACCGAGTCGACGACCCCGACCGAGTCGACGACCCCGACCCCGACCGAGTCGACGACCGAGTCGACGACCCCGACCGAGTTGACGACCGAGTTGACGACCCCGACAGAGTCGACGACCGAGTCGACAACCCCGACAGAGTCGACGACCCCGACAGAGTCGACGACCCCGACCGAGTCGACGACCGAGTCGACGACCACGACCGAGTCGACGACCCCGACCGAGTCGACGACCGAGTCGACGACCCCGACCGACTCGACGACCGAGTCGACGACCCCGACCGAGTCGACGACCCCGACCGAGTCGACGACCGAGTCGACGACCCCGACCGAGTCCACGACCGCGTCGACGACGACGACCCCGTCGACGACCCCGACCGAATCGACGACCGAGACGACGACCCCGTCGACGACCCCGACCGAGTCGACGACCCCGACCAAGTCGACGACCGAGTCGACGACCGAGTCGACGACCCCGACCGAGTCGACGACCGAGTCGACGACCGAGTCGATGACCCCGACGGAGTCGACGACCGAGTCGACGACGACGACCGAGTCGACGATCGACTCGACGACCGAGTCGACGACCGACTCGACGACCGAGTCGACGACGACGATCGAGTCGACGACCGAGTCGTCGACCGAGTCGACGACCGCGACCGAGTCGACGACCGAGTCGACGACCCCGACCGAGTCGACGACCGAGTCGACGACCCCGACCGAGTCCACGACCGAGTCGACGACGACGACACCGTCGACGACCCTGACCGACTCGGCGACGACGACCCCGTCGACGACCCCGACCGCGTCGACGACGACGACCCCGTCGACGACCCCGACCGAGTCGACGACCGAGACGACGACCCCGTCGACGACCCCGACCGAGTCGACGACCCCGACCAAGTCGACGACCGAGTCGACGACCGAGTCGACGACCCCGACTGAATCGACGACCGAGTCGACGACCGAGTCGACGACCCCGACCGAGTCCACGACCGAGTCGACGACGATGACCGAGTCGACGACCGAGTCGACGACCCCGACCGAGTCGACGACCGAGTCGACGACTGAGTCTATGACCCCGACGACGACCGAGTCGACGACCGAGTAGACGACCCCGACCGAGTCGACGACCGAGTCGACGACGACGACCGAGTCGACGACCGAGTCGACGACCCCGACCGAGTCGATGACCGAGTCGACGACCCCGACGACGACCGAGTCGACGACCCCGATCGAGTCGACGACCGAGTCGACGACCGAGTCGACGACCCCGACGACGACCGAGTCGACGACCCCGACCGAGTCGACGACCGAGTCGACGACTGAGTCGACGACCCCGACCGAGTCGACGACCGAGTCGACGACCCCGACCGAGTCGACGACCCCGACCGAGTCGACGACCGAGTCGACGACCGAGTCGACGACCCCGACCGAGTCGACGACCGAGTCGACGACCCCGACCCCGACCAAGTCGACGACCCCGACCGAGTCGACGACCCCGACCGAGTCGACGACCGAGTCGACGACCCCGACCGAGTCGACGACCACGACCGAGTCGACGACCGAGTCGACGACCCTGACTGAGGCGCCGACCCCGTCGACGACCGAGTCGACGACCCCGACCGAGTCGACGACCCCGACCGAGTCGACGACCGAGTCGACGACCCTGACCGAGTCGACGACCCCGTCGACGACCGAGTCGACGACCCCGACCGAGTCGACGACCGAGTCGACGACCCCGACCGAGTCGACGACCCCGACCCCGACCGAGTCGACGACCCCGACTGAGTCGACGACCGAGTTGACGACCCCGACCGAGTCGACGACCCCGACCGAGTCGACGACCGAGTCGACGACCCCGACTGAGTCGACGACCCCGACCGCGTCGACGACCGAGTCGACGACCCCGACCGAGTCGACGACCCCGACCGAGTCGACGACCGAGTCGACGACCCCGACCGAGTCGACGACCCCGACCGAGTCGACGACCCCGACAGAGTCGACGACCGAGTCGACGACCCCGACCGAGTCGACGACCGAGTCTACGACCGAGTCGACGACCCCGACCAAGTCGACGACCGAGTCGACGACCGAGTCGACGACCCCGACCGAGTAGACGACCGAGTCGACGACCCGGTCGACGACCCAGTCGACGACCGAGTCGACAACCCCTACCGAGTCGACAACCCCGACCGAGTCGACGACCGAGTCGACGACCGAGTCGACGACCCCGACCGAGTCGACGACCCCGACCGAGTCGACGACCGAGTCGACGACCGAGTCGACGACCCCGACCGAGTCGACGACCCCGACCGAGTCGACGACCGAGTCGACGACTCCGACCGAGTCGACGACCCCGACCGAGTCGACGACCGAGTCGACGACCGAGTCGACGACCGAGTCGATGACCGAGTCGACGACCGAGTCGACGACCCCGACCGAGTCGACGACAGAGTCGACGACCGAGTCGACGACCCCGACCGAGTCGACGACCCCGTCGACGACCGAGTCGACGACCCCGACCCCGACCGAGTCGACGACCCCGACAACGACCGAGTCGACGACCCCGACCGAGTGGACGACCCCGACCACGACCGAGTCGACGACCGAGTCGACGACCCCGACCGAGTCGACGACCCCGACCGAGTCGACAACCGAGTCGACGACCCTGACCCAGGCGCCGACCCCGTCGACAACCGAGTCGACGACCCCGACCGAGTCGACGACCGAGTCGACGACCCCGACCGAGTCGACGACCCCGACCGAGTCGACGACCCCGAACGAGTCGACGACCCTGACCCCGACCGAGTCGACGACCCTGACCCCGACCGAGTCGACGACCCCGACCAAGTCGACGACCCCGACCCCGACCGAGTCGACGACCGAGTCGACGACCCCGACCGAGTTGACGACCGAGTTGACGACCCCGACAGAGTCGACGACCGAGTCGACAACCCCGACCGAGTCGACGACCCCGACAGAGTCGACGACCCCGACCGAGTCGACGACCGAGTCGACGACCACGACCGAGTCGACGACCCCGACCGAGTCGACGACCGAGACGACGACCCCGACCGAGTCGACGACCGAGTCGACGACCCCGACCGAGTCGACGACCCCGACCGAGTCGACGACCGAGTCGACGACCCCGACCGAGTCCACGACCGCGTCGACGACGACGACCCCGTCGACGACCCCGACCGAATCGACGACCGAGACGACGACCCCGTCGACGACCCCGACCGAGTCGACGACCCCGACCAAGTCGACGACCGAGTCGACGACCGAGTCGACGACCCCGACCGAGTCGACGACCGAGTCGACGACCGAGTCGATGACCCCGACGGAGTCGACGACCGAGTCGACGACGACGACCGAGTCGACGACCGAGTCGACGACCGAGTCGACGACCGACTCGACGACCGAGTCGACGACGACGATCGAGTCGACGACCGAGTCGTCGACCGAGTCGACGACCGCGACCGAGTCGACGACCGAGTCGACGACCCCGACCGAGTCGACGACCGAGTCGACGACCCCGACCGAGTCCACGACCGAGTCGACGACGACGACACCGTCGACGACCCTGACCGAGTCGACGACGACGACCCCGTCGACGACCCCGACCGCGTCGACGACGACGACCCCGTCGACGACCCCGACCGAGTCGACGACCGAGACGACGACCCCGTCGACGACCCCGACCGAGTCGACGACCCCGACCAAGTCGACGACCGAGTCGACGACCGAGTCGACGACCCCGACCGAGTCGACGACCGAGTCGACGACGACGATCGAGTCGACGACCGAGTCGTCGACCGAGTCGACGACCGCGACCGAGTCGACGACCGAGTCGACGACCCCCACCGAGTCGACGACCCCGACCGAGTCGACGACCGAGTCGACGACCCCGACCGAGTCGACGACCGAGTCGACGACCCCGACCGAGTCCACGACCGAGTCGACGACGACGACACCGTCGACGACCCTGACCGAGTCGACGACCGAGACGACGACCCCGTCGACGACCCCGACCGAGTCGACGACCCCGACCAAGTCGACGACCGAGTCGACGACCGAGTCGACGACCCCGACTGAGTCGACGACCGAGTCGATGACCGAGTCGACGACCCCGACCGAGTCCACGACCGAGTCGACGACGATGACCGAGTCGACGACCGAGTCGACGACCCCGACCGAGTCGACGACCGAGTCGACGACTGAGTCTATGACCCCGACGACGACCGAGTCGACGACCGAGTCGACGACCCCGACCGAGTCGACGACCGAGTCGACGACGACGACCGAGTCGACGACCGAGTCGACGACCCCGACCGAGTCGATGACCGAGTCGACGACCCCGACGACGACCGAGTCGACGACCCCGACCGAGTCGACGACCGAGTCGACGACCGAGTCGACGACCCCGACGACGACCGAGTCGACGACCGAGTCGACGACCCCGACCGAGTCGACGACCGAGTCGACGACCGAGTCGACGACCCCGACCGAGTCGACGACCGAGTCGACGACCCCGACCGAGTCGACGACCCCGACCGAGTCGACGACCGAGTCGACGACCGAGTCGACGACCCCGACCGAGTCGACGACCGAGTCGACGACCCCGACCGAGTCGACGACCGAGTCGACGACCCCGACACCGACCGAGTCGACGACCCCGTCGACGACCGAGTCGACGACCCCGACCCCGACCGAGTCGATGGCCCCGACCGAGTGGACGACCCTGACCACGACCGAGTCGACGACCCCGACCGAGTCGACGACCCCGACCCCGACCGAGTCGACGACCCCGACCGAGTCGACGACCCCGACCGAGTCGACGACCCCGACCCCGACCGAGTCGACGACCGAGTCGACGACCCCGACCGAGTCGACGACCCCGACCGAGTCGACGACCCCGACAGAGTCGACGACCGAGTCGACGACCCCGACCGAGTCGACGACCGAGTCTATGACCGAGTCGACGACCCCGACCAAGTCGACGACCGAGTCGACGACCGAGTTGACGACCCCGACCGAGTAGACGACCGAGTCGACGACCCGGTCGACGACCCAGTCGACGACCGAGTCGACAACCCCTACCGAGTCGACAACCCCGACCGAGTCGACGACCGAGTCGACGACCGAGTCGACGACCCCGACAGAGTCGACGACCCCGACCGAGTCGACGACCGAGTCGACGACCGAGTCGACGACCCCGACCGAGTCGACGACCCCGACCGAGTCGACGACCGAGTCAACGACTCCGACCGAGTCGACGACCCCGACCGAGTCGACGACCGAGTCGACGACCGAGTCGACGACCGAGTCGATGACCGAGTCGACGACCGAGTCGACGACCCCGACCGAGTCGACGACCGAGTCGACGACCGAGTCGACGACCCCGACCGAGTCGACGACCCCGTCGACGACCGAGTCGACGACCCCGACCCCGACCGAGTCGACGACCCCGACAACGACCGAGTCGACGACCCCGACCGAGTGGACGACCCCGACCACGACCGAGTCGACGACCGAGTCGATGACCCCGACCGAGTCGACGACCCCGACCGAGTCGACAACCGAGTCGACGACCCTGACCCAGGCGCCGACCCCGTCGACAACCGAGTCGACGACCCCGACCGAGTCGACGACCCCGACCGAGTCGACGACCCCGAACGAGTCGACGACCCCGACCCCGACCGAGTCGACGACCCCAACCGAGTCGACGACCCCGACCGAGTCGACGACCCCGACCCCGACCGAGTCGACGACCCTGACCCCGACCGAGTCGACGACCCCGACCGAGTCGACGACCCCGACCCCGACCGAGTCGACGACCGAGTCGACGACCCCGACCGAGTTGACGACCGAGTTGACGACCCCGACAGAGTCGACGACCGAGTCGACAACCCCGACAGAGTCGACGACCCCGACAGAGTCGACGACCCCGACCGAGTCGACGACCGAGTCGACGACCACGACCGAGTCGACGACCCCGACCGAGTCGACGACCGAGTCGACGACCCCGACCGCCTCGACGACCGAGTCGACGACCCCGACCGAGTCGACGACCCCGACCGAGTCGACGACCGAGTCGACGACCCCGACCGAGTCCACGACCGCGTCGACGACGACGACCCCGTCGACGACCCCGACCGAATCGACGACCGAGACGACGACCCCGTCGACGACCCCGACCGAGTCGACGACCCCGACCAAGTCGACGACCGAGTCGACGACCGAATCGACGACCCCGACCGAGTCGACGACCGAGTCGACGACCGAGTCGATGACCCCGACGGAGTCCACGACCGAGTCGACGACCGACTCGTCGACCGAGTCGACGACGACGATCGAGTCGACGACCGAGTCGTCGACCGAGTCGACGACCGCGACCGAGTCGACGACCGAGTCGACGACCCCGACCGAGTCGACGACCGAGTCGACGACCCCGACCGAGTCCACGACCGAGTCGACGACGACGACACCGTCGACGACCCTGACCGAGTCGGCGACGACGACCCCGTCGACGACCCCGACCGCGTCGACGACGACGACCCCGTCGACGACCCCGACCGAGTCGACGACCGAGACGACGACCCCGTCGACGACCCCGACCGAGTCGACGACCCCGACCAAGTCGACGACCGAGTCGACGACCGAGTCGACGACCCCGACTGAGTCGACGACCGAGTCGACGACCGAGTCGACGACCCCGACCGAGTCCACGACCGAGTCGACGACGATGACCGAGTCGACGACCGAGTCGACGACCCCGACCGAGTCGACGACCGAGTCGACGACTGAGTCTATGACCCCGACGACGACCGAGTCGACGACCGAGTCGACGACCCCGACCGAGTCGACGACCGAGTCGACGACGACGACCGAGTCGACGACCGAGTCGACGACCCCGACCGAGTCGATGACCGAGTCGACGACCCCGACGACGACCGAGTCGACGACCCCGATCGAGTCGACGACCCCGACCGAGTCGACGACCGAGTCGACGACCCCGACCGAGTCGACGACCCCGACCGAGTCGACGACCCCGACAGAGTCGACGACCGAGTCGACGACCCCGACCGAGTCGACGACCGAGTCTACGACCGAGTCGACGACCCCGACCAAGTCGACGACCGAGTCGACGACCGAGTCGACGACCCCGACCGAGTAGACGACCGAGTCGACGACCCGGTCGACGACCCACTCGACGACCGAGTCGACAACCCCTACCGAGTCGACAACCCCGACCGAGTCGACGACCGAGTCGACGACCGAGTCGACGACCCCGACCGAGTCGACGACCCCGACCGAGTCGACGACCGAGTCGACGACCGAGTCGACGACCCCGACCGAGTCGACGACCCCGACCGAGTCGACGACCGAGTCGACGACTCCGACCGAGTCGACGACCCCGACCGAGTCGACGACCGAGTCGACGACCGAGTCGACGACCGAGTCGATGACCGAGTCGACGACCGAGTCGACGACCCCGACCGAGTCGACGACAGAGTCGACGACCGAGTCGACGACCCCGACCGAGTCGACGACCCCGTCGACGACCGAGTCGACGACCCCGACCCCGACCGAGTCGACGACCCCGACAACGACCGAGTCGACGACCCCGACCGAGTGGACGACCCCGACCACGACCGAGTCGACGACCGAGTCGACGACCCCGACCGAGTCGACGACCCCGACCGAGTCGACAACCGAGTCGACGACCCTGACCCAGGCGCCGACCCCGTCGACAACCGAGTCGACGACCCCGACCGAGTCGACGACCGAGTCGACGACCCCGACCGAGTCGACGACCCCGACCGAGTCGACGACCCCGAACGAGTCGACGACCCTGACCCCGACCGAGTCGACGACCCTGACCCCGACCGAGTCGACGACCCCGACCAAGTCGACGACCCCGACCCCGACCGAGTCGACGACCGAGTCGACGACCCCGACCGAGTTGACGACCGAGTTGACGACCCCGACAGAGTCGACGACCGAGTCGACAACCCCGACCGAGTCGACGACCCCGACAGAGTCGACGACCCCGACCGAGTCGACGACCGAGTCGACGACCACGACCGAGTCGACGACCCCGACCGAGTCGACGACCGAGACGACGACCCCGACCGAGTCGACGACCGAGTCGACGACCCCGACCGAGTCGACGACCCCGACCGAGTCGACGACCGAGTCGACGACCCCGACCGAGTCCACGACCGCGTCGACGACGACGACCCCGTCGACGACCCCGACCGAATCGACGACCGAGACGACGACCCCGTCGACGACCCCGACCGAGTCGACGACCCCGACCAAGTCGACGACCGAGTCGACGACCGAGTCGACGACCCCGACCGAGTCGACGACCGAGTCGACGACCGAGTCGATGACCCCGACGGAGTCGACGACCGAGTCGACGACGACGACCGAGTCGACGACCGAGTCGACGACCGAGTCGACGACCGACTCGACGACCGAGTCGACGACGACGATCGAGTCGACGACCGAGTCGTCGACCGAGTCGACGACCGCGACCGAGTCGACGACCGAGTCGACGACCCCGACCGAGTCGACGACCGAGTCGACGACCCCGACCGAGTCCACGACCGAGTCGACGACGACGACACCGTCGACGACCCTGACCGAGTCGACGACGACGACCCCGTCGACGACCCCGACCGCGTCGACGACGACGACCCCGTCGACGACCCCGACCGAGTCGACGACCGAGACGACGACCCCGTCGACGACCCCGACCGAGTCGACGACCCCGACCAAGTCGACGACCGAGTCGACGACCGAGTCGACGACCCCGACCGAGTCGACGACCGAGTCGACGACGACGATCGAGTCGACGACCGAGTCGTCGACCGAGTCGACGACCGCGACCGAGTCGACGACCGAGTCGACGACCCCCACCGAGTCGACGACCCCGACCGAGTCGACGACCGAGTCGACGACCCCGACCGAGTCGACGACCGAGTCGACGACCCCGACCGAGTCCACGACCGAGTCGACGACGACGACACCGTCGACGACCCTGACCGAGTCGACGACGACGACCCCGTCGACGACCCCGACCGCGTCGACGACGACGACCCCGTCGACGACCCCGACCGAGTCGACGACCGAGACGACGACCCCGTCGACGACCCCGACCGAGTCGACGACCCCGACCAAGTCGACGACCGAGTCGACGACCGAGTCGACGACCCCGACTGAGTCGACGACCGAGTCGATGACCGAGTCGACGACCCCGACCGAGTCCACGACCGAGTCGACGACGATGACCGAGTCGACGACCGAGTCGACGACCCCGACCGAGTCGACGACCGAGTCGACGACTGAGTCTATGACCCCGACGACGACCGAGTCGACGACCGAGTCGACGACCCCGACCGAGTCGACGACCGAGTCGACGACGACGACCGAGTCGACGACCGAGTCGACGACCCCGACCGAGTCGATGACCGAGTCGACGACCCCGACGACGACCGAGTCGACGACCCCGACCGAGTCGACGACCGAGTCGACGACCGAGTCGACGACCCCGACGACGACCGAGTCGACGACCGAGTCGACGACCCCGACCGAGTCGACGACCGAGTCGACGACCGAGTCGACGACCCCGACCGAGTCGACGACCGAGTCGACGACCCCGACCGAGTCGACGACCCCGACCGAGTCGACGACCGAGTCGACGACCGAGTCGACGACCCCGACCGAGTCGACGACCGAGTCGACGACCCCGACCGAGTCGACGACCGAGTCGACGACCCCGACACCGACCGAGTCGACGACCCCGTCGACGACCGAGTCGACGACCCCGACCCCGACCGAGTCGATGGCCCCGACCGAGTGGACGACCCTGACCACGACCGAGTCGACGACCCCGACCGAGTCGACGACCCCGACCCCGACCGAGTCGACGACCCCGACCGAGTCGACGACCCCGACCGAGTCGACGACCCCGACCCCGACCGAGTCGACGACCGAGTCGACGACCCCGACCGAGTCGACGACCCCGACCGAGTCGACGACCCCGACAGAGTCGACGACCGAGTCGACGACCCCGACCGAGTCGACGACCGAGTCTATGACCGAGTCGACGACCCCGACCAAGTCGACGACCGAGTCGACGACCGAGTTGACGACCCCGACCGAGTAGACGACCGAGTCGACGACCCGGTCGACGACCCAGTCGACGACCGAGTCGACAACCCCTACCGAGTCGACAACCCCGACCGAGTCGACGACCGAGTCGACGACCGAGTCGACGACCCCGACAGAGTCGACGACCCCGACCGAGTCGACGACCGAGTCGACGACCGAGTCGACGACCCCGACCGAGTCGACGACCCCGACCGAGTCGACGACCGAGTCAACGACTCCGACCGAGTCGACGACCCCGACCGAGTCGACGACCGAGTCGACGACCGAGTCGACGACCGAGTCGATGACCGAGTCGACGACCGAGTCGACGACCCCGACCGAGTCGACGACCGAGTCGACGACCGAGTCGACGACCCCGACCGAGTCGACGACCCCGTCGACGACCGAGTCGACGACCCCGACCCCGACCGAGTCGACGACCCCGACAACGACCGAGTCGACGACCCCGACCGAGTGGACGACCCCGACCACGACCGAGTCGACGACCGAGTCGATGACCCCGACCGAGTCGACGACCCCGACCGAGTCGACAACCGAGTCGACGACCCTGACCCAGGCGCCGACCCCGTCGACAACCGAGTCGACGACCCCGACCGAGTCGACGACCCCGACCGAGTCGACGACCCCGAACGAGTCGACGACCCCGACCCCGACCGAGTCGACGACCCCAACCGAGTCGACGACCCCGACCGAGTCGACGACCCCGACCCCGACCGAGTCGACGACCCTGACCCCGACCGAGTCGACGACCCCGACCGAGTCGACGACCCCGACCCCGACCGAGTCGACGACCGAGTCGACGACCCCGACCGAGTTGACGACCGAGTTGACGACCCCGACAGAGTCGACGACCGAGTCGACAACCCCGACAGAGTCGACGACCCCGACAGAGTCGACGACCCCGACCGAGTCGACGACCGAGTCTACGACCACGACCGAGTCGACGACCCCGACCGAGTCGACGACCGAGTCGACGACCCCGACCGCCTCGACGACCGAGTCGACGACCCCGACCGAGTCGACGACCCCGACCGAGTCGACGACCGAGTCGACGACCCCGACCGAGTCCACGACCGCGTCGACGACGACGACCCCGTCGACGACCCCGACCGAATCGACGACCGAGACGACGACCCCGTCGACGACCCCGACCGAGTCGACGACCCCGACCAAGTCGACGACCGAGTCGACGACCGAATCGACGACCCCGACCGAGTCGACGACCGAGTCGACGACCGAGTCGATGACCCCGACGGAGTCCACGACCGAGTCGACGACCGACTCGTCGACCGAGTCGACGACGACGATCGAGTCGACGACCGAGTCGTCGACCGAGTCGACGACCGCGACCGAGTCGACGACCGAGTCGACGACCCCGACCGAGTCGACGACCGAGTCGACGACCCCGACCGAGTCCACGACCGAGTCGACGACGACGACACCGTCGACGACCCTGACCGAGTCGGCGACGACGACCCCGTCGACGACCCCGACCGCGTCGACGACGACGACCCCGTCGACGACCCCGACCGAGTCGACGACCGAGACGACGACCCCGTCGACGACCCCGACCGAGTCGACGACCCCGACCAAGTCGACGACCGAGTCGACGACCGAGTCGACGACCCCGACTGAGTCGACGACCGAGTCGACGACCGAGTCGACGACCCCGACCGAGTCCACGACCGAGTCGACGACGATGACCGAGTCGACGACCGAGTCGACGACCCCGACCGAGTCGACGACCGAGTCGACGACTGAGTCTATGACCCCGACGACGACCGAGTCGACGACCGAGTCGACGACCCCGACCGAGTCGACGACCGAGTCGACGACGACGACCGAGTCGACGACCGAGTCGACGACCCCGACCGAGTCGATGACCGAGTCGACGACCCCGACGACGACCGAGTCGACGACCCCGATCGAGTCGACGACCGAGTCGACGACCGAGTCGACGACCCCGACGACGACCGAGTCGACGACCGAGTCGACGACCCCGACCGAGTCGACGACCGAGTCGACGACCGAGTCGACGACCCCGACCGAGTCGACGACCGAGTCGACGACCCCGACCGAGTCGACGACCCCGACCGAGTCGACGACCGAGTCGACGACCGAGTCGACGACCCCGACCGAGTCGACGACCGAGTCGACGACCCCGACCGAGTCGACGACCGAGTCGACGACCGTGTCGACGACCCCGACCGAGTCGACGACCGAGTCGACGACCCCGACACCGACCGAGTCGACGACCCCGTCGACGACCGAGTCGACGACCCCGACCCCGACCGAGTCGACGGCCCCGACCGAGTGGACGACCCTGACCACGACCGAGTCGACGACCCCGACCGAGTCGACGACCCCGACCCCGACCGAGTCGACGACCCCGACCGAGTCGACGACCCCGACCCTGACCGAGTCGACGACCCCGACCGAGTCGACGACCCCGACCGAGTCGACGACCCCGACCCCGACCGAGTCGACGACCCCGACTGAGTCGACGACCGAGTTGACGACCCCGACCGAGTCGACGACCCCGACCGAGTCGACGACCGAGTCGACGACCCCGACCGAGTCGACGACCCCGACCGCGTCGACGACAGAGTCGACGACCCCGACCGAGTCGACGACCCCGACCGAGTCGACGACCGAGTCGACGACCCTGACCGAGTCGCCGACCCCGTCGACGACCGAGTCGACGACCCCGACCGAGTCGACGACCGAGTCGACGACCCCGACCGAGTCGACGACCCCGACCGAGTCGACGACCGAGTCGACGACCCCGACCGAGTCGACGACCGAGTCTACGACCGAGTCGACGACCCTGACCAAGTCGACGACCGAGTCGACGACCGAGTCGACGACCCCGACCGAGTAGACGACACCGACCGAGTCGACGACCGTGTCGACAACCCCGACCGAGTCTACAACCCTGACCAAGTCGACGACCGAGTCGACGACCGAGTCGACGACCCCGACCGAGTCGACGACCCTGACCGAGTCGACGGCCGAGTCGACGACCGAGTCGACGACCCCGACCGAGTCGACGACCCCGACCAAGTCGACGACCGAGTCGACGACCGAGTCGACGACCGCGACCGAGTCGACGACCGAGTCGACGACCGAGTCGACGACCCCGACCGAGTCGACGACAGAGTCGACGACCGAGTCGACGACCCCGACCGGGTCGACGACCCCGACCGAGTCGACGACCGAGTCGACGACCGAGTCGACGACCCCGACCCCGACCGAGTCGACGACCCCGTCGACGACCGAGTCGACGACCCCGACCCCGACCGAGTCGACGACCCCGACCCCGACCGAGTCGACGACCCCGACCCCGACCGAGTCGACGACCCCGACCGAGTCGACGAACCCGACCGAGTCGACGACCCCAACCCCGACCGAGTCGACGACCCCGACCCCGACCGAGTCGACGACCCCGACCGAGTCGACGACCCCGACCCCGACCGAGTCGACGACCCCAACCGAGTCGACGACCCCGACCGAGTCGACGACCCCGACCCCGACCGAGTCGACGACCCTGACCCCGACCGAGTCGACGACCCCGACCGAATCGACGACCCCGACCCCGACCGAGTCGACGACCCCGACCCCGACCGAGTCGACGACCCCGACCGAGTCGACGACCGAGTCGACGACCCCGACCGAGTCGACGACCGAGTCGACAACCCCGACAGAGTCGACACCCCCGACAGAGTCGACGACCCCGACCGAGTCGACGACCGCGACCGAGTCGACGACCGAGTCGACGACACCGACCGAGTCGACGACCCCGACCGAGTCGACGACCGAGTCGACGACGACGACCCCGTCGACGACCCCGACCGAGTCGACGACGACGACCCCGTCGACGACCCCGACCGAGTCGACGACCGACACGACGACCCCGTTGACGACCCCGACCGAGTCGACGACCCCGACCGAGTCGACGACCGAGTCGACGACCGAGTCGACGACCCCGACCGAGTCGACGACCGAGTCGACGACCGAGTCGACGACCCCGACCGAGTCGACGACCGAGTCGACGACCGAGTCGACGACCCCGACCGAGTCGACGACCGAGTCGACGACGACGACCGAGTCGACGACCGAGTCGATGACCCCGACCGAGTCGACGACCGAGTCGACGACTGAGTCTACGACCCCGACGACGACCGAGTCGACGACCGAGTCGACGACCCCGACCGAGTCGACGACCGAGTCGACGACCGAGTCGACGACCCCGTCGACGACCCCGACCGAGTCGCCGACCCCGACCAAGTCGACGACCGAGTCGACGACCGAGTCGACGACCCCGACCGAGTCGACGACCGAGTCGACAACGACGACCGAGTCGACGACCGAGTCGACGACCCCGACCGAGTCGACGACCCCGACCGAGTCGACGACCGAGTCGACGACCCCGACCGAGTCGACGACCGAGTCGACGACCCCGACCGAGTCCACGACCGAGTCGACGACGACGACCCCGTCGACGACCCTGACCGAGTCGACGACGACGACCCCGTCGACGACCCCGACCGAGTCGACGACCGAGACGACAACCCCGTCGACGACCCCGACCGAGTCGACGACCCCGACCGAGTCGACGACCGAGTCGACGACCGAGTCGACGACCCCGACCGAGTCGATGACCGAGTCAACGACCGAGTCGACGACCCCGACCGAGTCGACGACCGAGTCGACGACGACGACCGAGTCGACGACCGAGTCGACGACCCCGACCGAGTCGACGACCGAGTCGACGACTGAGTCTACGACCCCGACGACGACCGAGTCGACGACCGAGTCGACGACCCCGACCGAGTCGACGACCGAGTCGACGACGACGACCGAGTCGACGACCGAGTCGACGACCCCGACCGAGTCGATGACCGAGTCGACGACCCCGACGACGACCGAGTCGACGACCCCGACCGAGTCGACGACCGAGTCGACGACTGAGTCGACGACCCCGACGACGACCGAGTCGACGACCGAGTCGACGACGACGACCGAGTCGACGACCGAGTCGACGACCGAGTCGACGACGACGACCGAGTCGACGACCGAGTCGACGACCCCGACCGAGTCGACGACCCCGTCGACGACCGAGTCGACGACCCCGACCCCGACCGAGTCGACGACCCCGACAACGACCGAGTCGACGACCCCGACCGAGTGGACGACCCCGACCACGACCGAGTCGACGACCGAGTCGATGACCCCGACCGAGTCGACGACCCCGACCGAGTCGACAACCGAGTCGACGACCCTGACCCAGGCGCCGACCCCGTCGACAACCGAGTCGACGACCCCGACCGAGTCGACGACCCCGACCGAGTCGACGACCCCGAACGAGTCGACGACCCCGACCCCGACCGAGTCGACGACCCCAACCGAGTCGACGACCCCGACCGAGTCGACGACCCCGACCCCGACCGAGTCGACGACCCTGACCCCGACCGAGTCGACGACCCCGACCGAGTCGACGACCCCGACCCCGACCGAGTCGACGACCGAGTCGACGACCCCGACCGAGTTGACGACCGAGTTGACGACCCCGACAGAGTCGACGACCGAGTCGACAACCCCGACAGAGTCGACGACCCCGACAGAGTCGACGACCCCGACCGAGTCGACGACCGAGTCGACGACCACGACCGAGTCGACGACCCCGACCGAGTCGACGACCGAGTCGACGACCCCGACCGCCTCGACGACCGAGTCGACGACCCCGACCGAGTCGACGACCCCGACCGAGTCGACGACCGAGTCGACGACCCCGACCGAGTCCACGACCGCGTCGACGACGACGACCCCGTCGACGACCCCGACCGAATCGACGACCGAGACGACGACCCCGTCGACGACCCCGACCGAGTCGACGACCCCGACCAAGTCGACGACCGAGTCGACGACCGAATCGACGACCCCGACCGAGTCGACGACCGAGTCGACGACCGAGTCGATGACCCCGACGGAGTCCACGACCGAGTCGACGACCGACTCGTCGACCGAGTCGACGACGACGATCGAGTCGACGACCGAGTCGTCGACCGAGTCGACGACCGCGACCGAGTCGACGACCGAGTCGACGACCCCGACCGAGTCGACGACCGAGTCGACGACCCCGACCGAGTCCACGACCGAGTCGACGACGACGACACCGTCGACGACCCTGACCGAGTCGGCGACGACGACCCCGTCGACGACCCCGACCGCGTCGACGACGACGACCCCGTCGACGACCCCGACCGAGTCGACGACCGAGACGACGACCCCGTCGACGACCCCGACCGAGTCGACGACCCCGACCAAGTCGACGACCGAGTCGACGACCGAGTCGACGACCCCGACTGAGTCGACGACCGAGTCGACGACCGAGTCGACGACCCCGACCGAGTCCACGACCGAGTCGACGACGATGACCGAGTCGACGACCGAGTCGACGACCCCGACCGAGTCGACGACCGAGTCGACGACTGAGTCTATGACCCCGACGACGACCGAGTCGACGACCGAGTCGACGACCCCGACCGAGTCGACGACCGAGTCGACGACGACGACCGAGTCGACGACCGAGTCGACGACCCCGACCGAGTCGATGACCGAGTCGACGACCCCGACGACGACCGAGTCGACGACCCCGATCGAGTCGACGACCGAGTCGACGACCGAGTCGACGACCCCGACGACGACCGAGTCGACGACCGAGTCGACGACCCCGACCGAGTCGACGACCGAGTCGACGACCGAGTCGACGACCCCGACCGAGTCGACGACCGAGTCGACGACCCCGACCGAGTCGACGACCCCGACCGAGTCGACGACCGAGTCGACGACCGAGTCGACGACCCCGACCGAGTCGACGACCGAGTCGACGACCCCGACCGAGTCGACGACCGAGTCGACGACCGTGTCGACGACCCCGACCGAGTCGACGACCGAGTCGACGACCCCGACACCGACCGAGTCGACGACCCCGTCGACGACCGAGTCGACGACCCCGACCCCGACCGAGTCGACGGCCCCGACCGAGTGGACGACCCTGACCACGACCGAGTCGACGACCCCGACCGAGTCGACGACCCCGACCCCGACCGAGTCGACGACCCCGACCGAGTCGACGACCCCGACCCTGACCGAGTCGACGACCCCGACCGAGTCGACGACCCCGACCGAGTCGACGACCCCGACCCCGACCGAGTCGACGACCCCGACTGAGTCGACGACCGAGTTGACGACCCCGACCGAGTCGACGACCCCGACCGAGTCGACGACCGAGTCGACGACCCCGACCGAGTCGACGACCCCGACCGCGTCGACGACAGAGTCGACGACCCCGACCGAGTCGACGACCCCGACCGAGTCGACGACCGAGTCGACGACCCTGACCGAGTCGCCGACCCCGTCGACGACCGAGTCGACGACCCCGACCGAGTCGACGACCGAGTCGACGACCCCGACCGAGTCGACGACCCCGACCGAGTCGACGACCGAGTCGACGACCCCGACCGAGTCGACGACCGAGTCTACGACCGAGTCGACGACCCTGACCAAGTCGACGACCGAGTCGACGACCGAGTCGACGACCCCAACCGAGTAGACGACACCGACCGAGTCGACGACCGTGTCGACAACCCCGACCGAGTCGACAACCCTGACCGAGTCGACGACCGAGTCGACGACCGAGTCGACGACCCCGACCGAGTCGACGACCCCGACCGAGTCGACGGCCGAGTCGACGACCGAGTCGAGGACCCCGACCGAGTCGACGACCCCGACCAAGTCGACGACCGAGTCGACGAACGAGTCGACGACCGCGACCGAGTCGACGACCGAGTCGACGACCGAGTCGACGACCCCGACCGAGTCGACGACAGAGTCGACGACCGAGTCGACGACCCCGACCGGGTCGACGACCCCGACCGAGTCGACGACCGAGTCGACGACCGAGTCGACGACCCCGACCCCGACCGAGTCGACGACCCCGTCAACGACCGAGTCGACGACCCCGACCCCGACCGAGTCGCCGACCCCGACCCCGACCGAGTCGACGACCCCGACCCCGACCGAGTCGACGACCCCGACCGAGTCGACGACCCTGACCCCGACCGAGTCGACGACCCCGACCGAATCGACGACCCTGACCCCGACCGAGTCGACGACCCCGACCCCGACCGAGTCGACGACCCCGACCGAGTCGACGACCGAGTCGACGACCCTGACCGAGTCGCCGACCCCGTCGACGACCGAGTCGACGACCCCGACCGAGTCGACGACCGAGTCGACGACCCCGACCGAGTCGACGACCCCGACCGAGTCGACGACCGAGTCGACGACCCCGACCGAGTCGACGACCGAGTCTACGACCGAGTCGACGACCCTGACCAAGTCGACGACCGAGTCGACGACCGAGTCGACGACCCCGACCGAGTAGACGACACCGACCGAGTCGACGACCGTGTCGACAACCCCGACCGAGTCTACAACCCTGACCAAGTCGACGACCGAGTCGACGACCGAGTCGACGACCCCGACCGAGTCGACGACCCTGACCGAGTCGACGGCCGAGTCGACGACCGAGTCGACGACCCCGACCGAGTCGACGACCCCGACCAAGTCGACGACCGAGTCGACGACCGAGTCGACGACCGCGACCGAGTCGACGACCGAGTCGACGACCGAGTCGACGACCCCGACCGAGTCGACGACAGAGTCGACGACCGAGTCGACGACCCCGACCGGGTCGACGACCCCGACCGAGTCGACGACCGAGTCGACGACCGAGTCGACGACCCCGACCCCGACCGAGTCGACGACCCCGTCGACGACCGAGTCGACGACCCCGACCCCGACCGAGTCGACGACCCCGACCCCGACCGAGTCGACGACCCCGACCCCGACCGAGTCGACGACCCCGACCGAGTCGACGAACCCGACCGAGTCGACGACCCCAACCCCGACCGAGTCGACGACCCCGACCCCGACCGAGTCGACGACCCCGACCGAGTCGACGACCCCGACCCCGACCGAGTCGACGACCCCAACCGAGTCGACGACCCCGACCGAGTCGACGACCCCGACCCCGACCGAGTCGACGACCCTGACCCCGACCGAGTCGACGACCCCGACCGAATCGACGACCCCGACCCCGACCGAGTCGACGACCCCGACCCCGACCGAGTCGACGACCCCGACCGAGTCGACGACCGAGTCGACGACCCCGACCGAGTCGACGACCGAGTCGACAACCCCGACAGAGTCGACACCCCCGACAGAGTCGACGACCCCGACCGAGTCGACGACCGCGACCGAGTCGACGACCGAGTCGACGACACCGACCGAGTCGACGACCCCGACCGAGTCGACGACCGAGTCGACGACGACGACCCCGTCGACGACCCCGACCGAGTCGACGACGACGACCCCGTCGACGACCCCGACCGAGTCGACGACCGACACGACGACCCCGTTGACGACCCCGACCGAGTCGACGACCCCGACCGAGTCGACGACCGAGTCGACGACCGAGTCGACGACCCCGACCGAGTCGACGACCGAGTCGACGACCGAGTCGACGACCCCGACCGAGTCGACGACCGAGTCGACGACCGAGTCGACGACCCCGACCGAGTCGACGACCGAGTCGACGACGACGACCGAGTCGACGACCGAGTCGATGACCCCGACCGAGTCGACGACCGAGTCGACGACTGAGTCTACGACCCCGACGACGACCGAGTCGACGACCGAGTCGACGACCCCGACCGAGTCGACGACCGAGTCGACGACCGAGTCGACGACCCCGTCGACGACCCCGACCGAGTCGCCGACCCCGACCAAGTCGACGACCGAGTCGACGACCGAGTCGACGACCCCGACCGAGTCGACGACCGAGTCGACAACGACGACCGAGTCGACGACCGAGTCGACGACCCCGACCGAGTCGACGACCCCGACCGAGTCGACGACCGAGTCGACGACCCCGACCGAGTCGACGACCGAGTCGACGACCCCGACCGAGTCCACGACCGAGTCGACGACGACGACCCCGTCGACGACCCTGACCGAGTCGACGACGACGACCCCGTCGACGACCCCGACCGAGTCGACGACCGAGACGACAACCCCGTCGACGACCCCGACCGAGTCGACGACCCCGACCGAGTCGACGACCGAGTCGACGACCGAGTCGACGACCCCGACCGAGTCGATGACCGAGTCGACGACCGAGTCGACGACCCCGACCGAGTCGACGACCGAGTCGACGACGACGACCGAGTCGACGACCGAGTCGACGACCCCGACCGAGTCGACGACCGAGTCGACGACTGAGTCTACGACCCCGACGACGACCGAGTCGACGACCGAGTCGACGACCCCGACCGAGTCGACGACCGAGTCGACGACGACGACCGAGTCGACGACCGAGTCGACGACCCCGACCGAGTCGATGACCGAGTCGACGACCCCGACGACGACCGAGTCGACGACCCCGACCGAGTCGACGACCGAGACGACGACCCCGTCGACGACCCCGACCGAGTCGACGACCCCGACCAAGTCGACGACCGAGTCGACGACCGAGTCGACGACCCCGACTGAGTCGACGACCGAGTCGACGACCGAGTCGACGACCCCGACCGAGTCCACGACCGAGTCGACGACGATGACCGAGTCGACGACCGAGTCGACGACCCCGACCGAGTCGACGACCGAGTCGACGACTGAGTCTATGACCCCGACGACGACCGAGTCGACGACCGAGTCGACGACCCCGACCGAGTCGACGACCGAGTCGACGACGACGACCGAGTCGACGACCGAGTCGACGACCCCGACCGAGTCGATGACCGAGTCGACGACCCCGACGACGACCGAGTCGACGACCCCGATCGAGTCGACGACCGAGTCGACGACCGAGTCGACGACCCCGACGACGACCGAGTCGACGACCGAGTCGACGACCCCGACCGAGTCGACGACCGAGTCGACGACCGAGTCGACGACCCCGACCGAGTCGACGACCGAGTCGACGACCCCGACCGAGTCGACGACCCCGACCGAGTCGACGACCGAGTCGACGACCGAGTCGACGACCCCGACCGAGTCGACGACCGAGTCGACGACCCCGACCGAGTCGACGACCGATTCGACGACCGTGTCGACGACCCCGAAGGAGTCGACGACCGAGTCGACGACCCCGACACCGACCGAGTCGACGACCCCGACCGAGTCGACGACCCCGACCCTGACCGAGTCGACGACCCCGACCGAGTCGACGACCCCGACCGAGTCGACGACCCCGACCCCGACCGAGTCGACGACCCCGACTGAGTCGACGACCGAGTTGACGACCCCGACCGAGTCGACGACCCCGACCGAGTCGACGACCGAGTCGACGACCCCGACCGAGTCGACGACCCCGACCGCGTCGACGACAGAGTCGACGACCCCGACCGAGTCGACGACCCCGACCGAGTCGACGACCGAGTCGACGACCCTGACCGAGTCGCCGACCCCGTCGACGACCGAGTCGACGACCCCGACCGAGTCGACGACCGAGTCGACGACCCCGACCGAGTCGACGACCCCGACCGAGTCGACGACCGAGTCGACGACCCCGACCGAGTCGACGACCGAGTCTACGACCGAGTCGACGACCCTGACCAAGTCGACGACCGAGTCGACGACCGAGTCGACGACCCCAACCGAGTAGACGACACCGACCGAGTCGACGACCGTGTCGACAACCCCGACCGAGTCGACAACCCTGACCGAGTCGACGACCGAGTCGACGACCGAGTCGACGACCCCGACCGAGTCGACGACCCCGACCGAGTCTACGGCCGAGTCGACGACCGAGTCGAGGACCCCGACCGAGTCGACGACCCCGACCAAGTCGACGACCGAGTCGACGAACGAGTCGACGACCGCGACCGAGTCGACGACCGAGTCGACGACCGAGTCGACGACCCCGACCGAGTCGACGACAGAGTCGACGACCGAGTCGACGACCCCGACCGGGTCGACGACCCCGACCGAGTCGACGACCGAGTCGACGACCGAGTCGACGACCCCGACCCCGACCGAGTCGACGACCCCGTCGACGACCGAGTCGACGACCCCGACCCCGACCGAGTCGCCGACCCCGACCCCGACCGAGTCGACGACCCCGACCCCGACCGAGTCGACGACCCCGACCGAGTCGACGAACCCGACCGAGTCGACGACCCCAACCCCGACCGAGTCGACGACCCCGACCCCGACCGAGTCGACGACCCCGACCGAGTCGACGACCCCGACCCCGACCGAGTCGACGACCCCAACCGAGTCGACGACCCCGACCGAGTCGACGACCCCGACCCCGACCGAGTCGACGACCCTGACCCCGACCGAGTCGACGACCCCGACCGAATCGACGACCCTGACCCCGACCGAGTCGACGACCCCGACCCCGACCGAGTCGACGACCCCGACCGAGTCGACGACCGAGTCGACGACCCTGACCGAGTCGCCGACCCCGTCGACGACCGAGTCGACGACCCCGACCGAGTCGACGACCGAGTCGACGACCCCGACCGAGTCGACGACCCCGACCGAGTCGACGACCGAGTCGACGACCCCGACCGAGTCGACGACCGAGTCTACGACCGAGTCGACGACCCTGACCAAGTCGACGACCGAGTCGACGACCGAGTCGACGACCCCGACCGAGTAGACGACACCGACCGAGTCGACGACCGTGTCGACAACCCCGACCGAGTCTACAACCCTGACCAAGTCGACGACCGAGTCGACGACCGAGTCGACGACCCCGACCGAGTCGACGACCCTGACCGAGTCGACGGCCGAGTCGACGACCGAGTCGACGACCCCGACCGAGTCGACGACCCCGACCAAGTCGACGACCGAGTCGACGACCGAGTCGACGACCGCGACCGAGTCGACGACCGAGTCGACGACCGAGTCGACGACCCCGACCGAGTCGACGACAGAGTCGACGACCGAGTCGACGACCCCGACCGGGTCGACGACCCCGACCGAGTCGACGACCGAGTCGACGACCGAGTCGACGACCCCGACCCCGACCGAGTCGACGACCCCGACCCCGACCGAGTCGACGACCCCGACCCCGACCGAGTCGACGACCCCGACCGAGTCGACGAACCCGACCGAGTCGACGACCCCAACCCCGACCGAGTCGACGACCCCGACCCCGACCGAGTCGACGACCCCGACCGAGTCGACGACCCCGACCCCGACCGAGTCGACGACCCCAACCGAGTCGACGACCCCGACCGAGTCGACGACCCCGACCCCGACCGAGTCGACGACCCTGACCCCGACCGAGTCGACGACCCCGACCGAATCGACGACCCCGACCCCGACCGAGTCGACGACCCCGACCCCGACCGAGTCGACGACCCCGACCGAGTCGACGACCGAGTCGACGACCCCGACCGAGTCGACGACCGAGTCGACAACCCCGACAGAGTCGACACCCCCGACAGAGTCGACGACCCCGACCGAGTCGACGACCGCGACCGAGTCGACGACCGAGTCGACGACACCGACCGAGTCGACGACCCCGACCGAGTCGACGACCGAGTCGACGACGACGACCCCGTCGACGACCCCGACCGAGTCGACGACGACGACCCCGTCGACGACCCCGACCGAGTCGACGACCGACACGACGACCCCGTTGACGACCCCGACCGAGTCGACGACCCCGACCGAGTCGACGACCGAGTCGACGACCGAGTCGACGACCCCGACCGAGTCGACGACCGAGTCGACGACCGAGTCGACGACCCCGACCGAGTCGACGACCGAGTCGACGACCGAGTCGACGACCCCGACCGAGTCGACGACCGAGTCGACGACGACGACCGAGTCGACGACCGAGTCGATGACCCCGACCGAGTCGACGACCGAGTCGACGACTGAGTCTACGACCCCGACGACGACCGAGTCGACGACCGAGTCGACGACCCCGACCGAGTCGACGACCGAGTCGACGACCGAGTCGACGACCCCGTCGACGACCCCGACCGAGTCGCCGACCCCGACCAAGTCGACGACCGAGTCGACGACCGAGTCGACGACCCCGACCGAGTCGACGACCGAGTCGACAACGACGACCGAGTCGACGACCGAGTCGACGACCCCGACCGAGTCGACGACCCCGACCGAGTCGACGACCGAGTCGACGACCCCGACCGAGTCGACGACCGAGTCGACGACCCCGACCGAGTCCACGACCGAGTCGACGACGACGACCCCGTCGACGACCCTGACCGAGTCGACGACGACGACCCCGTCGACGACCCCGACCGAGTCGACGACCGAGACGACAACCCCGTCGACGACCCCGACCGAGTCGACGACCCCGACCGAGTCGACGACCGAGTCGACGACCGAGTCGACGACCCCGACCGAGTCGATGACCGAGTCGACGACCGAGTCGACGACCCCGACCGAGTCGACGACCGAGTCGACGACGACGACCGAGTCGACGACCGAGTCGACGACCCCGACCGAGTCGACGACCGAGTCGACGACTGAGTCTACGACCCCGACGACGACCGAGTCGACGACCGAGTCGACGACCCCGACCGAGTCGACGACCGAGTCGACGACGACGACCGAGTCGACGACCGAGTCGACGACCCCGACCGAGTCGATGACCGAGTCGACGACCCCGACGACGACCGAGTCGACGACCCCGACCGAGTCGACGACCGAGTCGACGACTGAGTCGACGACCCCGACGACGACCGAGTCGACGACCGAGTCGACGACGACGACCGAGTCGACGACCGAGTCGACGACCGAGTCGACGACGACGACCGAGTCGACGACCGAGTCGACGACCCCGACCGAGTCGACGACCCCGTCGACGACCGAGTCGACGACCCCGACCCCGACCGAGTCGACGACCCCGACAACGACCGAGTCGACGACCCCGACCGAGTGGACGACCCCGACCACGACCGAGTCGACGACCGAGTCGATGACCCCGACCGAGTCGACGACCCCGACCGAGTCGACAACCGAGTCGACGACCCTGACCCAGGCGCCGACCCCGTCGACAACCGAGTCGACGACCCCGACCGAGTCGACGACCCCGACCGAGTCGACGACCCCGAACGAGTCGACGACCCCGACCCCGACCGAGTCGACGACCCCAACCGAGTCGACGACCCCGACCGAGTCGACGACCCCGACCCCGACCGAGTCGACGACCCTGACCCCGACCGAGTCGACGACCCCGACCGAGTCGACGACCCCGACCCCGACCGAGTCGACGACCGAGTCGACGACCCCGACCGAGTTGACGACCGAGTTGACGACCCCGACAGAGTCGACGACCGAGTCGACAACCCCGACAGAGTCGACGACCCCGACAGAGTCGACGACCCCGACCGAGTCGACGACCGAGTCGACGACCACGACCGAGTCGACGACCCCGACCGAGTCGACGACCGAGTCGACGACCCCGACCGCCTCGACGACCGAGTCGACGACCCCGACCGAGTCGACGACCCCGACCGAGTCGACGACCGAGTCGACGACCCCGACCGAGTCCACGACCGCGTCGACGACGACGACCCCGTCGACGACCCCGACCGAATCGACGACCGAGACGACGACCCCGTCGACGACCCCGACCGAGTCGACGACCCCGACCAAGTCGACGACCGAGTCGACGACCGAATCGACGACCCCGACCGAGTCGACGACCGAGTCGACGACCGAGTCGATGACCCCGACGGAGTCCACGACCGAGTCGACGACCGACTCGTCGACCGAGTCGACGACGACGATCGAGTCGACGACCGAGTCGTCGACCGAGTCGACGACCGCGACCGAGTCGACGACCGAGTCGACGACCCCGACCGAGTCGACGACCGAGTCGACGACCCCGACCGAGTCCACGACCGAGTCGACGACGACGACACCGTCGACGACCCTGACCGAGTCGGCGACGACGACCCCGTCGACGACCCCGACCGCGTCGACGACGACGACCCCGTCGACGACCCCGACCGAGTCGACGACCGAGACGACGACCCCGTCGACGACCCCGACCGAGTCGACGACCCCGACCAAGTCGACGACCGAGTCGACGACCGAGTCGACGACCCCGACTGAGTCGACGACCGAGTCGACGACCGAGTCGACGACCCCGACCGAGTCCACGACCGAGTCGACGACGATGACCGAGTCGACGACCGAGTCGACGACCCCGACCGAGTCGACGACCGAGTCGACGACTGAGTCTATGACCCCGACGACGACCGAGTCGACGACCGAGTCGACGACCCCGACCGAGTCGACGACCGAGTCGACGACGACGACCGAGTCGACGACCGAGTCGACGACCCCGACCGAGTCGATGACCGAGTCGACGACCCCGACGACGACCGAGTCGACGACCCCGATCGAGTCGACGACCGAGTCGACGACCGAGTCGACGACCCCGACGACGACCGAGTCGACGACCGAGTCGACGACCCCGACCGAGTCGACGACCGAGTCGACGACCGAGTCGACGACCCCGACCGAGTCGACGACCGAGTCGACGACCCCGACCGAGTCGACGACCCCGACCGAGTCGACGACCGAGTCGACGACCGAGTCGACGACCCCGACCGAGTCGACGACCGAGTCGACGACCCCGACCGAGTCGACGACCGAGTCGACGACCGTGTCGACGACCCCGACCGAGTCGACGACCGAGTCGACGACCCCGACACCGACCGAGTCGACGACCCCGTCGACGACCGAGTCGACGACCCCGACCCCGACCGAGTCGACGGCCCCGACCGAGTGGACGACCCTGACCACGACCGAGTCGACGACCCCGACCGAGTCGACGACCCCGACCCCGACCGAGTCGACGACCCCGACCGAGTCGACGACCCCGACCCTGACCGAGTCGACGACCCCGACCGAGTCGACGACCCCGACCGAGTCGACGACCCCGACCCCGACCGAGTCGACGACCCCGACTGAGTCGACGACCGAGTTGACGACCCCGACCGAGTCGACGACCCCGACCGAGTCGACGACCGAGTCGACGACCCCGACCGAGTCGACGACCCCGACCGCGTCGACGACAGAGTCGACGACCCCGACCGAGTCGACGACCCCGACCGAGTCGACGACCGAGTCGACGACCCTGACCGAGTCGCCGACCCCGTCGACGACCGAGTCGACGACCCCGACCGAGTCGACGACCGAGTCGACGACCCCGACCGAGTCGACGACCCCGACCGAGTCGACGACCGAGTCGACGACCCCGACCGAGTCGACGACCGAGTCTACGACCGAGTCGACGACCCTGACCAAGTCGACGACCGAGTCGACGACCGAGTCGACGACCCCGACCGAGTAGACGACACCGACCGAGTCGACGACCGTGTCGACAACCCCGACCGAGTCTACAACCCTGACCAAGTCGACGACCGAGTCGACGACCGAGTCGACGACCCCGACCGAGTCGACGACCCTGACCGAGTCGACGGCCGAGTCGACGACCGAGTCGACGACCCCGACCGAGTCGACGACCCCGACCAAGTCGACGACCGAGTCGACGACCGAGTCGACGACCGCGACCGAGTCGACGACCGAGTCGACGACCGAGTCGACGACCCCGACCGAGTCGACGACAGAGTCGACGACCGAGTCGACGACCCCGACCGGGTCGACGACCCCGACCGAGTCGACGACCGAGTCGACGACCGAGTCGACGACCCCGACCCCGACCGAGTCGACGACCCCGTCGACGACCGAGTCGACGACCCCGACCCCGACCGAGTCGACGACCCCGACCCCGACCGAGTCGACGACCCCGACCCCGACCGAGTCGACGACCCCGACCGAGTCGACGAACCCGACCGAGTCGACGACCCCAACCCCGACCGAGTCGACGACCCCGACCCCGACCGAGTCGACGACCCCGACCGAGTCGACGACCCCGACCCCGACCGAGTCGACGACCCCAACCGAGTCGACGACCCCGACCGAGTCGACGACCCCGACCCCGACCGAGTCGACGACCCTGACCCCGACCGAGTCGACGACCCCGACCGAATCGACGACCCCGACCCCGACCGAGTCGACGACCCCGACCCCGACCGAGTCGACGACCCCGACCGAGTCGACGACCGAGTCGACGACCCCGACCGAGTCGACGACCGAGTCGACAACCCCGACAGAGTCGACACCCCCGACAGAGTCGACGACCCCGACCGAGTCGACGACCGCGACCGAGTCGACGACCGAGTCGACGACACCGACCGAGTCGACGACCCCGACCGAGTCGACGACCGAGTCGACGACGACGACCCCGTCGACGACCCCGACCGAGTCGACGACGACGACCCCGTCGACGACCCCGACCGAGTCGACGACCGACACGACGACCCCGTTGACGACCCCGACCGAGTCGACGACCCCGACCGAGTCGACGACCGAGTCGACGACCGAGTCGACGACCCCGACCGAGTCGACGACCGAGTCGACGACCGAGTCGACGACCCCGACCGAGTCGACGACCGAGTCGACGACCGAGTCGACGACCCCGACCGAGTCGACGACCGAGTCGACGACGACGACCGAGTCGACGACCGAGTCGATGACCCCGACCGAGTCGACGACCGAGTCGACGACTGAGTCTACGACCCCGACGACGACCGAGTCGACGACCGAGTCGACGACCCCGACCGAGTCGACGACCGAGTCGACGACCGAGTCGACGACCCCGTCGACGACCCCGACCGAGTCGCCGACCCCGACCAAGTCGACGACCGAGTCGACGACCGAGTCGACGACCCCGACCGAGTCGACGACCGAGTCGACAACGACGACCGAGTCGACGACCGAGTCGACGACCCCGACCGAGTCGACGACCCCGACCGAGTCGACGACCGAGTCGACGACCCCGACCGAGTCGACGACCGAGTCGACGACCCCGACCGAGTCCACGACCGAGTCGACGACGACGACCCCGTCGACGACCCTGACCGAGTCGACGACGACGACCCCGTCGACGACCCCGACCGAGTCGACGACCGAGACGACAACCCCGTCGACGACCCCGACCGAGTCGACGACCCCGACCGAGTCGACGACCGAGTCGACGACCGAGTCGACGACCCCGACCGAGTCGATGACCGAGTCGACGACCGAGTCGACGACCCCGACCGAGTCGACGACCGAGTCGACGACGACGACCGAGTCGACGACCGAGTCGACGACCCCGACCGAGTCGACGACCGAGTCGACGACTGAGTCTACGACCCCGACGACGACCGAGTCGACGACCGAGTCGACGACCCCGACCGAGTCGACGACCGAGTCGACGACGACGACCGAGTCGACGACCGAGTCGACGACCCCGACCGAGTCGATGACCGAGTCGACGACCCCGACGACGACCGAGTCGACGACCCCGACCGAGTCGACGACCGAGTCGACGACTGAGTCGACGACCCCGACGACGACCGAGTCGACGACCGAGTCGACGACGACGACCGAGTCGACGACCGAGTCGACGACCGAGTCGACGACGACGACCGAGTCGACGACCGAGTCGACGACCCCGACCGAGTCGACGACCGAGTCGACGACCGAGTCGACGACCCCGACCGAGTCGACGACCGAGTCGACGACCGAGTCGACGACCCCGACCGAGTCGACGACCGTGTCGACGACCGTGTCGACGACCCCGACCGAGTCGACGACCCCGACCGAGTCGACGACCGAGTCGACGACCCCGACCCCGACCGAGTCGACGACCCCGTCGACGACCGAGTCGACGACCCCGACCCCGACCGAGTCGACGACCCCGACCCCGACCGAGTCGACGACCCCGACCGAGTGGACGACCCTGACCACGACCGAGTCGACGACCCCGACCGAGTCGACGACCCCGACCCCGACCGACTCGACGACCCCGACCGAGTCGACGACCCCGACCGCGACCGAGTCGACGACCCCGACCGAGTCGACGACCCCGACCGAGTCGACGACCCCGACCCCGACCGAGTTGACGACCCCGACTGAGTCGACGACCGAGTTGACGACCCCGACCGAGTCGACGACCCCGACCGAGTCGACGACCGAGTCGACGACCCCGACCGAGTCGACGACCCCGACCGCGTCGACGACAGAGTCGACGACCCCGACCGAGTCGACAACCCCGACCGAGTCGACGACCGAGTCGACGACCCTGACCGAGTCGACAACCCCGTCGACGACCGAGTCGACGACCGCGACCGAGTCGACGACCGAGTCGACGACCCCGACCGAGTCGACGACCCCGACCGAGTCGACGACCCCGACCGAGTCGACGACCGAGTCGACGACCCCGAACGAGTCGACGACCGAGTCTACGACCGAGTCGACGACCCCGACCAAGTCGACGACCGAGTCGACGACCGAGTCGACGACCCCGACCGAGTAGACGACCCCGACCGAGTCGACGACCGAGTCGACAACCCCGACCGAGTCGACAACCCTGACCGAGTCGGCGACGACGACCCCGTCGACGACCCCGACCGCGTCGACGACGACGACCCCGTCGACGACCCCGACCGAGTCGACGACCGAGACGACGACCCCGTCGACGACCCCGACCGAGTCGACGACCCCGACCAAGTCGACGACCGAGTCGACGACCGAGTCGACGACCCCGACTGAGTCGACGACCGAGTCGACGACCGAGTCGACGACCCCGACCGAGTCCACGACCGAGTCGACGACGATGACCGAGTCGACGACCGAGTCGACGACCCCGACCGAGTCGACGACCGAGTCGACGACTGAGTCTATGACCCCGACGACGACCGAGTCGACGACCGAGTCGACGACCCCGACCGAGTCGACGACCGAGTCGACGACGACGACCGAGTCGACGACCGAGTCGACGACCCCGACCGAGTCGATGACCGAGTCGACGACCCCGACGACGACCGAGTCGACGACCCCGATCGAGTCGACGACCGAGTCGACGACCGAGTCGACGACCCCGACGACGACCGAGTCGACGACCGAGTCGACGACCCCGACCGAGTCGACGACCGAGTCGACGACCGAGTCGACGACCCCGACCGAGTCGACGACCGAGTCGACGACCCCGACCGAGTCGACGACCCCGACCGAGTCGACGACCGAGTCGACGACCGAGTCGACGACCCCGACCGAGTCGACGACCGAGTCGACGACCCCGACCGAGTCGACGACCGATTCGACGACCGTGTCGACGACCCCGAAGGAGTCGACGACCGAGTCGACGACCCCGACACCGACCGAGTCGACGACCCCGACCGAGTCGACGACCCCGACCCTGACCGAGTCGACGACCCCGACCGAGTCGACGACCCCGACCGAGTCGACGACCCCGACCCCGACCGAGTCGACGACCCCGACTGAGTCGACGACCGAGTTGACGACCCCGACCGAGTCGACGACCCCGACCGAGTCGACGACCGAGTCGACGACCCCGACCGAGTCGACGACCCCGACCGCGTCGACGACAGAGTCGACGACCCCGACCGAGTCGACGACCCCGACCGAGTCGACGACCGAGTCGACGACCCTGACCGAGTCGCCGACCCCGTCGACGACCGAGTCGACGACCCCGACCGAGTCGACGACCGAGTCGACGACCCCGACCGAGTCGACGACCCCGACCGAGTCGACGACCGAGTCGACGACCCCGACCGAGTCGACGACCGAGTCTACGACCGAGTCGACGACCCTGACCAAGTCGACGACCGAGTCGACGACCGAGTCGACGACCCCAACCGAGTAGACGACACCGACCGAGTCGACGACCGTGTCGACAACCCCGACCGAGTCGACAACCCTGACCGAGTCGACGACCGAGTCGACGACCGAGTCGACGACCCCGACCGAGTCGACGACCCCGACCGAGTCGACGGCCGAGTCGACGACCGAGTCGAGGACCCCGACCGAGTCGACGACCCCGACCAAGTCGACGACCGAGTCGACGAACGAGTCGACGACCGCGACCGAGTCGACGACCGAGTCGACGACCGAGTCGACGACCCCGACCGAGTCGACGACAGAGTCGACGACCGAGTCGACGACCCCGACCGGGTCGACGACCCCGACCGAGTCGACGACCGAGTCGACGACCGAGTCGACGACCCCGACCCCGACCGAGTCGACGACCCCGTCGACGACCGAGTCGACGACCCCGACCCCGACCGAGTCGCCGACCCCGACCCCGACCGAGTCGACGACCCCGACCCCGACCGAGTCGACGACCCCGACCGAGTCGACGAACCCGACCGAGTCGACGACCCCAACCCCGACCGAGTCGACGACCCCGACCCCGACCGAGTCGACGACCCCGACCGAGTCGACGACCCCGACCCCGACCGAGTCGACGACCCCAACCGAGTCGACGACCCCGACCGAGTCGACGACCCCGACCCCGACCGAGTCGACGACCCTGACCCCGACCGAGTCGACGACCCCGACCGAATCGACGACCCTGACCCCGACCGAGTCGACGACCCCGACCCCGACCGAGTCGACGACCCCGACCGAGTCGACGACCGAGTCGACGACCCCGACCGAGTCGACGACCGAGTCGACAACCCCGACAGAGTCGACACCCCCGACAGAGTCGACGACCCCGACCGAGTCGACGACCGCGACCGAGTCGACGACCGAGTCGACGACACCGACCGAGTCGACGACCCCGACCGAGTCGACGACCGAGTCGACGACGACGACCCCGTCGACGACCCCGACCGAGTCGACGACGACGACCCCGTCGACGACCCCGACCGAGTCGACGACCGACACGACGACCCCGTTGACGACCCCGACCGAGTCGACGACCCCGACCGAGTCGACGACCGAGTCGACGACCGAGTCGACGACCCCGACCGAGTCGACGACCGAGTCGACGACCGAGTCGACGACCCCGACCGAGTCGACGACCGAGTCGACGACCGAGTCGACGACCCCGACCGAGTCGACGACCGAGTCGACGACGACGACCGAGTCGACGACCGAGTCGATGACCCCGACCGAGTCGACGACTGAGTCGACGACTGAGTCTACGACCCCGACGATGACCGAGTCGACGACCGAGTCGACGACCCCGACCGAGTCGACGACCGAGTCGACGACCGAGTCGACGACCCCGTCGACGACCCCGACCGAGTCGCCGACCCCGACCAAGTCGACGACCGAGTCGACGACCGAGTCGACGACCCCGACAGAGTCGATGACCGAGTCGACGACCGAGTCGACGACCCCGACCGAGTCGACGACCGAGTCGACGACCGAGTCGACGACCCCGACCGAGTCGACGACCGAGTCGACGACCGAGTCGACGACCCCGACCGAGTCGACGACCGTGTCGACGACCGTGTCGACGACCCCGACCGAGTCGACGACCCCGACCGAGTCGACGACCGAGTCGACGACCCCGACCCCGACCGAGTCGACGACCCCGTCGACGACCGAGTCGACGACCCCGACCCCGACCGAGTCGACGACCCCGACCCCGACCGAGTCGACGACCCCGACCGAGTGGACGACCCTGACCACGACCGAGTCGACGACCCCGACCGAGTCGACGACCCCGACCCCGACCGACTCGACGACCCCGACCGAGTCGACGACCCCGACCGCGACCGAGTCGACGACCCCGACCGAGTCGACGACCCCGACCGAGTCGACGACCCCGACCCCGACCGAGTTGACGACCCCGACTGAGTCGACGACCGAGTTGACGACCCCGACCGAGTCGACGACCCCGACCGAGTCGACGACCGAGTCGACGACCCCGACCGAGTCGACGACCCCGACCGCGTCGACGACAGAGTCGACGACCCCGACCGAGTCGACAACCCCGACCGAGTCGACGACCGAGTCGACGACCCTGACCGAGTCGACGACCCCGTCGACGACCGAGTCGACGACCGCGACCGAGTCGACGACCGAGTCGACGACCCCGACCGAGTCGACGACCCCGACCGAGTCGACGACCCCGACCGAGTCGACGACCGAGTCGACGACCCCGAACGAGTCGACGACCGAGTCTACGACCGAGTCGACGACCCCGACCAAGTCGACGACCGAGTCGACGACCGAGTCGACGACCCCGACCGAGTAGACGACCCCGACCGAGTCGACGACCGAGTCGACAACCCCGACCGAGTCGACAACCCTGACCGAGTCGGCGACGACGACCCCGTCGACGACCCCGACCGCGTCGACGACGACGACCCCGTCGACGACCCCGACCGAGTCGACGACCGAGACGACGACCCCGTCGACGACCCCGACCGAGTCGACGACCCCGACCAAGTCGACGACCGAGTCGACGACCGAGTCGACGACCCCGACTGAGTCGACGACCGAGTCGACGACCGAGTCGACGACCCCGACCGAGTCCACGACCGAGTCGACGACGATGACCGAGTCGACGACCGAGTCGACGACCCCGACCGAGTCGACGACCGAGTCGACGACTGAGTCTATGACCCCGACGACGACCGAGTCGACGACCGAGTCGACGACCCCGACCGAGTCGACGACCGAGTCGACGACGACGACCGAGTCGACGACCGAGTCGACGACCCCGACCGAGTCGATGACCGAGTCGACGACCCCGACGACGACCGAGTCGACGACCCCGATCGAGTCGACGACCGAGTCGACGACCGAGTCGACGACCCCGACGACGACCGAGTCGACGACCGAGTCGACGACCCCGACCGAGTCGACGACCGAGTCGACGACCGAGTCGACGACCCCGACCGAGTCGACGACCGAGTCGACGACCCCGACCGAGTCGACGACCCCGACCGAGTCGACGACCGAGTCGACGACCGAGTCGACGACCCCGACCGAGTCGACGACCGAGTCGACGACCCCGACCGAGTCGACGACCGAGTCGACGACCGTGTCGACGACCCCGACCGAGTCGACGACCGAGTCGACGACCCCGACACCGACCGAGTCGACGACCCCGTCGACGACCGAGTCGACGACCCCGACCCCGACCGAGTCGACGGCCCCGACCGAGTGGACGACCCTGACCACGACCGAGTCGACGACCCCGACCGAGTCGACGACCCCGACCCCGACCGAGTCGACGACCCCGACCGAGTCGACGACCCCGACCCTGACCGAGTCGACGACCCCGACCGAGTCGACGACCCCGACCGAGTCGACGACCCCGACCCCGACCGAGTCGACGACCCCGACTGAGTCGACGACCGAGTTGACGACCCCGACCGAGTCGACGACCCCGACCGAGTCGACGACCGAGTCGACGACCCCGACCGAGTCGACGACCCCGACCGCGTCGACGACAGAGTCGACGACCCCGACCGAGTCGACGACCCCGACCGAGTCGACGACCGAGTCGACGACCCTGACCGAGTCGCCGACCCCGTCGACGACCGAGTCGACGACCCCGACCGAGTCGACGACCGAGTCGACGACCCCGACCGAGTCGACGACCCCGACCGAGTCGACGACCGAGTCGACGACCCCGACCGAGTCGACGACCGAGTCTACGACCGAGTCGACGACCCTGACCAAGTCGACGACCGAGTCGACGACCGAGTCGACGACCCCAACCGAGTAGACGACACCGACCGAGTCGACGACCGTGTCGACAACCCCGACCGAGTCGACAACCCTGACCGAGTCGACGACCGAGTCGACGACCGAGTCGACGACCCCGACCGAGTCGACGACCCCGACCGAGTCGACGGCCGAGTCGACGACCGAGTCGAGGACCCCGACCGAGTCGACGACCCCGACCAAGTCGACGACCGAGTCGACGAACGAGTCGACGACCGCGACCGAGTCGACGACCGAGTCGACGACCGAGTCGACGACCCCGACCGAGTCGACGACAGAGTCGACGACCGAGTCGACGACCCCGACCGGGTCGACGACCCCGACCGAGTCGACGACCGAGTCGACGACCGAGTCGACGACCCCGACCCCGACCGAGTCGACGACCCCGTCGACGACCGAGTCGACGACCCCGACCCCGACCGAGTCGCCGACCCCGACCCCGACCGAGTCGACGACCCCGACCCCGACCGAGTCGACGACCCCGACCGAGTCGACGAACCCGACCGAGTCGACGACCCCAACCCCGACCGAGTCGACGACCCCGACCCCGACCGAGTCGACGACCCCGACCGAGTCGACGACCCCGACCCCGACCGAGTCGACGACCCCAACCGAGTCGACGACCCCGACCGAGTCGACGACCCCGACCCCGACCGAGTCGACGACCCTGACCCCGACCGAGTCGACGACCCCGACCGAATCGACGACCCCGACCCCGACCGAGTCGACGACCCCGACCCCGACCGAGTCGACGACCCCGACCGAGTCGACGACCGAGTCGACGACCCCGACCGAGTCGACGACCGAGTCGACAACGACGACCGAGTCGACGACCGAGTCGACGACCCCGACCGAGTCGACGACCCCGACCGAGTCGACGACCGAGTCGACGACCCCGACCGAGTCGACGACCGAGTCGACGACCCCGACCGAGTCCACGACCGAGTCGACGACGACGACCCCGTCAACGACCCTGACCGAGTCGACGACGACGACCCCGTCGACGACCCCGACCAAGTCGACGACCGAGACGACGACCCCGTCGACGACCCCGACCGAGTCGACGACCCCGACCGAGTCGACGACCGAGTCGACGACCGAGTCGACGACCCCGACCGAGTCGATGACCGAGTCGACGACCGAGTCGACGACCCCGACCGAGTCGACGACCGAGTCGACGACGACGACCGAGTCGACGACCGAGTCGACGACCCCGACCGAGTCGACGACCGAGTCGACGACCGAGTCGACGACGACGACCGAGTCGACGACCGAGTCGACGACCCCGACCGAGTCGATGACCGAGTCGACGACCCCGACGACGACCGAGTCGACGACCCCGACCGAGTCGACGACCGAGTCGACGACCGAGTCGACGACCCCGACGACGACCGAGTCGACGACCGAGTCGACGACGACGACCGAGTCGACGACCGAGTCGACGACCGAGTCGACGACGACGACCGAGTCGACGACCGAGTCGACGACCCCGACCGAGTCGACGACCGAGTCGACGACCGAGTCGACGACCCCGACCGAGTCGACGACCGAGTCGACGACCGAGTCGACGACCCCGACCGAGTCGACGACCGTGTCGACGACCGTGTCGACGACCCCGACCGAGTCGACGACCCCGACCGAGTCGACGACCGAGTCGACGACCCCGACCCCGACCGAGTCGACGACCCCGTCGACGACCGAGTCGACGACCCCGACCCCGACCGAGTCGACGACCCCGACCCCGACCGAGTCGACGACCCCGACCGAGTGGACGACCCTGACCACGACCGAGTCGACGACCCTGACCCCGACCGAGTCGACGACCCCGACCGAATCGACGACCCCGACCCCGACCGAGTCGACGACCCCGACCCCGACCGAGTCGACGACCCCGACCGAGTCGACGACCGAGTCGACGACCCCGACCGAGTCGACGACCGAGTCGACAACCCCGACAGAGTCGACACCCCCGACAGAGTCGACGACCCCGACCGAGTCGACGACCGCGACCGAGTCGACGACCGAGTCGACGACACCGACCGAGTCGACGACCCCGACTGAGTCGACGACCGAGTCGACGACGACGACCCCGTCGACGACCCCGACCGAGTCGACGACCGACACGACGACCCCGTTGACGACCCCGACCGAGTCGACGACTCCGACCGAGTCGACGACCGAGTCGACGACCGAGTCGACGACCCCGACCGAGTCGACGACCGAGTCGACGACCGAGTCGACGACCCCGACCGAGTCGACGACCGAGTCGACGACCGAGTCGACGACCCCGACCGAGTCGACGACCGAGTCGACGACGACGACCGAGTCGACGACCGAGTCGATGACCCCGACCGAGTCGACGACCGAGTCGACGACTGAGTCTACGACCCCGACGACGACCGAGTCGACGACCGAGTCGACGACCCCGACCGAGTCGACGACCGAGTCGACGACCGAGTCGACGACCCCGTCGACGACCCCGACCGAGTCGCCGACCCCGACCAAGTCGACGACCGAGTCGACGACCGAGTCGACGACCCCGACAGAGTCGATGACCGAGTCGACGACCGAGTCGACGACCCCGACCGAGTCGACGACCGAGTCGACAACGACGACCGAGTCGACGACCGAGTCGACGACCCCGACCGAGTCGACGACCCCGACCGAGTCGACGACCGAGTCGACGACCCCGACCGAGTCGACGACCGAGTCGACGACCCCGACCGAGTCCACGACCGAGTCGACGACGACGACCCCGTCGACGACCCTGACCGAGTCGACGACGACGACCCCGTCGACGACCCCGACCGAGTCGACGACCGAGACGACGACCCCGTCGACGACCCCGACCGAGTCGACGACCCCGACCGAGTCGACGACCGAGTCGACGACCGAGTCGACGACCCCGACCGAGTCGATGACCGAGTCGACGACCGAGTCGACGACCCCGACCGAGTCGACGACCGAGTCGACGACGACGACCGAGTCGACGACCGAGTCGACGACCCCGACCGAGTCGACGACCGAGTCGACGACTGAGTCTACGACCCCGACGACGACCGAGTCGACGACCGAGTCGACGACCCCGACCGAGTCGACGACCGAGTCGACGACGACGACCGAGTCGACGACCGAGTCGACGACCCCGACCGAGTAGACGACCCCGACCGAGTCGACGACCGAGTCGACAACCCCGACCGAGTCGACAACCCTGACCGAGTCGACGACCGAGTCGACGACCGAGTCGACGACCCCGACCGAGTCGACAACCCCGACCGAGTCGACGACCGAGTCGACGACCGAGTCGACGACCCCGACCGAGTCGACGACCCCGACCGAGTCGACGACCGAGTCGACGACCGAGTCGACGACCCCGACCGAGTCGACGACCGAGTCGACGACCGAGTCGACGACCCCGACCGAGTCGATGAAAGAGTCGACGACCAGGTCGACGACCCCGACCGGGTCGACGACCCCGACCGAGTCGACGACCGAGTCGACGACCGAGTCGACGACCCCGACCCCGACCGAGTCGACGACCCCGTCGACGACCGAGTCGACGACCCCGACCCCGACCGAGTCGACAACCCCGACCCCGACCGAGTCGACGACCCCGACCCCGACCGAGTCGACGACCCCGACCGAGTCGACGACCCCGACCGAGTCGACGACCCCAACCCCGACCGAGTCGACGACCCCGAACCCGACCGAGTCGACGACCCCAACCGAGTCGACGACCCCGACCCCGACCGAGTCGACGACCCCAACCGAGTCGACGACCCCGACCGAGTCGACGACCCCGACCCCGACCGAGTCGACGACCCCGACCCCGACCGAGTCGACGACCCCGACCGAGTCGACGACCCCGACCGAGTCGACGACCCCAACCCCGACCGAGTCGACGACCCCGACCCCGACCGAGTCGACGACCCCGACCGAGTCGACGACCCCGACCCCGACCGAGTCGACGACCCCAACCGAGTCGACGACCCCGACCGAGTCGACGACCCCGACCCCGACCGAGTCGACGACCCTGACCCCGACCGAGTCGACGACCCCGACCGAGTCGACGACCGAGTCGACGACCCCGACCGAGTCGACGACCGAGTCGACGACCCCGACAGAGTCGACGACCGAGTCGACAACCCCGAAAGAGTCGACAACCCCGACAGAGTCGACGACCCCGACCGAGTCGACGACCGCGACCGAGTCGACGACTGAGTCGACGACACCGACCGAGTCGACGACCCCGACCGAGTCGACGACCGAGTCGACGACCCCGACCGAGTCCACGACCGAGTCGACGACGACGACCCCGTCGACGACTCCGACCGAGTCGACGACGACGACCCCGTCGACGACCCCGACCGAGTCGACGACCGAGACGACGCCCCCGTCGATGACCCCGACCGAGTCGACGACCCCGACCGAGTCGACGACCGAGACGACGACCGAGTCGACGACCCCGACCGAGTCGACGACCGAGTCGACGACCCCGACCGAGTCGACGACCGAGTCGACGACCGAGTCGATGACCCCGACCGAGTCGACGACCGAGTCGACGACGACGACCGAGTCGACGACCGAGTCGATGACCCCGACCGAGTCGACGACCGAGTCGACGACCGAGTCGACGACCCCGACCGAGTCGACGACCGAGTCGACGACCCTGACCGAGGCGCCGACCCCGTCGACGACCGAGTCGACGACCCCGACCGAGTCGACGACCGAGTCGACGACCCCGACCGAGTCGACGACCCCGACCGAGTCGACGACCGAGTCGACGACCCCGACCGAGTCGACGACCCCGACCCCGACCGAGTCGACGACCCCGACTGAGTCGACGACCGAGTTGACGACCCCGACCGAGTCGACGACCCCGACCGAGTCGACGACCGAGTCGATGACCCCGACCGAGTCGACGACCCCGACCGCGTCGACGACCGAGTCGACGACCCCGACCGAGTCGACGACCCCGACCGAGTCGACGAACGAGTCGACGACCCTGACCAAGTCGACGACCCCGTCGACGACCGAGTCGACGACCCCGACCGAGTCGACGACCGAGTCGACAACCCCGACAGAGTCGACACCCCCGACAGAGTCGACGACCCCGACCGAGTCGACGACCGAGTCGACGACACCGACCGAGTCGACGACCCCGACCGAGTCGACTACCGAGTCGACGACGACGACCCCGTCGACGACCCCGACCGAGTCGACGACGACGACCCCGTCGACGACCCCGACCGAGTCGACGACCGACACGACGACCCCGTTGACGACCCCGACCGAGTCGACGACCCCGACCGAGTCGACGACCGAGTCGACGACCGAGTCGACGACCCCGACCGAGTCGACGACCCCGACCGAGTCGACGACCGAGTCGACGACCGAGTCGACGACCCCGACCGAGTCGACGACCGAGTCGACGACCGAGTCGACGACCCCGACCGAGTCGACGACCGAGTCGACGACGACGACCGAGTCGACGACCGAGTCGATGACCCCGACCGAGTCGACGACCAAGTCGATGACTGAGTCTACGACCCCGACGACGACCGAGTCGACGACCGAGTCGACGACCCCGACCGAGTCGACGACCGAGTCGACGACCGAGTCGACGACCCCGTCGACGACCCCGACCGAGTCGCCGACCCCGACCAAGTCGACGACCGAGTCGACGACCGAGTCGACGACCCCGACAGAGTCGATGACCGAGTCGACGACCGAGTCGACGACCCCGACCGAGTCGACGACCGAGTCGACAACGACGACCGAGTCGACGACCGAGTCGACGACCGAGTCGACGACCCCGACCGAGTCGACGACCGAGTCGACGACAACGATCGAGTCGACGACCGAGTCGTCGACCGAGTCGACGACCGCGACCGAGTCGACGACCGAGTCGACGACCCCGACCGAGTCGACGACCCCGACCGAGTCGACGACCGAGTCGACGACCCCGACCGAGTCGACGACCGAGTCGACGACCCCGACCGAGTCCACGACCGAGTCGACGACGACGACCCCGTCGACGACCCTGACCGAGTCGACGACGACGACCCCGTCGACGACCCCGACCGAGTCGACGACCGAGACGACGACCCCGTTGACGACCCCGACCGAGTCGACGACCCCGACCGAGTCGACGACCGAGTCGACGACCGAGTCGACGACCCCGACCGAGTCGACGACCGAGTCGACGACGACGACCGAGTCGACGACCGAGTCGACGACCCCGACCGAGTCGACGACCGAGTCGACGACTGAGTCTACGACCCCGACGACGACCGAGTCGACGACCGAGTCGACGACCCCGACCGAGTCGACGACCGAGTCGACGACGACGACCGAGTCGACGACCGAGTCGACGACCCCGACCGAGTCGATGACCGAGTCGACGACCCCGACGACGACCGAGTCGACGACCCCGACCGAGTCGACGACCGAGTCGACGACCGAGTCGACGACCGCGACCGAGTCGACGCCCGAGTCGACGACCCCGACCGAGTCGACGACCGAGTCGACGACCCCGACCGAGTCCACGACCGAGTCGACGACGACGACACCGTCGACGACCCTGACCGAGTCGGCGACGACGACCCCGTCGACGACCCCGACCGCGTCGACGACGACGACCCCGTCGACGACCCCGACCGAGTCGACGACCGAGACGACGACCCCGTCGACGACCCCGACCGAGTCGACGACCCCGACCAAGTCGACGACCGAGTCGACGACCGAGTCGACGACCCCGACTGAGTCGACGACCGAGTCGACGACCGAGTCGACGACCCCGACCGAGTCCACGACCGAGTCGACGACGATGACCGAGTCGACGACCGAGTCGACGACCCCGACCGAGTCGACGACCGAGTCGACGACTGAGTCTATGACCCCGACGACGACCGAGTCGACGACCGAGTCGACGACCCCGACCGAGTCGACGACCGAGTTGACGACGACGACCGAGTCGACGACCGAGTCGACGACCCCGACCGAGTCGATGACCGAGTCGACGACCCCGACGACGACCGAGTCGACGACCCCGATCGAGTCGACGACCGAGTCGACGACCGAGTCGACGACCCCGACGACGACCGAGTCGACGACCGAGTCGACGACCGAGTCGACGACCCCGACCGAGTCGACGACCGAGTCGACGACCCCGACCGAGTCGACGACCGAGTCGACGACCGAGTCGACGACCCCGACCGAGTCGACGACCGAGTCGACGACCCCGACCGAGTCGACGACCGAGTCGACGACCGTGTCGACGACCCCGACCGAGTCGACGACCGAGTCGACGACCCCGACACCGACCGAGTCGACGACCCCGTCGACGACCGAGTCGACGACCCCGACCCCGACCGAGTCGACGGCCCCGACCGAGTGGACGACCCTGACCACGACCGAGTCGACGACCCCGACCGAGTCGACGACCCCGACCCCGACCGAGTCGACGACCCCGACCGAGTCGACGACCCCGACCCTGACCGAGTCGACGACCCCGACCGAGTCGACGACCCCGACCGAGTCGACGACCCCGACCCCGACCGAGTCGACGACCCCGACTGAGTCGACGACCGAGTTGACGACCCCGACCGAGTCGACGACCCCGACCGAGTCGACGACCGAGTCGACGACCCCGACCGAGTCGACGACCCCGACCGCGTCGACGACAGAGTCGACGACCCCGACCGAGTCGACGACCCCGACCGAGTCGACGACCGAGTCGACGACCCTGACCGAGTCGCCGACCCCGTCGACGACCGAGTCGACGACCCCGACCGAGTCGACGACCGAGTCGACGACCCCGACCGAGTCGACGACCCCGACCGAGTCGACGACCGAGTCGACGACCCCGACCGAGTCGACGACCGAGTCTACGACCGAGTCGACGACCCTGACCAAGTCGACGACCGAGTCGACGACCGAGTCGACGACCCCGACCGAGTAGACGACACCGACCGAGTCGACGACCGTGTCGACAACCCCGACCGAGTCGACAACCCTGACCGAGTCGACGACCGAGTCGACGACCGAGTCGACGACCCCGACCGAGTCGACGACCCCGACCAAGTCGACGACCGAGTCGACGACCGAGTCGACGACCGCGACCGAGTCGACGACCGAGTCGACGACCGAGTCGACGACCCCGACCGAGTCGACGACAGAGTCGACGACCGAGTCGACGACCCCGACCGGGTCGACGACCCCGACCGAGTCGACGACCGAGTCGACGACCGAGTCGACGACCCCGACCCCGACCGAGTCGACGACCCCGTCGACGACCGAGTCGACGACCCCGACCCCGACCGAGTCGACGACCCCGACCCCGACCGAGTCGACGACCCCGACCGAGTCGACGAACCCGACCGAGTCGACGACCCCAACCCCGACCGAGTCGACGACCCCGACCCCGACCGAGTCGACGACCCCGACCGAGTCGACGACCCCGACCCCGACCGAGTCGATGACCCCAACCGAGTCGACGACCCCGACCGAGTCGACGACCCCGACCCCGACCGAGTCGACGACCGAGTTGACGACCCCGACCGAGTCGACGACCGAGTCGACGACTGAGTCTATGACCCCGACGACGACCGAGTCGACGACCGAGTCGACGACCCCGACCGAGTCGACGACCGAGTCGACGACGACGACCGAGTCGACGACCGAGTCGACGACCCCGACCGAGTCGATGACCGAGTCGACGACCCCGACGACGACCGAGTCGACGACCCCGATCGAGTCGACGACCGAGTCGACGACCGAGTCGACGACCCCGACGACGACCGAGTCGACGACCGAGTCGACGACCCCGACCGAGTCGACGACCGAGTCGACGACCGAGTCGACGACCCCGACCGAGTCGACGACCGAGTCGACGACCCCGACCGAGTCGACGACCCCGACCGAGTCGACGACCGAGTCGACGACCGAGTCGACGACCCCGACCGAGTCGACGACCGAGTCGACGACCCCGACCGAGTCGACGACCGATTCGACGACCGTGTCGACGACCCCGAAGGAGTCGACGACCGAGTCGACGACCCCGACACCGACCGAGTCGACGACCCCGACCGAGTCGACGACCCCGACCCTGACCGAGTCGACGACCCCGACCGAGTCGACGACCCCGACCGAGTCGACGACCCCGACCCCGACCGAGTCGACGACCCCGACTGAGTCGACGACCGAGTTGACGACCCCGACCGAGTCGACGACCCCGACCGAGTCGACGACCGAGTCGACGACCCCGACCGAGTCGACGACCCCGACCGCGTCGACGACAGAGTCGACGACCCCGACCGAGTCGACGACCCCGACCGAGTCGACGACCGAGTCGACGACCCTGACCGAGTCGCCGACCCCGTCGACGACCGAGTCGACGACCCCGACCGAGTCGACGACCGAGTCGACGACCCCGACCGAGTCGACGACCCCGACCGAGTCGACGACCGAGTCGACGACCCCGACCGAGTCGACGACCGAGTCTACGACCGAGTCGACGACCCTGACCAAGTCGACGACCGAGTCGACGACCGAGTCGACGACCCCAACCGAGTAGACGACACCGACCGAGTCGACGACCGTGTCGACAACCCCGACCGAGTCGACAACCCTGACCGAGTCGACGACCGAGTCGACGACCGAGTCGACGACCCCGACCGAGTCGACGACCCCGACCGAGTCGACGGCCGAGTCGACGACCGAGTCGAGGACCCCGACCGAGTCGACGACCCCGACCAAGTCGACGACCGAGTCGACGAACGAGTCGACGACCGCGACCGAGTCGACGACCGAGTCGACGACCGAGTCGACGACCCCGACCGAGTCGACGACAGAGTCGACGACCGAGTCGACGACCCCGACCGGGTCGACGACCCCGACCGAGTCGACGACCGAGTCGACGACCGAGTCGACGACCCCGACCCCGACCGAGTCGACGACCCCGTCGACGACCGAGTCGACGACCCCGACCCCGACCGAGTCGCCGACCCCGACCCCGACCGAGTCGACGACCCCGACCCCGACCGAGTCGACGACCCCGACCGAGTCGACGAACCCGACCGAGTCGACGACCCCAACCCCGACCGAGTCGACGACCCCGACCCCGACCGAGTCGACGACCCCGACCGAGTCGACGACCCCGACCCCGACCGAGTCGACGACCCCAACCGAGTCGACGACCCCGACCGAGTCGACGACCCCGACCCCGACCGAGTCGACGACCCTGACCCCGACCGAGTCGACGACCCCGACCGAATCGACGACCCTGACCCCGACCGAGTCGACGACCCCGACCCCGACCGAGTCGACGACCCCGACCGAGTCGACGACCGAGTCGACGACCCCGACCGAGTCGACGACCGAGTCGACAACCCCGACAGAGTCGACACCCCCGACAGAGTCGACGACCCCGACCGAGTCGACGACCGCGACCGAGTCGACGACCGAGTCGACGACACCGACCGAGTCGACGACCCCGACCGAGTCGACGACCGAGTCGACGACGACGACCCCGTCGACGACCCCGACCGAGTCGACGACGACGACCCCGTCGACGACCCCGACCGAGTCGACGACCGACACGACGACCCCGTTGACGACCCCGACCGAGTCGACGACCCCGACCGAGTCGACGACCGAGTCGACGACCGAGTCGACGACCCCGACCGAGTCGACGACCGAGTCGACGACCGAGTCGACGACCCCGACCGAGTCGACGACCGAGTCGACGACCGAGTCGACGACCCCGACCGAGTCGACGACCGAGTCGACGACGACGACCGAGTCGACGACCGAGTCGATGACCCCGACCGAGTCGACGACCGAGTCGACGACTGAGTCTACGACCCCGACGATGACCGAGTCGACGACCGAGTCGACGACCCCGACCGAGTCGACGACCGAGTCGACGACCGAGTCGACGACCCCGTCGACGACCCCGACCGAGTCGCCGACCCCGACCAAGTCGACGACCGAGTCGACGACCGAGTCGACGACCCCGACAGAGTCGATGACCGAGTCGACGACCGAGTCGACGACCCCGACCGAGTCGACGACCGAGTCGACGACCGAGTCGACGACCCCGACCGAGTCGACGACCGAGTCGACGACCGAGTCGACGACCCCGACCGAGTCGACGACCGTGTCGACGACCGTGTCGACGACCCCGACCGAGTCGACGACCCCGACCGAGTCGACGACCGAGTCGACGACCCCGACCCCGACCGAGTCGACGACCCCGTCGACGACCGAGTCGACGACCCCGACCCCGACCGAGTCGACGACCCCGACCCCGACCGAGTCGACGACCCCGACCGAGTGGACGACCCTGACCACGACCGAGTCGACGACCCCGACCGAGTCGACGACCCCGACCCCGACCGACTCGACGACCCCGACCGAGTCGACGACCCCGACCGCGACCGAGTCGACGACCCCGACCGAGTCGACGACCCCGACCGAGTCGACGACCCCGACCCCGACCGAGTTGACGACCCCGACTGAGTCGACGACCGAGTTGACGACCCCGACCGAGTCGACGACCCCGACCGAGTCGACGACCGAGTCGACGACCCCGACCGAGTCGACGACCCCGACCGCGTCGACGACAGAGTCGACGACCCCGACCGAGTCGACAACCCCGACCGAGTCGACGACCGAGTCGACGACCCTGACCGAGTCGACGACCCCGTCGACGACCGAGTCGACGACCGCGACCGAGTCGACGACCGAGTCGACGACCCCGACCGAGTCGACGACCCCGACCGAGTCGACGACCCCGACCGAGTCGACGACCGAGTCGACGACCCCGAACGAGTCGACGACCGAGTCTACGACCGAGTCGACGACCCCGACCAAGTCGACGACCGAGTCGACGACCGAGTCGACGACCCCGACCGAGTAGACGACCCCGACCGAGTCGACGACCGAGTCGACAACCCCGACCGAGTCGACAACCCTGACCGAGTCGGCGACGACGACCCCGTCGACGACCCCGACCGCGTCGACGACGACGACCCCGTCGACGACCCCGACCGAGTCGACGACCGAGACGACGACCCCGTCGACGACCCCGACCGAGTCGACGACCCCGACCAAGTCGACGACCGAGTCGACGACCGAGTCGACGACCCCGACTGAGTCGACGACCGAGTCGACGACCGAGTCGACGACCCCGACCGAGTCCACGACCGAGTCGACGACGATGACCGAGTCGACGACCGAGTCGACGACCCCGACCGAGTCGACGACCGAGTCGACGACTGAGTCTATGACCCCGACGACGACCGAGTCGACGACCGAGTCGACGACCCCGACCGAGTCGACGACCGAGTCGACGACGACGACCGAGTCGACGACCGAGTCGACGACCCCGACCGAGTCGATGACCGAGTCGACGACCCCGACGACGACCGAGTCGACGACCCCGATCGAGTCGACGACCGAGTCGACGACCGAGTCGACGACCCCGACGACGACCGAGTCGACGACCGAGTCGACGACCCCGACCGAGTCGACGACCGAGTCGACGACCGAGTCGACGACCCCGACCGAGTCGACGACCGAGTCGACGACCCCGACCGAGTCGACGACCCCGACCGAGTCGACGACCGAGTCGACGACCGAGTCGACGACCCCGACCGAGTCGACGACCGAGTCGACGACCCCGACCGAGTCGACGACCGAGTCGACGACCGTGTCGACGACCCCGACCGAGTCGACGACCGAGTCGACGACCCCGACACCGACCGAGTCGACGACCCCGTCGACGACCGAGTCGACGACCCCGACCCCGACCGAGTCGACGGCCCCGACCGAGTGGACGACCCTGACCACGACCGAGTCGACGACCCCGACCGAGTCGACGACCCCGACCCCGACCGAGTCGACGACCCCGACCGAGTCGACGACCCCGACCCTGACCGAGTCGACGACCCCGACCGAGTCGACGACCCCGACCGAGTCGACGACCCCGACCCCGACCGAGTCGACGACCCCGACTGAGTCGACGACCGAGTTGACGACCCCGACCGAGTCGACGACCCCGACCGAGTCGACGACCGAGTCGACGACCCCGACCGAGTCGACGACCCCGACCGCGTCGACGACAGAGTCGACGACCCCGACCGAGTCGACGACCCCGACCGAGTCGACGACCGAGTCGACGACCCTGACCGAGTCGCCGACCCCGTCGACGACCGAGTCGACGACCCCGACCGAGTCGACGACCGAGTCGACGACCCCGACCGAGTCGACGACCCCGACCGAGTCGACGACCGAGTCGACGACCCCGACCGAGTCGACGACCGAGTCTACGACCGAGTCGACGACCCTGACCAAGTCGACGACCGAGTCGACGACCGAGTCGACGACCCCAACCGAGTAGACGACACCGACCGAGTCGACGACCGTGTCGACAACCCCGACCGAGTCGACAACCCTGACCGAGTCGACGACCGAGTCGACGACCGAGTCGACGACCCCGACCGAGTCGACGACCCCGACCGAGTCGACGGCCGAGTCGACGACCGAGTCGAGGACCCCGACCGAGTCGACGACCCCGACCAAGTCGACGACCGAGTCGACGAACGAGTCGACGACCGCGACCGAGTCGACGACCGAGTCGACGACCGAGTCGACGACCCCGACCGAGTCGACGACAGAGTCGACGACCGAGTCGACGACCCCGACCGGGTCGACGACCCCGACCGAGTCGACGACCGAGTCGACGACCGAGTCGACGACCCCGACCCCGACCGAGTCGACGACCCCGTCGACGACCGAGTCGACGACCCCGACCCCGACCGAGTCGCCGACCCCGACCCCGACCGAGTCGACGACCCCGACCCCGACCGAGTCGACGACCCCGACCGAGTCGACGAACCCGACCGAGTCGACGACCCCAACCCCGACCGAGTCGACGACCGAGTCGACGACCCCGACACCGACCGAGTCGACGACCCCGTCGACGACCGAGTCGACGACCCCGACCCCGACCGAGTCGACGGCCCCGACCGAGTGGACGACCCTGACCACGACCGAGTCGACGACCCCGACCGAGTCGACGACCCCGACCCCGACCGAGTCGACGACCCCGACCGAGTCGACGACCCCGACCCTGACCGAGTCGACGACCCCGACCGAGTCGACGACCCCGACCGAGTCGACGACCCCGACCCCGACCGAGTCGACGACCCCGACTGAGTCGACGACCGAGTTGACGACCCCGACCGAGTCGACGACCCCGACCGAGTCGACGACCGAGTCGACGACCCCGACCGAGTCGACGACCCCGACCGCGTCGACGACAGAGTCGACGACCCCGACCGAGTCGACGACCCCGACCGAGTCGACGACCGAGTCGACGACCCTGACCGAGTCGCCGACCCCGTCGACGACCGAGTCGACGACCCCGACCGAGTCGACGACCGAGTCGACGACCCCGACCGAGTCGACGACCCCGACCGAGTCGACGACCGAGTCGACGACCCCGACCGAGTCGACGACCGAGTCTACGACCGAGTCGACGACCCTGACCAAGTCGACGACCGAGTCGACGACCGAGTCGACGACCCCGACCGAGTAGACGACACCGACCGAGTCGACGACCGTGTCGACAACCCCGACCGAGTCGACAACCCTGACCGAGTCGACGACCGAGTCGACGACCGAGTCGACGACCCCGACCGAGTCGACGACCCCGACCAAGTCGACGACCGAGTCGACGACCGAGTCGACGACCGCGACCGAGTCGACGACCGAGTCGACGACCGAGTCGACGACCCCGACCGAGTCGACGACAGAGTCGACGACCGAGTCGACGACCCCGACCGGGTCGACGACCCCGACCGAGTCGACGACCGAGTCGACGACCGAGTCGACGACCCCGACCCCGACCGAGTCGACGACCCCGTCGACGACCGAGTCGACGACCCCGACCCCGACCGAGTCGACGACCCCGACCCCGACCGAGTCGACGACCCCGACCGAGTCGACGAACCCGACCGAGTCGACGACCCCAACCCCGACCGAGTCGACGACCCCGACCCCGACCGAGTCGACGACCCCGACCGAGTCGACGACCCCGACCCCGACCGAGTCGATGACCCCAACCGAGTCGACGACCCCGACCGAGTCGACGACCCCGACCCCGACCGAGTCGACGACCGAGTTGACGACCCCGACCGAGTCGACGACCGAGTCGACGACTGAGTCTATGACCCCGACGACGACCGAGTCGACGACCGAGTCGACGACCCCGACCGAGTCGACGACCGAGTCGACGACGACGACCGAGTCGACGACCGAGTCGACGACCCCGACCGAGTCGATGACCGAGTCGACGACCCCGACGACGACCGAGTCGACGACCCCGATCGAGTCGACGACCGAGTCGACGACCGAGTCGACGACCCCGACGACGACCGAGTCGACGACCGAGTCGACGACCCCGACCGAGTCGACGACCGAGTCGACGACCGAGTCGACGACCCCGACCGAGTCGACGACCGAGTCGACGACCCCGACCGAGTCGACGACCCCGACCGAGTCGACGACCGAGTCGACGACCGAGTCGACGACCCCGACCGAGTCGACGACCGAGTCGACGACCCCGACCGAGTCGACGACCGATTCGACGACCGTGTCGACGACCCCGAAGGAGTCGACGACCGAGTCGACGACCCCGACACCGACCGAGTCGACGACCCCGACCGAGTCGACGACCCCGACCCTGACCGAGTCGACGACCCCGACCGAGTCGACGACCCCGACCGAGTCGACGACCCCGACCCCGACCGAGTCGACGACCCCGACTGAGTCGACGACCGAGTTGACGACCCCGACCGAGTCGACGACCCCGACCGAGTCGACGACCGAGTCGACGACCCCGACCGAGTCGACGACCCCGACCGCGTCGACGACAGAGTCGACGACCCCGACCGAGTCGACGACCCCGACCGAGTCGACGACCGAGTCGACGACCCTGACCGAGTCGCCGACCCCGTCGACGACCGAGTCGACGACCCCGACCGAGTCGACGACCGAGTCGACGACCCCGACCGAGTCGACGACCCCGACCGAGTCGACGACCGAGTCGACGACCCCGACCGAGTCGACGACCGAGTCTACGACCGAGTCGACGACCCTGACCAAGTCGACGACCGAGTCGACGACCGAGTCGACGACCCCAACCGAGTAGACGACACCGACCGAGTCGACGACCGTGTCGACAACCCCGACCGAGTCGACAACCCTGACCGAGTCGACGACCGAGTCGACGACCGAGTCGACGACCCCGACCGAGTCGACGACCCCGACCGAGTCGACGGCCGAGTCGACGACCGAGTCGAGGACCCCGACCGAGTCGACGACCCCGACCAAGTCGACGACCGAGTCGACGAACGAGTCGACGACCGCGACCGAGTCGACGACCGAGTCGACGACCGAGTCGACGACCCCGACCGAGTCGACGACAGAGTCGACGACCGAGTCGACGACCCCGACCGGGTCGACGACCCCGACCGAGTCGACGACCGAGTCGACGACCGAGTCGACGACCCCGACCCCGACCGAGTCGACGACCCCGTCGACGACCGAGTCGACGACCCCGACCCCGACCGAGTCGCCGACCCCGACCCCGACCGAGTCGACGACCCCGACCCCGACCGAGTCGACGACCCCGACCGAGTCGACGAACCCGACCGAGTCGACGACCCCAACCCCGACCGAGTCGACGACCCCGACCCCGACCGAGTCGACGACCCCGACCGAGTCGACGACCCCGACCCCGACCGAGTCGACGACCCCAACCGAGTCGACGACCCCGACCGAGTCGACGACCCCGACCCCGACCGAGTCGACGACCCTGACCCCGACCGAGTCGACGACCCCGACCGAATCGACGACCCTGACCCCGACCGAGTCGACGACCCCGACCCCGACCGAGTCGACGACCCCGACCGAGTCGACGACCGAGTCGACGACCCCGACCGAGTCGACGACCGAGTCGACAACCCCGACAGAGTCGACACCCCCGACAGAGTCGACGACCCCGACCGAGTCGACGACCGCGACCGAGTCGACGACCGAGTCGACGACACCGACCGAGTCGACGACCCCGACCGAGTCGACGACCGAGTCGACGACGACGACCCCGTCGACGACCCCGACCGAGTCGACGACGACGACCCCGTCGACGACCCCGACCGAGTCGACGACCGACACGACGACCCCGTTGACGACCCCGACCGAGTCGACGACCCCGACCGAGTCGACGACCGAGTCGACGACCGAGTCGACGACCCCGACCGAGTCGACGACCGAGTCGACGACCGAGTCGACGACCCCGACCGAGTCGACGACCGAGTCGACGACCGAGTCGACGACCCCGACCGAGTCGACGACCGAGTCGACGACGACGACCGAGTCGACGACCGAGTCGATGACCCCGACCGAGTCGACGACCGAGTCGACGACTGAGTCTACGACCCCGACGATGACCGAGTCGACGACCGAGTCGACGACCCCGACCGAGTCGACGACCGAGTCGACGACCGAGTCGACGACCCCGTCGACGACCCCGACCGAGTCGCCGACCCCGACCAAGTCGACGACCGAGTCGACGACCGAGTCGACGACCCCGACAGAGTCGATGACCGAGTCGACGACCGAGTCGACGACCCCGACCGAGTCGACGACCGAGTCGACGACCGAGTCGACGACCCCGACCGAGTCGACGACCGAGTCGACGACCGAGTCGACGACCCCGACCGAGTCGACGACCGTGTCGACGACCGTGTCGACGACCCCGACCGAGTCGACGACCCCGACCGAGTCGACGACCGAGTCGACGACCCCGACCCCGACCGAGTCGACGACCCCGTCGACGACCGAGTCGACGACCCCGACCCCGACCGAGTCGACGACCCCGACCCCGACCGAGTCGACGACCCCGACCGAGTGGACGACCCTGACCACGACCGAGTCGACGACCCCGACCGAGTCGACGACCCCGACCCCGACCGACTCGACGACCCCGACCGAGTCGACGACCCCGACCGCGACCGAGTCGACGACCCCGACCGAGTCGACGACCCCGACCGAGTCGACGACCCCGACCCCGACCGAGTTGACGACCCCGACTGAGTCGACGACCGAGTTGACGACCCCGACCGAGTCGACGACCCCGACCGAGTCGACGACCGAGTCGACGACCCCGACCGAGTCGACGACCCCGACCGCGTCGACGACAGAGTCGACGACCCCGACCGAGTCGACAACCCCGACCGAGTCGACGACCGAGTCGACGACCCTGACCGAGTCGACGACCCCGTCGACGACCGAGTCGACGACCGCGACCGAGTCGACGACCGAGTCGACGACCCCGACCGAGTCGACGACCCCGACCGAGTCGACGACCCCGACCGAGTCGACGACCGAGTCGACGACCCCGAACGAGTCGACGACCGAGTCTACGACCGAGTCGACGACCCCGACCAAGTCGACGACCGAGTCGACGACCGAGTCGACGACCCCGACCGAGTAGACGACCCCGACCGAGTCGACGACCGAGTCGACAACCCCGACCGAGTCGACAACCCTGACCGAGTCGGCGACGACGACCCCGTCGACGACCCCGACCGCGTCGACGACGACGACCCCGTCGACGACCCCGACCGAGTCGACGACCGAGACGACGACCCCGTCGACGACCCCGACCGAGTCGACGACCCCGACCAAGTCGACGACCGAGTCGACGACCGAGTCGACGACCCCGACTGAGTCGACGACCGAGTCGACGACCGAGTCGACGACCCCGACCGAGTCCACGACCGAGTCGACGACGATGACCGAGTCGACGACCGAGTCGACGACCCCGACCGAGTCGACGACCGAGTCGACGACTGAGTCTATGACCCCGACGACGACCGAGTCGACGACCGAGTCGACGACCCCGACCGAGTCGACGACCGAGTCGACGACGACGACCGAGTCGACGACCGAGTCGACGACCCCGACCGAGTCGATGACCGAGTCGACGACCCCGACGACGACCGAGTCGACGACCCCGATCGAGTCGACGACCGAGTCGACGACCGAGTCGACGACCCCGACGACGACCGAGTCGACGACCGAGTCGACGACCCCGACCGAGTCGACGACCGAGTCGACGACCGAGTCGACGACCCCGACCGAGTCGACGACCGAGTCGACGACCCCGACCGAGTCGACGACCCCGACCGAGTCGACGACCGAGTCGACGACCGAGTCGACGACCCCGACCGAGTCGACGACCGAGTCGACGACCCCGACCGAGTCGACGACCGAGTCGACGACCGTGTCGACGACCCCGACCGAGTCGACGACCGAGTCGACGACCCCGACACCGACCGAGTCGACGACCCCGTCGACGACCGAGTCGACGACCCCGACCCCGACCGAGTCGACGGCCCCGACCGAGTGGACGACCCTGACCACGACCGAGTCGACGACCCCGACCGAGTCGACGACCCCGACCCCGACCGAGTCGACGACCCCGACCGAGTCGACGACCCCGACCCTGACCGAGTCGACGACCCCGACCGAGTCGACGACCCCGACCGAGTCGACGACCCCGACCCCGACCGAGTCGACGACCCCGACTGAGTCGACGACCGAGTTGACGACCCCGACCGAGTCGACGACCCCGACCGAGTCGACGACCGAGTCGACGACCCCGACCGAGTCGACGACCCCGACCGCGTCGACGACAGAGTCGACGACCCCGACCGAGTCGACGACCCCGACCGAGTCGACGACCGAGTCGACGACCCTGACCGAGTCGCCGACCCCGTCGACGACCGAGTCGACGACCCCGACCGAGTCGACGACCGAGTCGACGACCCCGACCGAGTCGACGACCCCGACCGAGTCGACGACCGAGTCGACGACCCCGACCGAGTCGACGACCGAGTCTACGACCGAGTCGACGACCCTGACCAAGTCGACGACCGAGTCGACGACCGAGTCGACGACCCCAACCGAGTAGACGACACCGACCGAGTCGACGACCGTGTCGACAACCCCGACCGAGTCGACAACCCTGACCGAGTCGACGACCGAGTCGACGACCGAGTCGACGACCCCGACCGAGTCGACGACCCCGACCGAGTCGACGGCCGAGTCGACGACCGAGTCGAGGACCCCGACCGAGTCGACGACCCCGACCAAGTCGACGACCGAGTCGACGAACGAGTCGACGACCGCGACCGAGTCGACGACCGAGTCGACGACCGAGTCGACGACCCCGACCGAGTCGACGACAGAGTCGACGACCGAGTCGACGACCCCGACCGGGTCGACGACCCCGACCGAGTCGACGACCGAGTCGACGACCGAGTCGACGACCCCGACCCCGACCGAGTCGACGACCCCGTCGACGACCGAGTCGACGACCCCGACCCCGACCGAGTCGCCGACCCCGACCCCGACCGAGTCGACGACCCCGACCCCGACCGAGTCGACGACCCCGACCGAGTCGACGAACCCGACCGAGTCGACGACCCCAACCCCGACCGAGTCGACGACCCCGACCCCGACCGAGTCGACGACCCCGACCGAGTCGACGACCCCGACCCCGACCGAGTCGACGACCCCAACCGAGTCGACGACCCCGACCGAGTCGACGACCCCGACCCCGACCGAGTCGACGACCCTGACCCCGACCGAGTCGACGACCCCGACCGAATCGACGACCCCGACCCCGACCGAGTCGACGACCCCGACCCCGACCGAGTCGACGACCCCGACCGAGTCGACGACCGAGTCGACGACCCCGACCGAGTCGACGACCGAGTCGACAACGACGACCGAGTCGACGACCGAGTCGACGACCCCGACCGAGTCGACGACCCCGACCGAGTCGACGACCGAGTCGACGACCCCGACCGAGTCGACGACCGAGTCGACGACCCCGACCGAGTCCACGACCGAGTCGACGACGACGACCCCGTCAACGACCCTGACCGAGTCGACGACGACGACCCCGTCGACGACCCCGACCAAGTCGACGACCGAGACGACGACCCCGTCGACGACCCCGACCGAGTCGACGACCCCGACCGAGTCGACGACCGAGTCGACGACCGAGTCGACGACCCCGACCGAGTCGATGACCGAGTCGACGACCGAGTCGACGACCCCGACCGAGTCGACGACCGAGTCGACGACGACGACCGAGTCGACGACCGAGTCGACGACCCCGACCGAGTCGACGACCGAGTCGACGACCGAGTCGACGACGACGACCGAGTCGACGACCGAGTCGACGACCCCGACCGAGTCGATGACCGAGTCGACGACCCCGACGACGACCGAGTCGACGACCCCGACCGAGTCGACGACCGAGTCGACGACCGAGTCGACGACCCCGACGACGACCGAGTCGACGACCGAGTCGACGACGACGACCGAGTCGACGACCGAGTCGACGACCGAGTCGACGACGACGACCGAGTCGACGACCGAGTCGACGACCCCGACCGAGTCGACGACCGAGTCGACGACCGAGTCGACGACCCCGACCGAGTCGACGACCGAGTCGACGACCGAGTCGACGACCCCGACCGAGTCGACGACCGTGTCGACGACCGTGTCGACGACCCCGACCGAGTCGACGACCCCGACCGAGTCGACGACCGAGTCGACGACCCCGACCCCGACCGAGTCGACGACCCCGTCGACGACCGAGTCGACGACCCCGACCCCGACCGAGTCGACGACCCCGACCCCGACCGAGTCGACGACCCCGACCGAGTGGACGACCCTGACCACGACCGAGTCGACGACCCTGACCCCGACCGAGTCGACGACCCCGACCGAATCGACGACCCCGACCCCGACCGAGTCGACGACCCCGACCCCGACCGAGTCGACGACCCCGACCGAGTCGACGACCGAGTCGACGACCCCGACCGAGTCGACGACCGAGTCGACAACCCCGACAGAGTCGACACCCCCGACAGAGTCGACGACCCCGACCGAGTCGACGACCGCGACCGAGTCGACGACCGAGTCGACGACACCGACCGAGTCGACGACCCCGACTGAGTCGACGACCGAGTCGACGACGACGACCCCGTCGACGACCCCGACCGAGTCGACGACCGACACGACGACCCCGTTGACGACCCCGACCGAGTCGACGACTCCGACCGAGTCGACGACCGAGTCGACGACCGAGTCGACGACCCCGACCGAGTCGACGACCGAGTCGACGACCGAGTCGACGACCCCGACCGAGTCGACGACCGAGTCGACGACCGAGTCGACGACCCCGACCGAGTCGACGACCGAGTCGACGACGACGACCGAGTCGACGACCGAGTCGATGACCCCGACCGAGTCGACGACCGAGTCGACGACTGAGTCTACGACCCCGACGACGACCGAGTCGACGACCGAGTCGACGACCCCGACCGAGTCGACGACCGAGTCGACGACCGAGTCGACGACCCCGTCGACGACCCCGACCGAGTCGCCGACCCCGACCAAGTCGACGACCGAGTCGACGACCGAGTCGACGACCCCGACAGAGTCGATGACCGAGTCGACGACCGAGTCGACGACCCCGACCGAGTCGACGACCGAGTCGACAACGACGACCGAGTCGACGACCGAGTCGACGACCCCGACCGAGTCGACGACCCCGACCGAGTCGACGACCGAGTCGACGACCCCGACCGAGTCGACGACCGAGTCGACGACCCCGACCGAGTCCACGACCGAGTCGACGACGACGACCCCGTCGACGACCCTGACCGAGTCGACGACGACGACCCCGTCGACGACCCCGACCGAGTCGACGACCGAGACGACGACCCCGTCGACGACCCCGACCGAGTCGACGACCCCGACCGAGTCGACGACCGAGTCGACGACCGAGTCGACGACCCCGACCGAGTCGATGACCGAGTCGACGACCGAGTCGACGACCCCGACCGAGTCGACGACCGAGTCGACGACGACGACCGAGTCGACGACCGAGTCGACGACCCCGACCGAGTCGACGACCGAGTCGACGACTGAGTCTACGACCCCGACGACGACCGAGTCGACGACCGAGTCGACGACCCCGACCGAGTCGACGACCGAGTCGACGACGACGACCGAGTCGACGACCGAGTCGACGACCCCGACCGAGTAGACGACCCCGACCGAGTCGACGACCGAGTCGACAACCCCGACCGAGTCGACAACCCCGACCGAGTCGACGACCGAGTCGACGACCGAGTCGACGACCCCGACCGAGTCGACGACCCCGACCGAGTCGACGACCGAGTCGACGACCGAGTCGACGACCCCGACCGAGTCGACGACCGAGTCGACGACCGAGTCGACGACCCCGACCGAGTCGACGAAAGAGTCGACGACCAGGTCGACGACCCCGACCGGGTCGACGACCCCGACCGAGTCGACGACCGAGTCGACGACCGAGTCGACGACCCCGACCCCGACCGAGTCGACGACCCCGTCGACGACCGAGTCGACGACCCCGACCCCGACCGAGTCGACAACCCCGACCCCGACCGAGTCGACGACCCCGACCCCGACCGAGTCGACGACCCCGACCGAGTCGACGACCCCGACCGAGTCGACGACCCCAACCCCGACCGAGTCGACGACCCCGAACCCGACCGAGTCGACGACCCCAACCGAGTCGACGACCCCGACCCCGACCGAGTCGACGACCCCAACCGAGTCGACGACCCCGACCGAGTCGACGACCCCGACCCCGACCGAGTCGACGACCCCGACCCCGACCGAGTCGACGACCCCGACCGAGTCGACGACCCCGACCGAGTCGACGACCCCAACCCCGACCGAGTCGACGACCCCGACCCCGACCGAGTCGACGACCCCGACCGAGTCGACGACCCCGACCCCGACCGAGTCGACGACCCCAACCGAGTCGACGACCCCGACCGAGTCGACGACCCCGACCCCGACCGAGTCGACGACCCTGACCCCGACCGAGTCGACGACCCCGACCGAGTCGACGACCGAGTCGACGACCCCGACCGAGTCGACGACCGAGTCGACGACCCCGACAGAGTCGACGACCGAGTCGACAACCCCGAAAGAGTCGACAACCCCGACAGAGTCGACGACCCCGACCGAGTCGACGACCGCGACCGAGTCGACGACTGAGTCGACGACACCGACCGAGTCGACGACCCCGACCGAGTCGACGACCGAGTCGACGACCCCGACCGAGTCCACGACCGAGTCGACGACGACGACCCCGTCGACGACTCCGACCGAGTCGACGACGACGACCCCGTCGACGACCCCGACCGAGTCGACGACCGAGACGACGCCCCCGTCGATGACCCCGACCGAGTCGACGACCCCGACCGAGTCGACGACCGAGACGACGACCGAGTCGACGACCCCGACCGAGTCGACGACCGAGTCGACGACCCCGACCGAGTCGACGACCGAGTCGACGACCGAGTCGATGACCCCGACCGAGTCGACGACCGAGTCGACGACGACGACCGAGTCGACGACCGAGTCGATGACCCCGACCGAGTCGACGACCGAGTCGACGACCGAGTCGACGACCCCGACCGAGTCGACGACCGAGTCGACGACCCTGACCGAGGCGCCGACCCCGTCGACGACCGAGTCGACGACCCCGACCGAGTCGACGACCGAGTCGACGACCCCGACCGAGTCGACGACCCCGACCGAGTCGACGACCGAGTCGACGACCCCGACCGAGTCGACGACCCCGACCCCGACCGAGTCGACGACCCCGACTGAGTCGACGACCGAGTTGACGACCCCGACCGAGTCGACGACCCCGACCGAGTCGACGACCGAGTCGATGACCCCGACCGAGTCGACGACCCCGACCGCGTCGACGACCGAGTCGACGACCCCGACCGAGTCGACGACCCCGACCGAGTCGACGAACGAGTCGACGACCCTGACCAAGTCGACGACCCCGTCGACGACCGAGTCGACGACCCCGACCGAGTCGACGACCGAGTCGACAACCCCGACAGAGTCGACACCCCCGACAGAGTCGACGACCCCGACCGAGTCGACGACCGAGTCGACGACACCGACCGAGTCGACGACCCCGACCGAGTCGACGACCGAGTCGACGACGACGACCCCGTCGACGACCCCGACCGAGTCGACGACGACGACCCCGTCGACGACCCCGACCGAGTCGACGACCGACACGACGACCCCGTTGACGACCCCGACCGAGTCGACGACCCCGACCGAGTCGACGACCGAGTCGACGACCGAGTCGACGACCCCGACCGAGTCGACGACCCCGACCGAGTCGACGACCGAGTCGACGACCGAGTCGACGACCCCGACCGAGTCGACGACCGAGTCGACGACCGAGTCGACGACCCCGACCGAGTCGACGACCGAGTCGACGACGACGACCGAGTCGACGACCGAGTCGATGACCCCGACCGAGTCGACGACCAAGTCGATGACTGAGTCTACGACCCCGACGACGACCGAGTCGACGACCGAGTCGACGACCCCGACCGAGTCGACGACCGAGTCGACGACCGAGTCGACGACCCCGTCGACGACCCCGACCGAGTCGCCGACCCCGACCAAGTCGACGACCGAGTCGACGACCGAGTCGACGACCCCGACAGAGTCGATGACCGAGTCGACGACCGAGTCGACGACCCCGACCGAGTCGACGACCGAGTCGACAACGACGACCGAGTCGACGACCGAGTCGACGACCGAGTCGACGACCCCGACCGAGTCGACGACCGAGTCGACGACAACGATCGAGTCGACGACCGAGTCGTCGACCGAGTCGACGACCGCGACCGAGTCGACGACCGAGTCGACGACCCCGACCGAGTCGACGACCCCGACCGAGTCGACGACCGAGTCGACGACCCCGACCGAGTCGACGACCGAGTCGACGACCCCGACCGAGTCCACGACCGAGTCGACGACGACGACCCCGTCGACGACCCTGACCGAGTCGACGACGACGACCCCGTCGACGACCCCGACCGAGTCGACGACCGAGACGACGACCCCGTTGACGACCCCGACCGAGTCGACGACCCCGACCGAGTCGACGACCGAGTCGACGACCGAGTCGACGACCCCGACCGAGTCGACGACCGAGTCGACGACGACGACCGAGTCGACGACCGAGTCGACGACCCCGACCGAGTCGACGACCGAGTCGACGACTGAGTCTACGACCCCGACGACGACCGAGTCGACGACCGAGTCGACGACCCCGACCGAGTCGACGACCGAGTCGACGACGACGACCGAGTCGACGACCGAGTCGACGACCCCGACCGAGTCGATGACCGAGTCGACGACCCCGACGACGACCGAGTCGACGACCCCGACCGAGTCGACGACCGAGTCGACGACCGAGTCGACGACCGCGACCGAGTCGACGCCCGAGTCGACGACCCCGACCGAGTCGACGACCGAGTCGACGACCCCGACCGAGTCCACGACCGAGTCGACGACGACGACACCGTCGACGACCCTGACCGAGTCGGCGACGACGACCCCGTCGACGACCCCGACCGCGTCGACGACGACGACCCCGTCGACGACCCCGACCGAGTCGACGACCGAGACGACGACCCCGTCGACGACCCCGACCGAGTCGACGACCCCGACCAAGTCGACGACCGAGTCGACGACCGAGTCGACGACCCCGACTGAGTCGACGACCGAGTCGACGACCGAGTCGACGACCCCGACCGAGTCCACGACCGAGTCGACGACGATGACCGAGTCGACGACCGAGTCGACGACCCCGACCGAGTCGACGACCGAGTCGACGACTGAGTCTATGACCCCGACGACGACCGAGTCGACGACCGAGTCGACGACCCCGACCGAGTCGACGACCGAGTTGACGACGACGACCGAGTCGACGACCGAGTCGACGACCCCGACCGAGTCGATGACCGAGTCGACGACCCCGACGACGACCGAGTCGACGACCCCGATCGAGTCGACGACCGAGTCGACGACCGAGTCGACGACCCCGACGACGACCGAGTCGACGACCGAGTCGACGACCGAGTCGACGACCCCGACCGAGTCGACGACCGAGTCGACGACCCCGACCGAGTCGACGACCGAGTCGACGACCGAGTCGACGACCCCGACCGAGTCGACGACCGAGTCGACGACCCCGACCGAGTCGACGACCGAGTCGACGACCGTGTCGACGACCCCGACCGAGTCGACGACCGAGTCGACGACCCCGACACCGACCGAGTCGACGACCCCGTCGACGACCGAGTCGACGACCCCGACCCCGACCGAGTCGACGGCCCCGACCGAGTGGACGACCCTGACCACGACCGAGTCGACGACCCCGACCGAGTCGACGACCCCGACCCCGACCGAGTCGACGACCCCGACCGAGTCGACGACCCCGACCCTGACCGAGTCGACGACCCCGACCGAGTCGACGACCCCGACCGAGTCGACGACCCCGACCCCGACCGAGTCGACGACCCCGACTGAGTCGACGACCGAGTTGACGACCCCGACCGAGTCGACGACCCCGACCGAGTCGACGACCGAGTCGACGACCCCGACCGAGTCGACGACCCCGACCGCGTCGACGACAGAGTCGACGACCCCGACCGAGTCGACGACCCCGACCGAGTCGACGACCGAGTCGACGACCCTGACCGAGTCGCCGACCCCGTCGACGACCGAGTCGACGACCCCGACCGAGTCGACGACCGAGTCGACGACCCCGACCGAGTCGACGACCCCGACCGAGTCGACGACCGAGTCGACGACCCCGACCGAGTCGACGACCGAGTCTACGACCGAGTCGACGACCCTGACCAAGTCGACGACCGAGTCGACGACCGAGTCGACGACCCCGACCGAGTAGACGACACCGACCGAGTCGACGACCGTGTCGACAACCCCGACCGAGTCGACAACCCTGACCGAGTCGACGACCGAGTCGACGACCGAGTCGACGACCCCGACCGAGTCGACGACCCCGACCAAGTCGACGACCGAGTCGACGACCGAGTCGACGACCGCGACCGAGTCGACGACCGAGTCGACGACCGAGTCGACGACCCCGACCGAGTCGACGACAGAGTCGACGACCGAGTCGACGACCCCGACCGGGTCGACGACCCCGACCGAGTCGACGACCGAGTCGACGACCGAGTCGACGACCCCGACCCCGACCGAGTCGACGACCCCGTCGACGACCGAGTCGACGACCCCGACCCCGACCGAGTCGACGACCCCGACCCCGACCGAGTCGACGACCCCGACCGAGTCGACGAACCCGACCGAGTCGACGACCCCAACCCCGACCGAGTCGACGACCCCGACCCCGACCGAGTCGACGACCCCGACCGAGTCGACGACCCCGACCCCGACCGAGTCGATGACCCCAACCGAGTCGACGACCCCGACCGAGTCGACGACCCCGACCCCGACCGAGTCGACGACCCTGACCCCGACCGAGTCGACGACCCCGACCGAATCGACGACCCCGACCCCGACCGAGTCGACGACCCCGACCCCGACCGAGTCGACGACCCCGACCGAGTCGACGACCGAGTCGACGACCCCGACCGAGTCGACGACCGAGTCGACAACCCCGACAGAGTCGACACCCCCGACAGAGTCGACGACCCCGACCGAGTCGACGACCGCGACCGAGTCGACGACCGAGTCGACGACACCGACCGAGTCGACGACCCCGACCGAGTCGACGACCGAGTCGACGACGACGACCCCGTCGACGACCCCGACCGAGTCGACGACGACGACCCCGTCGACGACCCCGACCGAGTCGACGACCGACACGACGACCCCGTTGACGACCCCGACCGAGTCGACGACCCCGACCGAGTCGACGACCGAGTCGACGACCGAGTCGACGACCCCGACCGAGTCGACGACCGAGTCGACGACCGAGTCGACGACCCCGACCGAGTCGACGACCGAGTCGACGACGACGACCGAGTCGACGACCGAGTCGATGACCCCGACCGAGTCGACGACCGAGTCGACGACTGAGTCTACGACCCCGACGACGACCGAGTCGACGACCGAGTCGACGACCCCGACCGAGTCGACGACCGAGTCGACGACCGAGTCGACGACCCCGTCGACGACCCCGACCGAGTCGCCGACCCCGACCAAGTCGACGACCGAGTCGACGACCGAGTCGACGACCCCGACAGAGTCGATGACCGAGTCGACGACCGAGTCGACGACCCCGACCGAGTCGACGACCGAGTCGACAACGACGACCGAGTCGACGACCGAGTCGACGACCCCGACCGAGTCGACGACCCCGACCGAGTCGACGACCGAGTCGACGACCCCGACCGAGTCGACGACCGAGTCGACGACCCCGACCGAGTCCACGACCGAGTCGACGACGACGACCCCGTCGACGACCCTGACCGAGTCGACGACGACGACCCCGTCGACGACCCCGACCGAGTCGACGACCGAGACGACGACCCCGTCGACGACCCCGACCGAGTCGACGACCCCGACCGAGTCGACGACCGAGTCGACGACCGAGTCGACGACCCCGACCGAGTCGATGACCGAGTCGACGACCGAGTCGACGACCCCGACCGAGTCGACGACCGAGTCGACGACGACGACCGAGTCGACGACCGAGTCGACGACCCCGACCGAGTCGACGACCGAGTCGACGACTGAGTCTACGACCCCGACGACGACCGAGTCGACGACCGAGTCGACGACCCCGACCGAGTCGACGACCGAGTCGACGACGACGACCGAGTCGACGACCGAGTCGACGACCCCGACCGAGTCGATGACCGAGTCGACGACCCCGACGACGACCTAGTCGACGACCCCGACCGAGTCGACGACCGAGTCGACGACCGAGTCGACGACCCCGACGACGACCGAGTCGACGACCGAGTCGACGACCGAGTCGACGACGACGACCGAGTCGACGACCGAGTCGACGACCCCGACCGAGTCGACGACCGAGTCGACGACCGAGTCGACGACCCCGACCGAGTCGACGACCGAGTCGACGACCGAGTCGACGACCCCGACCGAGTCGACGACCGTGTCGACGACCGTGTCGACGACCCCGACCGAGTCGACGACCCCGACCGAGTCGACGACCGAGTCGACGACCCCGACCCCGACCGAGTCGACGACCCCGTCGACGACCGAGTCGACGACCCCGACCCCGACCGAGTCGACGACCCCGACCCCGACCGAGTCGACGACCCCGACCGAGTGGACGACCCTGACCACGACCGAGTCGACGACCCCGACCGAGTCGACGACCCCGACCCCGACCGACTCGACGACCCTGACCGAGTCGACGACCCCGACCGCGACCGAGTCGACGACCCCGACCGAGTCGACGACCCCGACCGAGTCGACGACCCCGACCCGGACCGAGTTGACGACCCCGACTGAGTCGACGACCGAGTTGACGACCCCGACCGAGTCGACGACCCCGACCGAGTCGACGACCGAGTCGACGACCCCGACCGAGTCGACGACCCCGACCGCGTCGACGACACCGTCGACGACCCCGACCGAGTCGACAACCCCGACCGAGTCGACGACCGAGTCGACGACCCTGACCGAGTCGACGACCCCGTCGACGACCGAGTCGACGACCGCGACCGAGTCGACGACCGAGTCGACGACCCCGACCGAGTCGACGACCCCGACCGAGTCGACGACCCCGACCGAGTCGACGACCGAGTCGACGACCCCGAACGAGTCGACGACCGAGTCTACGACCGAGTCGACGACCCCGACCAAGTCGACGACCGAGTCGACGACCGAGTCGACGACCCCGACCGAGTAGACGACCCCGACCGAGTCGACGACCGAGTCGACAACCCCGACCGAGTCGACAACCCTGACCGAGTCGACGACCGAGTCGACGACCGAGTCGACGACCCCGACCGAGTCGACAACCCCGACCGAGTCGACGACCGAGTCGACGACCGAGTCGACGACCCCGACCGAGTCGACGACCCCGACCGAGTCGACGACCGAGTCGACGACCGAGTCGACGACCCCGACCGAGTCGACGACCGAGTCGACGACCGAGTCGACGACCCCGACCGAGTCGACGAAAGAGTCGACGACCAGGTCGACGACCCCGACCGGGTGGACGACCCTGACCGAGTCGACGACCGAGTCGACGACCGAGTCGACGACCCCGACCCCGACCGAGTCGACGACCCCGTCGACGACCGAGTCGACGACCCCGACCCCGACCGAGTCGACAACCCCGACCCCGACCGAGTCGACGACCCCGACCCCGACCGAGTCGACGACCCCGACCGAGTCGACGACCCCGACCGAGTCGACGACCCCAACCCCTACCGAGTCGACGACCCCGACCCCGACCGAGTCGACGACCCCAACCGAGTCGACGACCCCGACCCCGACCGAGTCGACGACCCCAACCGAGTCGACGACCCCGACCGAGTCGACGACCCCGACCCCGACCGAGTCGACGACCCCGACCCCGACCGAGTCGACGACCCCGACCGAGTCGACGACCGAGTCGACGACCCCGACCGAGTCCACGACCGAGTCGACGACGACGACCCCGTCGACGACTCCGACCGAGTCGACGACGACGACCCCGTCGACGACCCCGACCGAGTCGACGACCGAGACGACGACCCCGTCGATGACCCCGACCGAGTCGACGACCCCGACCGAGTCGACGACCGAGACGACGACCGAGTCGACGACCCCGACCGAGTCGACGACCGAGTCGACGACCCCGACCGAGTCGACGACCGAGTCGACGACCGAGTCGATGACCCCGACCGAGTCGACGACCGAGTCGACGACGACGACCGAGTCGACGACCGAGTCGATGACCCCGACCGAGTCGACGACCGAGTCGACGACCGAGTCGACGACCCCGACCGAGTCGACGACCGAGTCGACGACCCTGACCGAGGCGCCGACCCCGTCGACGACCGAGTCGACGACCCCGACCGAGTCGACGACCGAGTCGACGACCCCGACCGAGTCGACGACCCCGACCGAGTCGACGACCGAGTCGACGACCCCGACCGAGTCGACGACCCCGACCCCGACCGAGTCGACGACCCCGACTGAGTCGACGACCGAGTTGACGACCCCGACCGAGTCGACGACCCCGACCGAGTCGACGACCGAGTCGATGACCCCGACCGAGTCGACGACCCCGACCGCGTCGACGACCGAGTCGACGACCCCGACCGAGTCGACGACCCCGACCGAGTCGACGAACGAGTCGACGACCCTGACCAAGTCGACGACCGAGTCGACAACCCCGACAGAGTCGACACCCCCGACAGAGTCGACGACCCCGACCGAGTCGACGACCGCGACCGAGTCGACGACCGAGTCGACGACACCGACCGAGTCGACGACCCCGACCGAGTCGACGACCGAGTCGACGACGACGACCCCGTCGACGACCCCGACCGAGTCGACGACGACGACCCCGTCGACGACCCCGACCGAGTCGACGACCGACACGACGACCCCGTTGACGACCCCGACCGAGTCGACGACCCCGACCGAGTCGACGACCGAGTCGACGACCGAGTCGACGACCCCGACCGAGTCGACGACCCCGACCGAGTCGACGACCGAGTCGACGACCCCGACCGAGTCGACGACCGAGTCGACGACCGAGTCGACGACCCCGACCGAGTCGACGACCGAGTCGACGACGACGACCGAGTCGACGACCGAGTCGATGACCCCGACCGAGTCGACGACCGAGTCGACGACTGAGTCTACGACCCCGACGACGACCGAGTCGACGACCGAGTCGACGACCCCGACCGAGTCGACGACCGAGTCGACGACCGAGTCGACGACCCCGTCGACGACCCCGACCGAGTCGCCGACCCCGACCAAGTCGACGACCGAGTCGACGACCGAGTCGACGACCCCGACAGAGTCGATGACCGAGTCGACGACCGAGTCGACGACCCCGACCGAGTCGACGACCGAGTCGACAACGACGACCGAGTCGACGACCGAGTCGACGACCGAGTCGACGACCCCGACCGAGTCGACGACCGAGTCGACGACAACGATCGAGTCGACGACCGAGTCGTCGACCGAGTCGACGACCGCGACCGAGTCGACGACCGAGTCGACGACCCCGACCGAGTCGACGACCGAGTCGACGACCCCGACCGAGTCGACGACCGAGTCGACGACCCCGACCGAGTCCACGACCGAGTCGACGACGACGACCCCGTCGACGACCCTGACCGAGTCGACGACGACGACCCCGTCGACGACCCCGACCGAGTCGACGACCGAGACGACGACCCCGTCGACGACCCCGACCGAGTCGACGACCCCGACCGAGTCGACGACCGAGTCGACGACCGAGTCGACGACCCCGACCGAGTCGATGACTGAGTCGACGACCGAGTCGACGACCCCGACCGAGTCGACGACCGAGTCGACGACGACGACCGAGTCGACGACCGAGTCGACGACCCCGACCGAGTCGACGACCGAGTCGACGACTGAGTCTACGACCCCGACGACGACCGAGTCGACGACCGAGTCGACGACCCCGACCGAGTCGACGACCGAGTCGACGACGACGACCGAGTCGACGACCGAGTCGACGACCCCGACCGAGTCGATGACCGAGTCGACGACCCCGACGACGACCGAGTCGACGACCCCGACCGAGTCGACGACCGAGTCGACGACTGAGTCGACGACCCCGACGACGACCGAGTCGACGACCGAGTCGACGACGACGACCGAGTCGACGACCGAGTAGACGACCGAGTCGACGACCGCGACCGAGTCGACGACCGAGTCGACGACCGAGTCGACGACCCCGACCGAGTCGACGACCGTGTCGACGACCGTGTCGACGACCCCGACCGAGTCGACGACCCCGACCGAGTCGACGACCGAGTCGACGACCCCGACCCCGACCGAGTCGACGACCCCGTCGACGACCGAGTCGACGACCCCGACGACGACCGAGTCGACGACCAAGTCGACGACCCCGACCGAGTCGACGACCGAGTCGACGACCGAGTCGACGACCCCGACCGAGTCGACGACAGAGTCGACGACCAGGTCGACGACCCCGACCGGGTCGACGACCCCGACCGAGTCGACGACCGAGTCGACGACCGAGTCGACGACCCCGACCCCGACCGAGTCGACGACCCCGTCGACGACCGAGTCGACGACCCCGACCCCGACCGAGTCGACAACCCCGACCCCGACCGAGTCGACGACCCCGACCCCGACCGAGTCGACGACCCCGACCGAGTCGACGACCCCGACCGAGTCGACGACCCCGACCCCGACCGAGTCGACGACCCCGACCCCGACCGAGTCGACGACCCCGACCGAGTCGACGACCGAGTCGACGACCCCGACCGAGTCGACGACCGAGTCGACGACCCCGACAGAGTCGACGACCGAGTCGACAACCCCGAAAGAGTCGACAACCCCGACAGAGTCGACGACCCCGACCGAGTCGACGACCCCGACCGAGTCGACGACCGAGTCGACGACCCCGACCGAGTCGACGACCGAGTCGACGACGACGACCCCGTCGACGACTCCGACCGAGTCGACGACGATGACCCCGTCGACGAGCCCGACCGAGTCGACGACCGAGACGACGACCCCGTCGATGACCCCGACCGAGTCGACGACCCCGACCGAGTCGACGACCGAGACGACGACCGAGTCGACGACCCCGACCGAGTCGACGACCGAGTCGACGACCCCGACCGAGTCGACGACCGAGTCGACGACCGAGTCGATGACCCCGACCGAGTCGACGACCGAGTCGACGACGACGACCGAGTCGACGACCGAGTCGATGACCCCGACCGAGTAGACGACCGAGTCGACGACCGAGTCGACGACCCCGACCGAGTCGACGACCGAGTCGACGACCCTGACCGAGGCGCCGACCCCGTCGACGACCGAGTCGACGACCCCGACCGAGTCGACGACCGAGTCGACGACCCCGACCGAGTCGACGACCCCGACTGAGTCGACGACCGAGTTGACGACCCCGACCGAGTCGACGACCCCGACCGAGTCGACGACCGAGTCGATGACCCCGACCGAGTCGACGACCCCGACCGCGTCGACGACCGAGTCGACGACCCCGACCGAGTCGACGACCCCGACCGAGTCGACGAACGAGTCGACGACCCTGACCAAGTCGAAGACCCCGTCGACGACCGAGTCGACGACCCCGACCGAGTCGACGACCGAGTCGACGACCCCGACCGAGTCGACGACCCCGACCAAGTCGACGACCGAGTCGACGACCGAGTCGACGACCCCGACCGAGTAGACGACCGAGTCGACGACCCGGTCGACGACCCAGTCGACGACCGAGTCGACAACCCCGACCGAGTCGACAACCCCGACCGAGTCGACGACCGAGTCGACGACCGAGTCGACGACCCCGACCGAGTCGACGACCGAGTCGACGACCCCGACTGAGTCGACGACCGAGTCGACGACGACGACCGAGTCGACGACCGAGTCGATGACCCCGACCGAGTTGACGACCGAGTCGACGACTGAGTCTACGACCCCGACGACGACCGAGTCGACGACCGAGTCGACGACCCCGACCGAGTCGACGACCGAGTCGACGACCCCGACGACGACTGAGTCGACGACACCGACCGAGTCGACGACCGAGTCGACGATCGAGTCGACGACCCCGACGACGACCAAGTCGACGACCGAGTCGACGACCGCGACCGAGTCGACGACCGAGTCGACGACCCCGACCGAGTCGACGACCCCGACCGAGACGACGACCGAGTCGACGACCGAGTCGACGACCCCGACCGAGTCGACGACCGAGTCGACGACCGAGTCGACGACCGAGTCGACGACCCCGACCGAGTCGACGACCGAGTCGACGACCCCAACCGAGTCGACGACTGAGTCGACGACCGAGTCGACGACCCCGACCGAGTCGACGACCCCGTCGACGACCGAGTCGACGACCCCGACCCCGACCGAGTCGACGACCCCGACAACGACCGAGTCGACGACCCCGACCGAGTGGACGACCCCGACCACGACCGAGTCGACGACCCCGACCGAGTCGACGACCCCGACCCCGACCAAGTCGACGACCCCGACCGAGTCGACGACCCCGACCGAGTCGACGACCGAGTCGACGACCCCGACCGAGTCGACGACCACGACCGAGTCGACGACCGAGTCGACGACCCTGACTGAGGCGCCGACCCCGTCGACGACCGAGTCGACGACCCCGACCGAGTCGACGACCCCGACCGAGTCGACGACCGAGTCGACGACCCTGACCGAGTCGACGACCCCGTCGACGACCGAGTCGACGACCCCGACCGAGTCGACGACCGAGTCGACGACCCCGACCGAGTCGACGACCCCGACCCCGACCGAGTCGACGACCCCGACTGAGTCGACGACCGAGTTGACGACCCCGACCGAGTCGACGACCCCGACCGAGTCGACGACCGAGTCGACGACCCCGACTGAGTCGACGACCCCGACCGCGTCGACGACCGAGTCGACGACCCCGACCGAGTCGACGACCCCGACCGAGTCGACGACCGAGTCGACGACCCCGACCGAGTCGACGACCCCGACCGAGTCGACGACCCCGACCGAGTCGACGACCGAGTCGACGACCCCGACCGAGTCGACGACCGAGTCTACGACCGAGTCGACGACCCCGACCAAGTCGACGACCGAGTCGACGACCGAGTCGACGACCCCGACCGAGTAGACGACCGAGTCGACGACCCGGTCGACGACCCAGTCGACGACCGAGTCGACAACCCCTACCAAGTCGACAACCCCGACCGAGTCGACGACCGAGTCGACGACCGAGTCGACGACCCCGACCGAGTGGACGACCCCGACCACGACCGAGTCGACGACCGAGTCGACGACCCCGACCGAGTCGACGACCGAGTCGACGACCCCGACCGAGTCGACGACCGAGTCGACGACCCCGACGACGACTGAGTCGACGACACCGACCGAGTCGACGACCGAGTCGACGATCGAGTCGACGACCCCGACGACGACCAAGTCGACGACCGAGTCGACGACCGCGACCGAGTCGACGACCGAGTCGACGACCCCGACCGAGTCGACGACCCCGACCGAGACGACGACCGAGTCGACGACCGAGTCGACGACCCCGACCGAGTCGACGACCGAGTCGACGACCGAGTCGACGACCGAGTCGACGACCCCGACCGAGTCGACGACCGAGTCGACGACCCCAACCGAGTCGACGACTGAGTCGACGACCGAGTCGACGACCCCGACCGAGTCGACGACCCCGTCGACGACCGAGTCGACGACCCCGACCCCGACCGAGTCGACGACCCCGACAACGACCGAGTCGACGACCCCGACCGAGTGGACGACCCCGACCACGACCGAGTCGACGACCCCGACCGAGTCGACGACCCCGACCCCGACCAAGTCGACGACCCCGACCGAGTCGACGACCCCGACCGAGTCGACGACCGAGTCGACGACCCCGACCGAGTTGACGACCACGACCGAGTCGACGACCGAGTCGACGACCCTGACTGAGGCGCCGACCCCGTCGACGACCGAGTCGACGACCCCGACCGAGTCGACGACCCCGACCGAGTCGACGACCGAGTCGACGACCCTGACCGAGTCGACGACCCCGTCGACGACCGAGTCGACGACCCCGACCGAGTCGACGACCGAGTCGACGACCCCGACCGAGTCGACGACCCCGACCCCGACCGAGTCGACGACCCCGACTGAGTCGACGACCGAGTTGACGACCCCGACCGAGTCGACGACCCCGACCGAGTCGACGACCGAGTCGACGACCCCGACTGAGTCGACGACCCCGACCGCGTCGACGACCGAGTCGACGACCCCGACCGAGTCGACGACCCCGACCGAGTCGACGACCGAGTCGACGACCCCGACCGAGTCGACGACCCCGACCGAGTCGACGACCCCGACCGAGTCGACGACCGAGTCGACGACCCCGACCGAGTCGACGACCGAGTCTACGACCGAGTCGACGACCCCGACCAAGTCGACGACCGAGTCGACGACCGAGTCGACGACCCCGACCGAGTAGACGACCGAGTCGACGACCCGGTCGACGACCCAGTCGACGACCGAGTCGACAACCCCTACCGAGTCGACAACCCCGACCGAGTCGACGACCGAGTCGACGACCGAGTCGACGACCCCGACCGAGTGGACGACCCCGACCACGACCGAGTCGACGACCGAGTCAACGACCCCGACCGAGTCGACGACCCCGACCGAGTCGACAACCGAGTCGACGACCCTGACCCAGGCGCCGACCCCGTCGACAACCGAGTCGACGACCCCGACCGAGTCGACGACCGAGTCGACGACCCCGACCGAGTCGACGACCCCAACTGAGTCGACGACCGAGTCGACGACCCTGACCGTGTCGACGACCCCGTCGACGACCGAGTCGACGACCCCGACCGAGTCGACGACCGAGTCGACGACCCCGACCGAGTCGACGACCCCGACCCCGACCGAGTCGACGACCCCGACTGAGTCGACGACCGAGTCGACGACCCCGACCGAGTCGACGACCCCGACCGAGTCGACGACCGAGTCCACGACCCCGACCGAGTCGACGACCCCGACCGCGTCGACGACCGAGTCGACGACCCCGACCGAGTCGACGACCCCGACCGAGTCGACGACCGAGTCGACGACCCCGACCGAGTCGACGACCGAGTCGACGACCCCGACCGAGTCGACGACCCCGACCGAGTCGACGACCGAGTCGACGACCCTGACCGAGGCGCCGACCCCGTCGACGACCGAGTCGACGACCCCGACCGAGTCGACGACCGAGTCGACGACCCCGACCGAGTCGACGACCCCGACCGAGTCGACGACCGAGTCGACGACCCTGACCGAGTCGACGACCCCGACCGAGTCGACGACCCCGACCCCGACCAAGTCGACGACCCCGACCGAGTCGACGACCCCGACCGAGTCGACGACCGAGTCGACGACCCCGACCGAGTCGACGACCGAGTCTACGACCGAGTCGACGACCCCGACCAAGTCGACGACCGAGTCGACGACCGAGTCGACGACCCCGACCGAGTAGACGACCGAGTCGACGACCCGGTCGACGACCCAGTCGACGACCGAGTCGACAACCCCTACCGAGTCGACAACCCCGACCGAGTCGACGACCGAGTCGACGACCGAGTCGACGACCCCGACCGAGTGGACGACCCCGACCACGACCGAGTCGACGACCGAGTCAACGACCCCGACCGAGTCGACGACCCCGACCGAGTCGACAACCGAGTCGACGACCCTGACCCAGGCGCCGACCCCGTCGACAACCGAGTCGACGACCCCGACCGAGTCGACGACCGAGTCGACGACCCCGACCGAGTCGACGACCCCAACTGAGTCGACGACCGAGTCGACGACCCTGACCGTGTCGACGACCCCGTCGACGACCGAGTCGACGACCCCGACCGAGTCGACGACCGAGTCGACGACCCCGACCGAGTCGACGACCCCGACCCCGACCGAGTCGACGACCCCGACTGAGTCGACGACCGAGTCGACGACCCCGACCGAGTCGACGACCCCGACCGAGTCGACGACCGAGTCCACGACCCCGACCGAGTCGACGACCCCGACCGCGTCGACGACCGAGTCGACGACCCCGACCGAGTCGACGACCCCGACCGAGTCGACGACCGAGTCGACGACCCCGACCGAGTCGACGACCGAGTCGACGACCCCGACCGAGTCGACGACCCCGACCGAGTCGACGACCGAGTCGACGACCCTGACCGAGGCGCCGACCCCGTCGACGACCGAGTCGACGACCCCGACCGAGTCGACGACCGAGTCGACGACCCCGACCGAGTCGACGACCCCGACCGAGTCGACGACCGAGTCGACGACCCTGACCGAGTCGACGACCCCGACCGAGTCGACGACCCCGACCCCGACCAAGTCGACGACCCCGACCGAGTCGACGACCCCGACCGAGTCGACGACCGAGTCGACGACCCCGACCGAGTCGACGACCCCGACCGAGTCGACGACCGAGTCGACGACCCTGACCGAGGCGCCGACCCCGTCGACGACCGAGTCGACGACCCCGACCGAGTCGACGACCCCGACCCCGACCGAGTCGACGACCCCGACTGAGTCGACGACCGAGTTGACGACCCCGACCGAGTCGACGACCGAGTCTACGACCGAGTCGACGACCCCGACCAAGTCGACGACCGAGTCGACGACCGAGTCGACGACCCCGACCGAGTAGACGACCGAGTCGACGACCCGGTCGACGACCCAGTCGACGACCGAGTCGACAACCCCTACCGAGTCGACAACCCCGACCGAGTCGACGACCGAGTCGACGACCGAGTCGACGACCCCGACCGAGTGGACGACCCCGACCACGACCGAGTCGACGACCGAGTCGACGACCCCGACCGAGTCGACGACCCCGACCGAGTCGACAACCGAGTCGACGACCCTGACCCAGGCGCCGACCCCGTCGACAACCGAGTCGACGACCCCGACCGAGTCGACGACCGAGTCGACGACCCCGACCGAGTCGACGACCCCAACTGAGTCGACGACCGAGTCGACGACCCTGACCGTGTCGACGACCCCGTCGACGACCGAGTCGACGACCCCGACCGAGTCGACGACCGAGTCGACGACCCCGACCGAGTCGACGACCCCGACCCCGACCGAGTCGACGACCCCGACTGAGTCGACGACCGAGTCGACGACCCCGACCGAGTCGACGACCCCGACCGAGTCGACGACCGAGTCCACGACCCCGACCGAGTCGACGACCCCGACCGCGTCGACGACCGAGTCGACGACCCCGACCGAGTCGACGACCCCGACCGAGTCGACGACCGAGTCGACGACCCCGACCGAGTCGACGACCGAGTCGACGACCCCGACCGAGTCGACGACCCCGACCGAGTCGACGACCGAGTCGACGACCCTGACCGAGGCGCCGACCCCGTCGACGACCGAGTCGACGACCCCGACCGAGTCGACGACCGAGTCGACGACCCCGACCGAGTCGACGACCCCGACCGAGTCGACGACCGAGTCGACGACCCTGACCGAGTCGACGACCCCGACCGAGTCGACGACCCCGACCCCGACCAAGTCGACGACCCCGACCGAGTCGACGACCCCGACCGAGTCGACGACCGAGTCGACGACCCCGACCGAGTCGACGACCCCGACCGAGTCGACGACCGAGTCGACGACCCTGACCGAGGCGCCGACCCCGTCGACGACCGAGTCGACGACCCCGACCGAGTCGACGACCCCGACCCCGACCGAGTCGACGACCCCGACTGAGTCGACGACCGAGTTGACGACCCCGACCGAGTCGACGACCCCGACCGAGTCGACGACCGAGTCGATGACCCAGACCGAGTCGACGACCCCGACCGAGTCGACGACCCCGACCGAGTCGACGACCGAGTCGACGACCCCGACCGAGTCGACGACCGAGTCTACGACCGAGTCGACGACCCCGACCGAGTCGACGACCACGACCGAGTCGACGACCGAGTCGACGACCCTGACTGAGGCGCCGACCCCGTCGACGACCGAGTCGACGACCCCGACCGAGTCGACGACCCCGACCGAGTCGACGACCGAGTCGACGACCCTGACCGAGTCGACGACCCCGTCGACGACCGAGTCGACGACCCCGACCGAGTCGACGACCGAGTCGACGACCCCGACCGAGTCGACGACCCCGACCCCGACCGAGTCGACGACCCCGACTGAGTCGACGACCGAGTTGACGACCCCGACCGAGTCGACGACCCCGACCGAGTCGACGACCGAGTCGACGACCCCGACTCAGTCGACGACCCCGACCGCGTCGACGACCGAGTCGACGACCCCGACCGAGTCGACGACCCCGACCGAGTCGACGACCGAGTCGACGACCCCGACCGAGTCGACGACCCCGACCGAGTCGACGACCGAGTCGACGACCCCGACCGAGTCGACGACCGAGTCTACGACCGAGTCGACGACCCCGACCAAGTCGACGACCGAGTCGACGACCGAGTCGACGACCCCGACCGAGTAGACGACCGAGTCGACGACCCAATCGACGACCCAGTCGACGACCGAGTCGACAACCCCGACCGAGTCGACAACCCCGACCGAGTCGACGACCGAGTCGACGACCGAGTCGACGACCCCGACCGAGTGGACGACCCCGACCACGACCGAGTCGACGACCGAGTCAACGACCCCGACCGAGTCGACGACCCCGACCGAGTCGACAACCGAGTCGACGACCCTGACCCAGGCGCCGACCCCGTCGACAACCGAGTCGACGACCCCGACCGAGTCGACGACCGAGTCGACGACCCCGACCGAGTCGACGACCCCAACTGAGTCGACGACCGAGTCGACGACCCTGACCGTGTCGACGACCCCGTCGACGACCGAGTCGACGACCCCGACCGAGTCGACGACCGAGTCGACGACCCCGACCGAGTCGACGACCCCGACCCCGACCGAGTCGACGACCCCGACTGAGTCGACGACCGAGTCGACGACCCCGACCGAGTCGACGACCCTGACCGAGTCGACGACCGAGTCCACGACCCCGACCGAGTCGACGACCCCGACCGCGTCGACGACCGAGTCGACGACCCCGACCGAGTCGACGACCGAGTCGACGACCCCGACCGAGTCGACGACCCCAACTGAGTCGACGACCGAGTCGACGACCCTGACCGTGTCGACGACCCCGTCGACGACCGAGTCGACGACCCCGACCGAGTCGACGACCGAGTCGACGACCCCGACCGAGTCGACGACCCCGACCCCGACCGAGTCGACGACCCCGACTGAGTCGACGACCGAGTCGACGACCCCGACCGAGTCGACGACCCCGACCGAGTCGACGACCGAGTCCACGACCCCGACCGAGTCGACGACCCCGACCGCGTCGACGACCGAGTCGACGACCCCGACCGAGTCGACGACCCCGACCGAGTCGACGACCGAGTCGACGACCCCGACCGAGTCGACGACCGAGTCGACGACCCCGACCGAGTCGACGACCCCGACCGAGTCGACGACCGAGTCGACGACCCTGACCGAGGCGCCGACCCCGTCGACGACCGAGTCGACGACCCCGACCGAGTCGACGACCGAGTCGACGACCCCGACCGAGTCGACGACCCCGACCGAGTCGACGACCGAGTCGACGACCCTGACCGAGTCGACGACCCCGACCGAGTCGACGACCCCGACCCCGACCAAGTCGACGACCCCGACCGAGTCGACGACCCCGACCGAGTCGACGACCGAGTCGACGACCCCGACCGAGTCGACGACCCCGACCGAGTCGACGACCGAGTCGACGACCCTGACCGAGGCGCCGACCCCGTCGACGACCGAGTCGACGACCCCGACCGAGTCGACGACCCCGACCCCGACCGAGTCGACGACCCCGACTGAGTCGACGACCGAGTTGACGACCCCGACCGAGTCGACGACCCCGACCGAGTCGACGACCGAGTCGATGACCCAGACCGAGTCGACGACCCCGACCGAGTCGACGACCCCGACCGAGTCGACGACCGAGTCGACGACCCCGACCGAGTCGACGACCGAGTCTACGACCGAGTCGACGACCCCGACCGAGTCGACGACCACGACCGAGTCGACGACCGAGTCGACGACCCTGACTGAGGCGCCGACCCCGTCGACGACCGAGTCGACGACCCCGACCGAGTCGACGACCCCGACCGAGTCGACGACCGAGTCGACGACCCTGACCGAGTCGACGACCCCGTCGACGACCGAGTCGACGACCCCGACCGAGTCGACGACCGAGTCGACGACCCCGACCGAGTCGACGACCCCGACCCCGACCGAGTCGACGACCCCGACTGAGTCGACGACCGAGTTGACGACCCCGACCGAGTCGACGACCCCGACCGAGTCGACGACCGAGTCGACGACCCCGACTCAGTCGACGACCCCGACCGCGTCGACGACCGAGTCGACGACCCCGACCGAGTCGACGACCCCGACCGAGTCGACGACCGAGTCGACGACCCCGACCGAGTCGACGACCCCGACCGAGTCGACGACCGAGTCGACGACCCCGACCGAGTCGACGACCGAGTCTACGACCGAGTCGACGACCCCGACCAAGTCGACGACCGAGTCGACGACCGAGTCGACGACCCCGACCGAGTAGACGACCGAGTCGACGACCCAATCGACGACCCAGTCGACGACCGAGTCGACAACCCCGACCGAGTCGACAACCCCGACCGAGTCGACGACCGAGTCGACGACCGAGTCGACGACCCCGACCGAGTGGACGACCCCGACCACGACCGAGTCGACGACCGAGTCAACGACCCCGACCGAGTCGACGACCCCGACCGAGTCGACAACCGAGTCGACGACCCTGACCCAGGCGCCGACCCCGTCGACAACCGAGTCGACGACCCCGACCGAGTCGACGACCGAGTCGACGACCCCGACCGAGTCGACGACCCCAACTGAGTCGACGACCGAGTCGACGACCCTGACCGTGTCGACGACCCCGTCGACGACCGAGTCGACGACCCCGACCGAGTCGACGACCGAGTCGACGACCCCGACCGAGTCGACGACCCCGACCCCGACCGAGTCGACGACCCCGACTGAGTCGACGACCGAGTCGACGACCCCGACCGAGTCGACGACCCTGACCGAGTCGACGACCGAGTCCACGACCCCGACCGAGTCGACGACCCCGACCGCGTCGACGACCGAGTCGACGACCCCGACCGAGTCGACGACCCCGACCGAGTCGACGACCGAGTCGACGACCCCGACCGAGTCGACGACCGAGTCGACGACCCCGACCGAGTCGACGACCGAGTCGACGACCCTGACCGAGGCGCCGACCCCGTCGACGACCGAGTCGACGACCCCGACCGAGTCGACGACCGAGTCGACGACCCCGACCGAGTCGACGACCGAGTCGACGACCCTGACCGAGTCGACGACCCCGACCGAGTCGACGACCCCGACCCCGACCAAGTCGACGACCCCGACCGAGTCGACGACCCCGACCGAGTCGACGACCGAGTCGACGACCCCGACCGAGTCGACGACCCCGACCGAGTCGACGACCGAGTCGACGACCCTGACCGAGGCGCCGACCCCGTCGACGACCGAGTCGACGACCCCGACCGAGTCGACGACCCCGACCCCGACCGAGTCGACGACCCCGACTGAGTCGACGACCGAGTTGACGACCCCGACCGAGTCGACGACCGAGTCTACGACCGAGTCGACGACCCCGACCAAGTCGACGACCGAGTCGACGACCGAGTCGACGACCCCGACTGAGTAGACGACCGAGTCGACGACCCGGTCGACGACCCAGTCGACGACCGAGTCGACAACCCCTACCGAGTCGACAACCCCGACCGAGTCGACGACCGAGTCGACGACCGAGTCGACGACCCCGACCGAGTGGACGACCCCGACCACGACCGAGTCGACGACCGAGTCGACGACCCCGACCGAGTCGACGACCCCGACCGAGTCGACAACCGAGTCGACGACCCTGACCCAGGCGCCGACCCCGTCGACAACCGAGTCGACGACCCCGACCGAGTCGACGACCGAGTCGACGACCCCGACCGAGTCGACGACCCCAACTGAGTCGACGACCGAGTCGACGACCCTGACCGTGTCGACGACCCCGTCGACGACCGAGTCGACGACCCCGACCCCGACCGAGTCGACGACCCCGACTGAGTCGACGACCGAGTCGACGACCCCGACCGAGTCGACGACCCCGACCGAGTCGACGACCGAGTCCACGACCCCGACCGAGTCGACGACCCCGACCGCGTCGACGACCGAGTCGACGACCCCGACCGAGTCGACGACCCCGACCGAGTCGACGACCGAGTCGACGACCCCGACCGAGTCGACGACCGAGTCGACGACCCCGACCGAGTGGACGACCCCGACCACGACCGAGTCGACGACCGAGTCGACGACCCCGACCGAGTCGACGACCCCGACCGAGTCGACAACCGAGTCGACGACCCTGACCCAGGCGCCGACCCCGTCGACAACCGAGTCGACGACCCCGACCGAGTCGACGACCGAGTCGACGACCCCGACCGAGTCGACGACCCCAACTGAGTCGACGACCGAGTCGACGAACCTGACCGTGTCGACGACCCCGTCGACGACCGAGTCGACGACCCCGACCCCGACCGAGTCGACGACCCCGACTGAGTCGACGACCGAGTCGACGACCCCGACCGAGTCGACGACCCCGACCGCGTCGACGACCGAGTCGACGACCCCGACCGAGTCGACGACCCCGACCGAGTCGACGACCGAGTCGACGACCCCGACCGAGTCGACGACCGAGTCGACGACCCCGACCGAGTCGACGACCCCGACCGAGTCGACGACCGAGTCGACGACCCTGACCGAGGCGCCGACCCCGTCGACGACCGAGTCGACGACCCCGACCGAGTCGACGACCGAGTCGACGACCCCGACCGAGTCGACGACCCCGACCGAGTCGACGACCGAGTCGACGACCCTGACCGAGTCGACGACCCCGACCGAGTCGACGACCCCGACCCCGACCAAGTCGACGACCCCGACCGAGTCGACGACCCCGACCGAGTCGACGACCGAGTCGACGACCCCGACCGAGTCGACGACCCCGACCGAGTCGACGACCGAGTCGACGACCCTGACCGAGGCGCCGACCCCGTCGACGACCGAGTCGACGACCCCGACCGAGTCGACGACCCCGACCCCGACCGAGTCGACGACCCCGACTGAGTCGACGACCGAGTTGACGACCCCGACCGAGTCGACGACCCCGACCGAGTCGACGACCGAGTCGATGACCCCGACCGAGTCGACGACCCCGACCGCGTCGACGACCGAGTCGACGACCCCGACCGAGTCGACGACCCCGACCGAGTCGACGACCGAGTCGACGACCCTGACCGAGTCGACGACCCCGTCGACGACCGAGTCGACGACCCCGACCGAGTCGACGACCGAGTCGACGACCCCGACCGAGTCGACGACCCCGACCGAGTCGACGACCCCGACCGAGTCGACGACCGAGTCGACGACCCCGACCGAGTCGACGACCGAGTCTACGACCGAGTCGACGACCCCGACCAAGTCGACGACCGAGTCGACGACCGAGTCGACGACCCCGACCGAGTAGACGACCGAGTCGACGACCCGGTCGACGACCCCGACCGAGTCGACGACCGAGTCGACGACCCCGACCGAGTCGACGACCGAGTCGACGACCCCGACGACGACTGAGTCGACGACACCGACCGAGTCGACGACCGAGTCGACGACCCCGACCGAGTCGACGACCCCGACCGAGTGGACGACCCCGACCACGACCGAGTCGACGACCGAGTCGACGACCCCGACCGAGTCGACGACCCCGACCGAGTCGACAACCGAGTCGACGACCCTGACCCAGGCGCCGACCCCGTCGACAACCGAGTCGACGACCCCGACCGAGTCGACGACCGAGTCGACGACCCCGACCGAGTCGACGACCCCAACTGAGTCGACGACCGAGTCGACGACCCTGACCGTGTCGACGACCCCGTCGACGACCGAGTCGACGACCCCGACCGAGTCGACGACCGAGTCGACGACCCCGACCGAGTCGACGACCCCGACCCCGACCGAGTCGACGACCCCGACTGAGTCGACGACCGAGTCGCCGACCCCGACCGAGTCGACGACCCCGACCGAGTCGACGACCGAGTCCACGACCCCGACCGAGTCGACGACCCCGACCGCGTCGACGACCGAGTCGACGACCCCGACCGAGTCGACGACCCCGACCGAGTCGACGACCGAGTCGACGACCCCGACCGAGTCGACGACCGAGTCGACGACCCCGACCGAGTCGACGACCCCGACCGAGTCGACGACCGAGTCGACGACCCTGACCGAGGCGCCGACCCCGTCGACGACCGAGTCGACGACCCCGACCGAGTCGACGACCGAGTCGACGACCCCGACCGAGTCGACGACCCCGACCGAGTCGACGACCGAGTCGACGACCCTGACCGAGTCGACGACCCCGACCGAGTCGACGACCCCGACCCCGACCAAGTCGACGACCCCGACCGAGTCGACGACCCCGACCGAGTCGACGACCGAGTCGACGACCCCGACCGAGTCGACGACCCCGACCGAGTCGACGACCGAGTCGATGACCCTGACCGAGGCGCCGACCCCGTCGACGACCGAGTCGACGACCCCGACCGAGTCGACGACCCCGACCCCGACCGAGTCGACGACCCCGACTGAGTCGACGACCGAGTTGACGACCCCGACCGAGTCGACGACCCCGACCGAGTCGACGACCGAGTCGATGACCCCGACCGAGTCGACGACCCCGACCGCGTCGACGACCGAGTCGACGACCCCGACCGAGTCGACGACCCCGACCGAGTCGACGACCGAGTCGACGACCCTGACCGAGTCGACGACCCCGTCGACGACCGAGTCGACGACCCCGACCGAGTCGACGACCGAGTCGACGACCCCGACCGAGTCGACGACCCCGACCGAGTCGACGACCGAGTCTACGACCGAGTCGACGACCCCGACCAAGTCGACGACCGAGTCGACGACCGAGTCGACGACCCCGACCGAGTCGACGACCGAGTCTACGACCGAGTCGACGACCCCGACCAAGTCGACGACCGAGTCGACGACCGAGTCGACGACCCCGACCGAGTAGACGACCGAGTCGACGACCCGGTCGACGACCCCGACCGAGTCGACGACCGAGTCGACGACCCCGACCGAGTCGACGACCGAGTCGACGACCCCGACGACGACTGAGTCGACGACACCGACCGAGTCGACGACCGAGTCGACGACCCCGACCGAGTCGACGACCCCGACCGAGTGGACGACCCCGACCACGACCGAGTCGACGACCCCGACCGAGTCGACGACCCCGACCCCGACCAAGTCGACGACCCCGACCGAGTCGACGACCCCGACCGAGTCGACGACCGAGTCGACGACCCCGACCGAGTCGACGACCCCGACCGAGTCGACGACCGAGTCGACGACCCTGACCGAGGCGCCGACCCCGTCGACGACCGAGTCGACGACCCCGACCGAGTCGACGACCGAGTCGACGACCCCGACCGAGTCGACGACCCCGACCGAGTCGACGACCGAGTCGACGACCCTGACCGAGTCGACGACCCCGACCGAGTCGACGACCCCGACCCCGACCAAGTCGACGACCCCGACCGAGTCGACGACCCCGACCGACTCGACGACCGAGTCGACGACCCCGACCGAGTCGACGACCCCGACCGAGTCGACGACCGAGTCGACGACCCTGACCGAGGCGCCGACCCCGTCGACGACCGAGTCGACGACCCCGACCGAGTCGACGACCGAGTCGACGACCCCGACCGAGTCGACGACCCCGACCGAGTCGACGACCGAGTCGACGACCCCGACCGAGTCGACGACCCCGACCCCGACCGAGTCGACGACCCCGACTGAGTCGACGACCGAGTTGACGACCCCGACCGAGTCGACGACCCCGACCGAGTCGACGACCGAGTCGACGACCCCGACCGAGTCGACGACCCCGACCGAGTCGACGACCGAGTCGACGACCCTGACCGAGGCGCCGACCCCGTCGACGACCGAGTCGACGACCCCGACCGAGTCGACGACCGAGTCGACGACCCCGACCGAGTCGACGACCCCGACCGAGTCGACGACCGAGTCGACGACCCCGACCGAGTCGACGACCCCGACCCCGACCGAGTCGACGACCCCGACTGAGTCGACGACCGAGTTGACGACCCCGACCGAGTCGACGACCCCGACCGAGTCGACGACCGAGTCGACGACCCCGACTGAGTCGACGACCCCGACCGCGTCGACGACCGAGTCGACGACCCCGACCGAGTCGACGACCCCGACCGAGTCGACGACCGAGTCGACGACCCCGACCGAGTCGACGACCCCGACCGAGTCGACGACCCCGACCGAGTCGACGACCGAGTCGACGACCCCGACCGAGTCGACGACCGAGTCTACGACCGAGTCGACGACCCCGACCAAGTCGACGACCGAGTCGACGACCGAGTCGACGACCCCGACCGAGTAGACGACCGAGTCGACGACCCGGTCGACGACCCCGACCGAGTCGACGACCGAGTCGACGACCCCGACCGAGTCGACGACCGAGTCGACGACCCCGACGACGACTGAGTCGACGACACCGACCGAGTCGACGACCGAGTCGACGACCCCGACCGAGTCGACGACCCCGACCGAGTGGACGACCCCGACCACGACCGAGTCGACGACCGAGTCGACGACCCCGACCGAGTCGACGACCCCGACCGAGTGGACGACCCCGACCACGACCGAGTCGACGACCGAGTCGACGACCCCGACCGAGTCGACGACCCCGACCGAGTCGACAACCGAGTCGACGACCCTGACCCAGGCGCCGACCCCGTCGACAACCGAGTCGACGACCCCGACCGAGTCGACGACCGAGTCGACGACCCCGACCGAGTCGACGACCCCAACTGAGTCGACGACCGAGTCGACGACCCTGACCGTGTCGACGACCCCGTCGACGACCGAGTCGACGACCCCGACCGAGTCGACGACCGAGTCGACGACCCCGACCGAGTCGACGACCCCGACCCCGACCGAGTCGACGACCCCGACTGAGTCGACGACCGAGTCGACGACCCCGACCGAGTCGACGACCCCGACCGAGTCGACGACCGAGTCCACGACCCCGACCGAGTCGACGACCCCGACCGCGTCGACGACCGAGTCGACGACCCCGACCGAGTCGACGACCCCGACCGAGTCGACGACCGAGTCGACGACCCCGACCGAGTCGACGACCCCGACCGAGTCGACGACCGAGTCGACGACCCTGACCGAGGCGCCGACCCCGTCGACGACCGAGTCGACGACCCCGACCGAGTCGACGACCGAGTCGACGACCCCGACCGAGTCGACGACCCCGACCGAGTCGACGACCGAGTCGACGACCCTGACCGAGTCGACGACCCCGACCGAGTCGACGACCCCGACCCCGACCAAGTCGACGACCCCGACCGAGTCGACGACCCCGACCGAGTCGACGACCGAGTCGACGACCCCGACCGAGTCGACGACCCCGACCGAGTCGACGACCGAGTCGACGACCCTGACCGAGGCGCCGACCCCGTCGACGACCGAGTCGACGACCCCGACCGAGTCGACGACCCCGACCCCGACCGAGTCGACGACCCCGACTGAGTCGACGACCGAGTTGACGACCCCGACCGAGTCGACGACCCCGACCGAGTCGACGACCGAGTCGATGACCCCGACCGAGTCGACGACCCCGACCGAGTCGACGACCCCGACCGAGTCGACGACCGAGTCGACGACCCCGACCGAGTCGACGACCGAGTCTACGACCGAGTCGACGACCCCGACCGAGTCGACGACCACGACCGAGTCGACGACCGAGTCGACGACCCTGACTGAGGCGCCGACCCCGTCGACGACCGAGTCGACGACCCCGACCGAGTCGACGACCCCGACCGAGTCGACGACCGAGTCGACGACCCTGACCGAGTCGACGACCCCGTCGACGACCGAGTCGACGACCCCGACCGAGTCGACGACCGAGTCGACGACCCCGACCGAGTCGACGACCCCGACCCCGACCGAGTCGACGACCCCGACTGAGTCGACGACCGAGTTGACGACCCCGACCGAGTCGACGACCCCGACCGAGTCGACGACCGAGTCGACGACCCCGACTCAGTCGACGACCCCGACCGCGTCGACGACCGAGTCGACGACCCCGACCGAGTCGACGACCCCGACCGAGTCGACGACCGAGTCGACGACCCCGACCGAGTCGACGACCCCGACCGAGTCGACGACCGAGTCGACGACCCCGACCGAGTCGACGACCGAGTCTACGACCGAGTCGACGACCCCGACCAAGTCGACGACCGAGTCGACGACCGAGTCGACGACCCCGACCGAGTAGACGACCGAGTCGACGACCCAATCGACGACCCAGTCGACGACCGAGTCGACAACCCCGACCGAGTCGACAACCCCGACCGAGTCGACGACCGAGTCGACGACCGAGTCGACGACCCCGACCGAGTGGACGACCCCGACCACGACCGAGTCGACGACCGAGTCAACGACCCCGACCGAGTCGACGACCCCGACCGAGTCGACAACCGAGTCGACGACCCTGACCCAGGCGCCGACCCCGTCGACAACCGAGTCGACGACCCCGACCGAGTCGACGACCGAGTCGACGACCCCGACCGAGTCGACGACCCCAACTGAGTCGACGACCGAGTCGACGACCCTGACCGTGTCGACGACCCCGTCGACGACCGAGTCGACGACCCCGACCGAGTCGACGACCGAGTCGACGACCCCGACCGAGTCGACGACCCCGACCCCGACCGAGTCGACGACCCCGACTGAGTCGACGACCGAGTCGACGACCCCGACCGAGTCGACGACCCTGACCGAGTCGACGACCGAGTCCACGACCCCGACCGAGTCGACGACCCCGACCGCGTCGACGACCGAGTCGACGACCCCGACCGAGTCGACGACCCCGACCGAGTCGACGACCGAGTCGACGACCCCGACCGAGTCGACGACCGAGTCGACGACCCCGACCGAGTCGACGACCGAGTCGACGACCCTGACCGAGGCGCCGACCCCCGTCGACGACCGAGTCGACGACCCCGACCGAGTCGACGACCGAGTCGACGACCCCGACCGAGTCGACGACCGAGTCGACGACCCTGACCGAGTCGACGACCCCGACCGAGTCGACGACCCCGACCCCGACCAAGTCGACGACCCCGACCGAGTCGACGACCCCGACCGAGTCGACGACCGAGTCGACGACCCCGACCGAGTCGACGACCCCGACCGAGTCGACGACCGAGTCGACGACCCTGACCGAGGCGCCGACCCCGTCGACGACCGAGTCGACGACCCCGACCGAGTCGACGACCCCGACCCCGACCGAGTCGACGACCCCGACTGAGTCGACGACCGAGTTGACGACCCCGACCGAGTCGACGACCGAGTCTACGACCGAGTCGACGACCCCGACCAAGTCGACGACCGAGTCGACGACCGAGTCGACGACCCCGACTGAGTAGACGACCGAGTCGACGACCCGGTCGACGACCCAGTCGACGACCGAGTCGACAACCCCTACCGAGTCGACAACCCCGACCGAGTCGACGACCGAGTCGACGACCGAGTCGACGACCCCGACCGAGTGGACGACCCCGACCACGACCGAGTCGACGACCGAGTCGACGACCCCGACCGAGTCGACGACCCCGACCGAGTCGACAACCGAGTCGACGACCCTGACCCAGGCGCCGACCCCGTCGACAACCGAGTCGACGACCCCGACCGAGTCGACGACCGAGTCGACGACCCCGACCGAGTCGACGACCCCAACTGAGTCGACGACCGAGTCGACGACCCTGACCGTGTCGACGACCCCGTCGACGACCGAGTCGACGACCCCGACCCCGACCGAGTCGACGACCCCGACTGAGTCGACGACCGAGTCGACGACCCCGACCGAGTCGACGACCCCGACCGAGTCGACGACCGAGTCCACGACCCCGACCGAGTCGACGACCCCGACCGCGTCGACGACCGAGTCGACGACCCCGACCGAGTCGACGACCCCGACCGAGTCGACGACCGAGTCGACGACCCCGACCGAGTCGACGACCGAGTCGACGACCCCGACCGAGTGGACGACCCCGACCACGACCGAGTCGACGACCGAGTCGACGACCCCGACCGAGTCGACGACCCCGACCGAGTCGACAACCGAGTCGACGACCCTGACCCAGGCGCCGACCCCGTCGACAACCGAGTCGACGACCCCGACCGAGTCGACGACCGAGTCGACGACCCCGACCGAGTCGACGACCCCAACTGAGTCGACGACCGAGTCGACGAACCTGACCGTGTCGACGACCCCGTCGACGACCGAGTCGACGACCCCGACCCCGACCGAGTCGACGACCCCGACTGAGTCGACGACCGAGTCGACGACCCCGACCGAGTCGACGACCCCGACCGCGTCGACGACCGAGTCGACGACCCCGACCGAGTCGACGACCCCGACCGAGTCGACGACCGAGTCGACGACCCCGACCGAGTCGACGACCGAGTCGACGACCCCGACCGAGTCGACGACCCCGACCGAGTCGACGACCGAGTCGACGACCCTGACCGAGGCGCCGACCCCGTCGACGACCGAGTCGACGACCCCGACCGAGTCGACGACCGAGTCGACGACCCCGACCGAGTCGACGACCCCGACCGAGTCGACGACCGAGTCGACGACCCTGACCGAGTCGACGACCCCGACCGAGTCGACGACCCCGACCCCGACCAAGTCGACGACCCCGACCGAGTCGACGACCCCGACCGAGTCGACGACCGAGTCGACGACCCCGACCGAGTCGACGACCCCGACCGAGTCGACGACCGAGTCGACGACCCTGACCGAGGCGCCGACCCCGTCGACGACCGAGTCGACGACCCCGACCGAGTCGACGACCCCGACCCCGACCGAGTCGACGACCCCGACTGAGTCGACGACCGAGTTGACGACCCCGACCGAGTCGACGACCCCGACCGAGTCGACGACCGAGTCGATGACCCCGACCGAGTCGACGACCCCGACCGCGTCGACGACCGAGTCGACGACCCCGACCGAGTCGACGACCCCGACCGAGTCGACGACCGAGTCGACGACCCTGACCGAGTCGACGACCCCGTCGACGACCGAGTCGACGACCCCGACCGAGTCGACGACCGAGTCGACGACCCCGACCGAGTCGACGACCCCGACCGAGTCGACGACCCCGACCGAGTCGACGACCGAGTCGACGACCCCGACCGAGTCGACGACCGAGTCTACGACCGAGTCGACGACCCCGACCAAGTCGACGACCGAGTCGACGACCGAGTCGACGACCCCGACCGAGTAGACGACCGAGTCGACGACCCGGTCGACGACCCCGACCGAGTCGACGACCGAGTCGACGACCCCGACCGAGTCGACGACCGAGTCGACGACCCCGACGACGACTGAGTCGACGACACCGACCGAATCGACGACCCCGACCCCGACCGAGTCGACGACCCCGACCCCGACCGAGTCGACGACCCCGACCGAGTCGACGACCGAGTCGACGACCCCGACCGAGTCGACGACCGAGTCGACAACGACGACCGAGTCGACGACCGAGTCGACGACCCCGACCGAGTCGACGACCCCGACCGAGTCGACGACCGAGTCGACGACCCCGACCGAGTCCACGACCGAGTCGACGACCCCGACCGAGTCCACGACCGAGTCGACGACGACGACCCCGTCAACGACCCTGACCGAGTCGACGACGACGACCCCGTCGACGACCCCGACCAAGTCGACGACCGAGACGACGACCCCGTCGACGACCCCGACCGAGTCGACGACCCCGACCGAGTCGACGACCGAGTCGACGACCGAGTCGACGACCCCGACCGAGTCGATGACCGAGTCGACGACCGAGTCGACGACCCCGACCGAGTCGACGACCGAGTCGACGACGACGACCGAGTCGACGACCGAGTCGACGACCCCGACCGAGTCGACGACCGAGTCGACGACCGAGTCGACGACGACGACCGAGTCGACGACCGAGTCGACGACCCCGACCGAGTCGATGACCGAGTCGACGACCCCGACGACGACCGAGTCGACGACCCCGACCGAGTCGACGACCGAGTCGACGACCGAGTCGACGACCCCGACGACGACCGAGTCGACGACCGAGTCGACGACGACGACCGAGTCGACGACCGAGTCGACGACCGAGTCGACGACGACGACCGAGTCGACGACCGAGTCGACGACCCCGACCGAGTCGACGACCGAGTCGACGACCGAGTCGACGACCCCGACCGAGTCGACGACCGAGTCGACGACCGAGTCGACGACCCCGACCGAGTCGACGACCGTGTCGACGACCGTGTCGACGACCCCGACCGAGTCGACGACCCCGACCGAGTCGACGACCGAGTCGACGACCCCGACCCCGACCGAGTCGACGACCCCGTCGACGACCGAGTCGACGACCCCGACCCCGACCGAGTCGACGACCCCGACCCCGACCGAGTCGACGACCCCGACCGAGTGGACGACCCTGACCACGACCGAGTCGACGACCCTGACCCCGACCGAGTCGACGACCCCGACCGAATCGACGACCCCGACCCCGACCGAGTCGACGACCCCGACCCCGACCGAGTCGACGACCCCGACCGAGTCGACGACCGAGTCGACGACCCCGACCGAGTCGACGACCGAGTCGACAACCCCGACAGAGTCGACACCCCCGACAGAGTCGACGACCCCGACCGAGTCGACGACCGCGACCGAGTCGACGACCGAGTCGACGACACCGACCGAGTCGACGACCCCGACTGAGTCGACGACCGAGTCGACGACGACGACCCCGTCGACGACCCCGACCGAGTCGACGACCGACACGACGACCCCGTTGACGACCCCGACCGAGTCGACGACTCCGACCGAGTCGACGACCGAGTCGACGACCGAGTCGACGACCCCGACCGAGTCGACGACCGAGTCGACGACCGAGTCGACGACCCCGACCGAGTCGACGACCGAGTCGACGACCGAGTCGACGACCCCGACCGAGTCGACGACCGAGTCGACGACGACGACCGAGTCGACGACCGAGTCGATGACCCCGACCGAGTCGACGACCGAGTCGACGACTGAGTCTACGACCCCGACGACGACCGAGTCGACGACCGAGTCGACGACCCCGACCGAGTCGACGACCGAGTCGACGACCGAGTCGACGACCCCGTCGACGACCCCGACCGAGTCGCCGACCCCGACCAAGTCGACGACCGAGTCGACGACCGAGTCGACGACCCCGACAGAGTCGATGACCGAGTCGACGACCGAGTCGACGACCCCGACCGAGTCGACGACCGAGTCGACAACGACGACCGAGTCGACGACCGAGTCGACGACCCCGACCGAGTCGACGACCCCGACCGAGTCGACGACCGAGTCGACGACCCCGACCGAGTCGACGACCGAGTCGACGACCCCGACCGAGTCCACGACCGAGTCGACGACGACGACCCCGTCGACGACCCTGACCGAGTCGACGACGACGACCCCGTCGACGACCCCGACCGAGTCGACGACCGAGACGACGACCCCGTCGACGACCCCGACCGAGTCGACGACCCCGACCGAGTCGACGACCGAGTCGACGACCGAGTCGACGACCCCGACCGAGTCGATGACCGAGTCGACGACCGAGTCGACGACCCCGACCGAGTCGACGACCGAGTCGACGACGACGACCGAGTCGACGACCGAGTCGACGACCCCGACCGAGTCGACGACCGAGTCGACGACTGAGTCTACGACCCCGACGACGACCGAGTCGACGACCGAGTCGACGACCCCGACCGAGTCGACGACCGAGTCGACGACGACGACCGAGTCGACGACCGAGTCGACGACCCCGACCGAGTAGACGACCCCGACCGAGTCGACGACCGAGTCGACAACCCCGACCGAGTCGACAACCCCGACCGAGTCGACGACCGAGTCGACGACCGAGTCGACGACCCCGACCGAGTCGACGACCCCGACCGAGTCGACGACCGAGTCGACGACCGAGTCGACGACCCCGACCGAGTCGACGACCGAGTCGACGACCGAGTCGACGACCCCGACCGAGTCGACGAAAGAGTCGACGACCAGGTCGACGACCCCGACCGGGTCGACGACCCCGACCGAGTCGACGACCGAGTCGACGACCGAGTCGACGACCCCGACCCCGACCGAGTCGACGACCCCGTCGACGACCGAGTCGACGACCCCGACCCCGACCGAGTCGACAACCCCGACCCCGACCGAGTCGACGACCCCGACCCCGACCGAGTCGACGACCCCGACCGAGTCGACGACCCCGACCGAGTCGACGACCCCAACCCCGACCGAGTCGACGACCCCGAACCCGACCGAGTCGACGACCCCAACCGAGTCGACGACCCCGACCCCGACCGAGTCGACGACCCCAACCGAGTCGACGACCCCGACCGAGTCGACGACCCCGACCCCGACCGAGTCGACGACCCCGACCCCGACCGAGTCGACGACCCCGACCGAGTCGACGACCCCGACCGAGTCGACGACCCCAACCCCGACCGAGTCGACGACCCCGACCCCGACCGAGTCGACGACCCCGACCGAGTCGACGACCCCGACCCCGACCGAGTCGACGACCCCAACCGAGTCGACGACCCCGACCGAGTCGACGACCCCGACCCCGACCGAGTCGACGACCCTGACCCCGACCGAGTCGACGACCCCGACCGAGTCGACGACCGAGTCGACGACCCCGACCGAGTCGACGACCGAGTCGACGACCCCGACAGAGTCGACGACCGAGTCGACAACCCCGAAAGAGTCGACAACCCCGACAGAGTCGACGACCCCGACCGAGTCGACGACCGCGACCGAGTCGACGACTGAGTCGACGACACCGACCGAGTCGACGACCCCGACCGAGTCGACGACCGAGTCGACGACCCCGACCGAGTCCACGACCGAGTCGACGACGACGACCCCGTCGACGACTCCGACCGAGTCGACGACGACGACCCCGTCGACGACCCCGACCGAGTCGACGACCGAGACGACGCCCCCGTCGATGACCCCGACCGAGTCGACGACCCCGACCGAGTCGACGACCGAGACGACGACCGAGTCGACGACCCCGACCGAGTCGACGACCGAGTCGACGACCCCGACCGAGTCGACGACCGAGTCGACGACCGAGTCGATGACCCCGACCGAGTCGACGACCGAGTCGACGACGACGACCGAGTCGACGACCGAGTCGATGACCCCGACCGAGTCGACGACCGAGTCGACGACCGAGTCGACGACCCCGACCGAGTCGACGACCGAGTCGACGACCCTGACCGAGGCGCCGACCCCGTCGACGACCGAGTCGACGACCCCGACCGAGTCGACGACCGAGTCGACGACCCCGACCGAGTCGACGACCCCGACCGAGTCGACGACCGAGTCGACGACCCCGACCGAGTCGACGACCCCGACCCCGACCGAGTCGACGACCCCGACTGAGTCGACGACCGAGTTGACGACCCCGACCGAGTCGACGACCCCGACCGAGTCGACGACCGAGTCGATGACCCCGACCGAGTCGACGACCCCGACCGCGTCGACGACCGAGTCGACGACCCCGACCGAGTCGACGACCCCGACCGAGTCGACGAACGAGTCGACGACCCTGACCAAGTCGACGACCCCGTCGACGACCGAGTCGACGACCCCGACCGAGTCGACGACCGAGTCGACAACCCCGACAGAGTCGACACCCCCGACAGAGTCGACGACCCCGACCGAGTCGACGACCGAGTCGACGACACCGACCGAGTCGACGACCCCGACCGAGTCGACGACCGAGTCGACGACGACGACCCCGTCGACGACCCCGACCGAGTCGACGACGACGACCCCGTCGACGACCCCGACCGAGTCGACGACCGACACGACGACCCCGTTGACGACCCCGACCGAGTCGACGACCCCGACCGAGTCGACGACCGAGTCGACGACCGAGTCGACGACCCCGACCGAGTCGACGACCCCGACCGAGTCGACGACCGAGTCGACGACCGAGTCGACGACCCCGACCGAGTCGACGACCGAGTCGACGACCGAGTCGACGACCCCGACCGAGTCGACGACCGAGTCGACGACGACGACCGAGTCGACGACCGAGTCGATGACCCCGACCGAGTCGACGACCAAGTCGATGACTGAGTCTACGACCCCGACGACGACCGAGTCGACGACCGAGTCGACGACCCCGACCGAGTCGACGACCGAGTCGACGACCGAGTCGACGACCCCGTCGACGACCCCGACCGAGTCGCCGACCCCGACCAAGTCGACGACCGAGTCGACGACCGAGTCGACGACCCCGACAGAGTCGATGACCGAGTCGACGACCGAGTCGACGACCCCGACCGAGTCGACGACCGAGTCGACAACGACGACCGAGTCGACGACCGAGTCGACGACCGAGTCGACGACCCCGACCGAGTCGACGACCGAGTCGACGACAACGATCGAGTCGACGACCGAGTCGTCGACCGAGTCGACGACCGCGACCGAGTCGACGACCGAGTCGACGACCCCGACCGAGTCGACGACCCCGACCGAGTCGACGACCGAGTCGACGACCCCGACCGAGTCGACGACCGAGTCGACGACCCCGACCGAGTCCACGACCGAGTCGACGACGACGACCCCGTCGACGACCCTGACCGAGTCGACGACGACAACCCCGTCGACGACCCCGACCGAGTCGACGACCGAGACGACGACCCCGTTGACGACCCCGACCGAGTCGACGACCCCGACCGAGTCGACGACCGAGTCGACGACCGAGTCGACGACCCCGACCGAGTCGACGACCGAGTCGACGACGACGACCGAGTCGACGACCGAGTCGACGACCCCGACCGAGTCGACGACCGAGTCGACGACTGAGTCTACGACCCCGACGACGACCGAGTCGACGACCGAGTCGACGACCCCGACCGAGTCGACGACCGAGTCGACGACGACGACCGAGTCGACGACCGAGTCGACGACCCCGACCGAGTCGATGACCGAGTCGACGACCCCGACGACGACCGAGTCGACGACCCCGACCGAGTCGACGACCGAGTCGACGACCGAGTCGACGACCGCGACCGAGTCGACGCCCGAGTCGACGACCCCGACCGAGTCGACGACCGAGTCGACGACCCCGACCGAGTCCACGACCGAGTCGACGACGACGACACCGTCGACGACCCTGACCGAGTCGGCGACGACGACCCCGTCGACGACCCCGACCGCGTCGACGACGACGACCCCGTCGACGACCCCGACCGAGTCGACGACCGAGACGACGACCCCGTCGACGACCCCGACCGAGTCGACGACCCCGACCAAGTCGACGACCGAGTCGACGACCGAGTCGACGACCCCGACTGAGTCGACGACCGAGTCGACGACCGAGTCGACGACCCCGACCGAGTCCACGACCGAGTCGACGACGATGACCGAGTCGACGACCGAGTCGACGACCCCGACCGAGTCGACGACCGAGTCGACGACTGAGTCTATGACCCCGACGACGACCGAGTCGACGACCGAGTCGACGACCCCGACCGAGTCGACGACCGAGTTGACGACGACGACCGAGTCGACGACCGAGTCGACGACCCCGACCGAGTCGATGACCGAGTCGACGACCCCGACGACGACCGAGTCGACGACCCCGATCGAGTCGACGACCGAGTCGACGACCGAGTCGACGACCCCGACGACGACCGAGTCGACGACCGAGTCGACGACCGAGTCGACGACCCCGACCGAGTCGACGACCGAGTCGACGACCCCGACCGAGTCGACGACCGAGTCGACGACCGAGTCGACGACCCCGACCGAGTCGACGACCGAGTCGACGACCCCGACCGAGTCGACGACCGAGTCGACGACCGTGTCGACGACCCCGACCGAGTCGACGACCGAGTCGACGACCCCGACACCGACCGAGTCGACGACCCCGTCGACGACCGAGTCGACGACCCCGACCCCGACCGAGTCGACGGCCCCGACCGAGTGGACGACCCTGACCACGACCGAGTCGACGACCCCGACCGAGTCGACGACCCCGACCCCGACCGAGTCGACGACCCCGACCGAGTCGACGACCCCGACCCTGACCGAGTCGACGACCCCGACCGAGTCGACGACCCCGACCGAGTCGACGACCCCGACCCCGACCGAGTCGACGACCCCGACTGAGTCGACGACCGAGTTGACGACCCCGACCGAGTCGACGACCCCGACCGAGTCGACGACCGAGTCGACGACCCCGACCGAGTCGACGACCCCGACCGCGTCGACGACAGAGTCGACGACCCCGACCGAGTCGACGACCCCGACCGAGTCGACGACCGAGTCGACGACCCTGACCGAGTCGCCGACCCCGTCGACGACCGAGTCGACGACCCCGACCGAGTCGACGACCGAGTCGACGACCCCGACCGAGTCGACGACCCCGACCGAGTCGACGACCGAGTCGACGACCCCGACCGAGTCGACGACCGAGTCTACGACCGAGTCGACGACCCTGACCAAGTCGACGACCGAGTCGACGACCGAGTCGACGACCCCGACCGAGTAGACGACACCGACCGAGTCGACGACCGTGTCGACAACCCCGACCGAGTCGACAACCCTGACCGAGTCGACGACCGAGTCGACGACCGAGTCGACGACCCCGACCGAGTCGACGACCCCGACCAAGTCGACGACCGAGTCGACGACCGAGTCGACGACCGCGACCGAGTCGACGACCGAGTCGACGACCGAGTCGACGACCCCGACCGAGTCGACGACAGAGTCGACGACCGAGTCGACGACCCCGACCGGGTCGACGACCCCGACCGAGTCGACGACCGAGTCGACGACCGAGTCGACGACCCCGACCCCGACCGAGTCGACGACCCCGTCGACGACCGAGTCGACGACCCCGACCCCGACCGAGTCGACGACCCCGACCCCGACCGAGTCGACGACCCCGACCGAGTCGACGAACCCGACCGAGTCGACGACCCCAACCCCGACCGAGTCGACGACCCCGACCCCGACCGAGTCGACGACCCCGACCGAGTCGACGACCCCGACCCCGACCGAGTCGATGACCCCAACCGAGTCGACGACCCCGACCGAGTCGACGACCCCGACCCCGACCGAGTCGACGACCCTGACCCCGACCGAGTCGACGACCCCGACCGAATCGACGACCCCGACCCCGACCGAGTCGACGACCCCGACCCCGACCGAGTCGACGACCCCGACCGAGTCGACGACCGAGTCGACGACCCCGACCGAGTCGACGACCGAGTCGACAACCCCGACAGAGTCGACACCCCCGACAGAGTCGACGACCCCGACCGAGTCGACGACCGCGACCGAGTCGACGACCGAGTCGACGACACCGACCGAGTCGACGACCCCGACCGAGTCGACGACCGAGTCGACGACGACGACCCCGTCGACGACCCCGACCGAGTCGACGACGACGACCCCGTCGACGACCCCGACCGAGTCGACGACCGACACGACGACCCCGTTGACGACCCCGACCGAGTCGACGACCCCGACCGAGTCGACGACCGAGTCGACGACCGAGTCGACGACCCCGACCGAGTCGACGACCGAGTCGACGACCGAGTCGACGACCCCGACCGAGTCGACGACCGAGTCGACGACGACGACCGAGTCGACGACCGAGTCGATGACCCCGACCGAGTCGACGACCGAGTCGACGACTGAGTCTACGACCCCGACGACGACCGAGTCGACGACCGAGTCGACGACCCCGACCGAGTCGACGACCGAGTCGACGACCGAGTCGACGACCCCGTCGACGACCCCGACCGAGTCGCCGACCCCGACCAAGTCGACGACCGAGTCGACGACCGAGTCGACGACCCCGACAGAGTCGATGACCGAGTCGACGACCGAGTCGACGACCCCGACCGAGTCGACGACCGAGTCGACAACGACGACCGAGTCGACGACCGAGTCGACGACCCCGACCGAGTCGACGACCCCGACCGAGTCGACGACCGAGTCGACGACCCCGACCGAGTCGACGACCGAGTCGACGACCCCGACCGAGTCCACGACCGAGTCGACGACGACGACCCCGTCGACGACCCTGACCGAGTCGACGACGACGACCCCGTCGACGACCCCGACCGAGTCGACGACCGAGACGACGACCCCGTCGACGACCCCGACCGAGTCGACGACCCCGACCGAGTCGACGACCGAGTCGACGACCGAGTCGACGACCCCGACCGAGTCGATGACCGAGTCGACGACCGAGTCGACGACCCCGACCGAGTCGACGACCGAGTCGACGACGACGACCGAGTCGACGACCGAGTCGACGACCCCGACCGAGTCGACGACCGAGTCGACGACTGAGTCTACGACCCCGACGACGACCGAGTCGACGACCGAGTCGACGACCCCGACCGAGTCGACGACCGAGTCGACGACGACGACCGAGTCGACGACCGAGTCGACGACCCCGACCGAGTCGATGACCGAGTCGACGACCCCGACGACGACCTAGTCGACGACCCCGACCGAGTCGACGACCGAGTCGACGACCGAGTCGACGACCCCGACGACGACCGAGTCGACGACCGAGTCGACGACCGAGTCGACGACGACGACCGAGTCGACGACCGAGTCGACGACCCCGACCGAGTCGACGACCGAGTCGACGACCGAGTCGACGACCCCGACCGAGTCGACGACCGAGTCGACGACCGAGTCGACGACCCCGACCGAGTCGACGACCGTGTCGACGACCGTGTCGACGACCCCGACCGAGTCGACGACCCCGACCGAGTCGACGACCGAGTCGACGACCCCGACCCCGACCGAGTCGACGACCCCGTCGACGACCGAGTCGACGACCCCGACCCCGACCGAGTCGACGACCCCGACCCCGACCGAGTCGACGACCCCGACCGAGTGGACGACCCTGACCACGACCGAGTCGACGACCCCGACCGAGTCGACGACCCCGACCCCGACCGACTCGACGACCCTGACCGAGTCGACGACCCCGACCGCGACCGAGTCGACGACCCCGACCGAGTCGACGACCCCGACCGAGTCGACGACCCCGACCCGGACCGAGTTGACGACCCCGACTGAGTCGACGACCGAGTTGACGACCCCGACCGAGTCGACGACCCCGACCGAGTCGACGACCGAGTCGACGACCCCGACCGAGTCGACGACCCCGACCGCGTCGACGACACCGTCGACGACCCCGACCGAGTCGACAACCCCGACCGAGTCGACGACCGAGTCGACGACCCTGACCGAGTCGACGACCCCGTCGACGACCGAGTCGACGACCGCGACCGAGTCGACGACCGAGTCGACGACCCCGACCGAGTCGACGACCCCGACCGAGTCGACGACCCCGACCGAGTCGACGACCGAGTCGACGACCCCGAACGAGTCGACGACCGAGTCTACGACCGAGTCGACGACCCCGACCAAGTCGACGACCGAGTCGACGACCGAGTCGACGACCCCGACCGAGTAGACGACCCCGACCGAGTCGACGACCGAGTCGACAACCCCGACCGAGTCGACAACCCTGACCGAGTCGACGACCGAGTCGACGACCGAGTCGACGACCCCGACCGAGTCGACAACCCCGACCGAGTCGACGACCGAGTCGACGACCGAGTCGACGACCCCGACCGAGTCGACGACCCCGACCGAGTCGACGACCGAGTCGACGACCGAGTCGACGACCCCGACCGAGTCGACGACCGAGTCGACGACCGAGTCGACGACCCCGACCGAGTCGACGAAAGAGTCGACGACCAGGTCGACGACCCCGACCGGGTGGACGACCCTGACCGAGTCGACGACCGAGTCGACGACCGAGTCGACGACCCCGACCCCGACCGAGTCGACGACCCCGTCGACGACCGAGTCGACGACCCCGACCCCGACCGAGTCGACAACCCCGACCCCGACCGAGTCGACGACCCCGACCCCGACCGAGTCGACGACCCCGACCGAGTCGACGACCCCGACCGAGTCGACGACCCCAACCCCTACCGAGTCGACGACCCCGACCCCGACCGAGTCGACGACCCCAACCGAGTCGACGACCCCGACCCCGACCGAGTCGACGACCCCAACCGAGTCGACGACCCCGACCGAGTCGACGACCCCGACCCCGACCGAGTCGACGACCCCGACCCCGACCGAGTCGACGACCCCGACCGAGTCGACGACCGAGTCGACGACCCCGACCGAGTCCACGACCGAGTCGACGACGACGACCCCGTCGACGACTCCGACCGAGTCGACGACGACGACCCCGTCGACGACCCCGACCGAGTCGACGACCGAGACGACGACCCCGTCGATGACCCCGACCGAGTCGACGACCCCGACCGAGTCGACGACCGAGACGACGACCGAGTCGACGACCCCGACCGAGTCGACGACCGAGTCGACGACCCCGACCGAGTCGACGACCGAGTCGACGACCGAGTCGATGACCCCGACCGAGTCGACGACCGAGTCGACGACGACGACCGAGTCGACGACCGAGTCGATGACCCCGACCGAGTCGACGACCGAGTCGACGACCGAGTCGACGACCCCGACCGAGTCGACGACCGAGTCGACGACCCTGACCGAGGCGCCGACCCCGTCGACGACCGAGTCGACGACCCCGACCGAGTCGACGACCGAGTCGACGACCCCGACCGAGTCGACGACCCCGACCGAGTCGACGACCGAGTCGACGACCCCGACCGAGTCGACGACCCCGACCCCGACCGAGTCGACGACCCCGACTGAGTCGACGACCGAGTTGACGACCCCGACCGAGTCGACGACCCCGACCGAGTCGACGACCGAGTCGATGACCCCGACCGAGTCGACGACCCCGACCGCGTCGACGACCGAGTCGACGACCCCGACCGAGTCGACGACCCCGACCGAGTCGACGAACGAGTCGACGACCCTGACCAAGTCGACGACCGAGTCGACAACCCCGACAGAGTCGACACCCCCGACAGAGTCGACGACCCCGACCGAGTCGACGACCGCGACCGAGTCGACGACCGAGTCGACGACACCGACCGAGTCGACGACCCCGACCGAGTCGACGACCGAGTCGACGACGACGACCCCGTCGACGACCCCGACCGAGTCGACGACGACGACCCCGTCGACGACCCCGACCGAGTCGACGACCGACACGACGACCCCGTTGACGACCCCGACCGAGTCGACGACCCCGACCGAGTCGACGACCGAGTCGACGACCGAGTCGACGACCCCGACCGAGTCGACGACCCCGACCGAGTCGACGACCGAGTCGACGACCCCGACCGAGTCGACGACCGAGTCGACGACCGAGTCGACGACCCCGACCGAGTCGACGACCGAGTCGACGACGACGACCGAGTCGACGACCGAGTCGATGACCCCGACCGAGTCGACGACCGAGTCGACGACTGAGTCTACGACCCCGACGACGACCGAGTCGACGACCGAGTCGACGACCCCGACCGAGTCGACGACCGAGTCGACGACCGAGTCGACGACCCCGTCGACGACCCCGACCGAGTCGCCGACCCCGACCAAGTCGACGACCGAGTCGACGACCGAGTCGACGACCCCGACAGAGTCGATGACCGAGTCGACGACCGAGTCGACGACCCCGACCGAGTCGACGACCGAGTCGACAACGACGACCGAGTCGACGACCGAGTCGACGACCGAGTCGACGACCCCGACCGAGTCGACGACCGAGTCGACGACAACGATCGAGTCGACGACCGAGTCGTCGACCGAGTCGACGACCGCGACCGAGTCGACGACCGAGTCGACGACCCCGACCGAGTCGACGACCGAGTCGACGACCCCGACCGAGTCGACGACCGAGTCGACGACCCCGACCGAGTCCACGACCGAGTCGACGACGACGACCCCGTCGACGACCCTGACCGAGTCGACGACGACGACCCCGTCGACGACCCCGACCGAGTCGACGACCGAGACGACGACCCCGTCGACGACCCCGACCGAGTCGACGACCCCGACCGAGTCGACGACCGAGTCGACGACCGAGTCGACGACCCCGACCGAGTCGATGACTGAGTCGACGACCGAGTCGACGACCCCGACCGAGTCGACGACCGAGTCGACGACGACGACCGAGTCGACGACCGAGTCGACGACCCCGACCGAGTCGACGACCGAGTCGACGACTGAGTCTACGACCCCGACGACGACCGAGTCGCGACGACCCCGACCGAGTCGACGACCGAGTCGACGACTGAGTCTACGACCCCGACGACGACCGAGTCGACGACCGAGTCGACGACCCCGACCGAGTCGACGACCGAGTCGACGACGACGACCGAGTCGACGACCGAGTCGACGACCCCGACCGAGTCGATGACCGAGTCGACGACCCCGACGACGACCGAGTCGACGACCCCGACCGAGTCGACGACCGAGTCGACGACTGAGTCGACGACCCCGACGACGACCGAGTCGACGACCGAGTCGACGACGACGACCGAGTCGACGACCGAGTAGACGACCGAGTCGACGACCGCGACCGAGTCGACGACCGAGTCGACGACCGAGTCGACGACCCCGACCGAGTCGACGACCGTGTCGACGACCGTGTCGACGACCCCGACCGAGTCGACGACCCCGACCGAGTCGACGACCGAGTCGACGACCCCGACCCCGACCGAGTCGACGACCCCGTCGACGACCGAGTCGACGACCCCGACGACGACCGAGTCGACGACCAAGTCGACGACCCCGACCGAGTCGACGACCGAGTCGACGACCGAGTCGACGACCCCGACCGAGTCGACGACAGAGTCGACGACCAGGTCGACGACCCCGACCGGGTCGACGACCCCGACCGAGTCGACGACCGAGTCGACGACCGAGTCGACGACCCCGACCCCGACCGAGTCGACGACCCCGTCGACGACCGAGTCGACGACCCCGACCCCGACCGAGTCGACAACCCCGACCCCGACCGAGTCGACGACCCCGACCCCGACCGAGTCGACGACCCCGACCGAGTCGACGACCCCGACCGAGTCGACGACCCCGACCCCGACCGAGTCGACGACCCCGACCCCGACCGAGTCGACGACCCCGACCGAGTCGACGACCGAGTCGACGACCCCGACCGAGTCGACGACCGAGTCGACGACCCCGACAGAGTCGACGACCGAGTCGACAACCCCGAAAGAGTCGACAACCCCGACAGAGTCGACGACCCCGACCGAGTCGACGACCCCGACCGAGTCGACGACCGAGTCGACGACCCCGACCGAGTCGACGACCGAGTCGACGACGACGACCCCGTCGACGACTCCGACCGAGTCGACGACGATGACCCCGTCGACGAGCCCGACCGAGTCGACGACCGAGACGACGACCCCGTCGATGACCCCGACCGAGTCGACGACCCCGACCGAGTCGACGACCGAGACGACGACCGAGTCGACGACCCCGACCGAGTCGACGACCGAGTCGACGACCCCGACCGAGTCGACGACCGAGTCGACGACCGAGTCGATGACCCCGACCGAGTCGACGACCGAGTCGACGACGACGACCGAGTCGACGACCGAGTCGATGACCCCGACCGAGTAGACGACCGAGTCGACGACCGAGTCGACGACCCCGACCGAGTCGACGACCGAGTCGACGACCCTGACCGAGGCGCCGACCCCGTCGACGACCGAGTCGACGACCCCGACCGAGTCGACGACCGAGTCGACGACCCCGACCGAGTCGACGACCCCGACTGAGTCGACGACCGAGTTGACGACCCCGACCGAGTCGACGACCCCGACCGAGTCGACGACCGAGTCGATGACCCCGACCGAGTCGACGACCCCGACCGCGTCGACGACCGAGTCGACGACCCCGACCGAGTCGACGACCCCGACCGAGTCGACGAACGAGTCGACGACCCTGACCAAGTCGAAGACCCCGTCGACGACCGAGTCGACGACCCCGACCGAGTCGACGACCGAGTCGACGACCCCGACCGAGTCGACGACCCCGACCAAGTCGACGACCGAGTCGACGACCGAGTCGACGACCCCGACCGAGTAGACGACCGAGTCGACGACCCGGTCGACGACCCAGTCGACGACCGAGTCGACAACCCCGACCGAGTCGACAACCCCGACCGAGTCGACGACCGAGTCGACGACCGAGTCGACGACCCCGACCGAGTCGACGACCGAGTCGACGACCCCGACTGAGTCGACGACCGAGTCGACGACGACGACCGAGTCGACGACCGAGTCGATGACCCCGACCGAGTTGACGACCGAGTCGACGACTGAGTCTACGACCCCGACGACGACCGAGTCGACGACCGAGTCGACGACCCCGACCGAGTCGACGACCGAGTCGACGACCCCGACGACGACTGAGTCGACGACACCGACCGAGTCGACGACCGAGTCGACGATCGAGTCGACGACCCCGACGACGACCAAGTCGACGACCGAGTCGACGACCGCGACCGAGTCGACGACCGAGTCGACGACCCCGACCGAGTCGACGACCCCGACCGAGACGACGACCGAGTCGACGACCGAGTCGACGACCCCGACCGAGTCGACGACCGAGTCGACGACCGAGTCGACGACCGAGTCGACGACCCCGACCGAGTCGACGACCGAGTCGACGACCCCAACCGAGTCGACGACTGAGTCGACGACCGAGTCGACGACCCCGACCGAGTCGACGACCCCGTCGACGACCGAGTCGACGACCCCGACCCCGACCGAGTCGACGACCCCGACAACGACCGAGTCGACGACCCCGACCGAGTGGACGACCCCGACCACGACCGAGTCGACGACCCCGACCGAGTCGACGACCCCGACCCCGACCAAGTCGACGACCCCGACCGAGTCGACGACCCCGACCGAGTCGACGACCGAGTCGACGACCCCGACCGAGTCGACGACCACGACCGAGTCGACGACCGAGTCGACGACCCTGACTGAGGCGCCGACCCCGTCGACGACCGAGTCGACGACCCCGACCGAGTCGACGACCCCGACCGAGTCGACGACCGAGTCGACGACCCTGACCGAGTCGACGACCCCGTCGACGACCGAGTCGACGACCCCGACCGAGTCGACGACCGAGTCGACGACCCCGACCGAGTCGACGACCCCGACCCCGACCGAGTCGACGACCCCGACTGAGTCGACGACCGAGTTGACGACCCCGACCGAGTCGACGACCCCGACCGAGTCGACGACCGAGTCGACGACCCCGACTGAGTCGACGACCCCGACCGCGTCGACGACCGAGTCGACGACCCCGACCGAGTCGACGACCCCGACCGAGTCGACGACCGAGTCGACGACCCCGACCGAGTCGACGACCCCGACCGAGTCGACGACCCCGACCGAGTCGACGACCGAGTCGACGACCCCGACCGAGTCGACGACCGAGTCTACGACCGAGTCGACGACCCCGACCAAGTCGACGACCGAGTCGACGACCGAGTCGACGACCCCGACCGAGTAGACGACCGAGTCGACGACCCGGTCGACGACCCAGTCGACGACCGAGTCGACAACCCCTACCAAGTCGACAACCCCGACCGAGTCGACGACCGAGTCGACGACCGAGTCGACGACCCCGACCGAGTGGACGACCCCGACCACGACCGAGTCGACGACCGAGTCGACGACCCCGACCGAGTCGACGACCGAGTCGACGACCCCGACCGAGTCGACGACCGAGTCGACGACCCCGACGACGACTGAGTCGACGACACCGACCGAGTCGACGACCGAGTCGACGATCGAGTCGACGACCCCGACGACGACCAAGTCGACGACCGAGTCGACGACCGCGACCGAGTCGACGACCGAGTCGACGACCCCGACCGAGTCGACGACCCCGACCGAGACGACGACCGAGTCGACGACCGAGTCGACGACCCCGACCGAGTCGACGACCGAGTCGACGACCGAGTCGACGACCGAGTCGACGACCCCGACCGAGTCGACGACCGAGTCGACGACCCCAACCGAGTCGACGACTGAGTCGACGACCGAGTCGACGACCCCGACCGAGTCGACGACCCCGTCGACGACCGAGTCGACGACCCCGACCCCGACCGAGTCGACGACCCCGACAACGACCGAGTCGACGACCCCGACCGAGTGGACGACCCCGACCACGACCGAGTCGACGACCCCGACCGAGTCGACGACCCCGACCCCGACCAAGTCGACGACCCCGACCGAGTCGACGACCCCGACCGAGTCGACGACCGAGTCGACGACCCCGACCGAGTTGACGACCACGACCGAGTCGACGACCGAGTCGACGACCCTGACTGAGGCGCCGACCCCGTCGACGACCGAGTCGACGACCCCGACCGAGTCGACGACCCCGACCGAGTCGACGACCGAGTCGACGACCCTGACCGAGTCGACGACCCCGTCGACGACCGAGTCGACGACCCCGACCGAGTCGACGACCGAGTCGACGACCCCGACCGAGTCGACGACCCCGACCCCGACCGAGTCGACGACCCCGACTGAGTCGACGACCGAGTTGACGACCCCGACCGAGTCGACGACCCCGACCGAGTCGACGACCGAGTCGACGACCCCGACTGAGTCGACGACCCCGACCGCGTCGACGACCGAGTCGACGACCCCGACCGAGTCGACGACCCCGACCGAGTCGACGACCGAGTCGACGACCCCGACCGAGTCGACGACCCCGACCGAGTCGACGACCCCGACCGAGTCGACGACCGAGTCGACGACCCCGACCGAGTCGACGACCGAGTCTACGACCGAGTCGACGACCCCGACCAAGTCGACGACCGAGTCGACGACCGAGTCGACGACCCCGACCGAGTAGACGACCGAGTCGACGACCCGGTCGACGACCCAGTCGACGACCGAGTCGACAACCCCTACCGAGTCGACAACCCCGACCGAGTCGACGACCGAGTCGACGACCGAGTCGACGACCCCGACCGAGTGGACGACCCCGACCACGACCGAGTCGACGACCGAGTCAACGACCCCGACCGAGTCGACGACCCCGACCGAGTCGACAACCGAGTCGACGACCCTGACCCAGGCGCCGACCCCGTCGACAACCGAGTCGACGACCCCGACCGAGTCGACGACCGAGTCGACGACCCCGACCGAGTCGACGACCCCAACTGAGTCGACGACCGAGTCGACGACCCTGACCGTGTCGACGACCCCGTCGACGACCGAGTCGACGACCCCGACCGAGTCGACGACCGAGTCGACGACCCCGACCGAGTCGACGACCCCGACCCCGACCGAGTCGACGACCCCGACTGAGTCGACGACCGAGTCGACGACCCCGACCGAGTCGACGACCCCGACCGAGTCGACGACCGAGTCCACGACCCCGACCGAGTCGACGACCCCGACCGCGTCGACGACCGAGTCGACGACCCCGACCGAGTCGACGACCCCGACCGAGTCGACGACCGAGTCGACGACCCCGACCGAGTCGACGACCGAGTCGACGACCCCGACCGAGTCGACGACCCCGACCGAGTCGACGACCGAGTCGACGACCCTGACCGAGGCGCCGACCCCGTCGACGACCGAGTCGACGACCCCGACCGAGTCGACGACCGAGTCGACGACCCCGACCGAGTCGACGACCCCGACCGAGTCGACGACCGAGTCGACGACCCTGACCGAGTCGACGACCCCGACCGAGTCGACGACCCCGACCCCGACCAAGTCGACGACCCCGACCGAGTCGACGACCCCGACCGAGTCGACGACCGAGTCGACGACCCCGACCGAGTCGACGACCGAGTCTACGACCGAGTCGACGACCCCGACCAAGTCGACGACCGAGTCGACGACCGAGTCGACGACCCCGACCGAGTAGACGACCGAGTCGACGACCCGGTCGACGACCCAGTCGACGACCGAGTCGACAACCCCTACCGAGTCGACAACCCCGACCGAGTCGACGACCGAGTCGACGACCGAGTCGACGACCCCGACCGAGTGGACGACCCCGACCACGACCGAGTCGACGACCGAGTCAACGACCCCGACCGAGTCGACGACCCCGACCGAGTCGACAACCGAGTCGACGACCCTGACCCAGGCGCCGACCCCGTCGACAACCGAGTCGACGACCCCGACCGAGTCGACGACCGAGTCGACGACCCCGACCGAGTCGACGACCCCAACTGAGTCGACGACCGAGTCGACGACCCTGACCGTGTCGACGACCCCGTCGACGACCGAGTCGACGACCCCGACCGAGTCGACGACCGAGTCGACGACCCCGACCGAGTCGACGACCCCGACCCCGACCGAGTCGACGACCCCGACTGAGTCGACGACCGAGTCGACGACCCCGACCGAGTCGACGACCCCGACCGAGTCGACGACCGAGTCCACGACCCCGACCGAGTCGACGACCCCGACCGCGTCGACGACCGAGTCGACGACCCCGACCGAGTCGACGACCCCGACCGAGTCGACGACCGAGTCGACGACCCCGACCGAGTCGACGACCGAGTCGACGACCCCGACCGAGTCGACGACCCCGACCGAGTCGACGACCGAGTCGACGACCCTGACCGAGGCGCCGACCCCGTCGACGACCGAGTCGACGACCCCGACCGAGTCGACGACCGAGTCGACGACCCCGACCGAGTCGACGACCCCGACCGAGTCGACGACCGAGTCGACGACCCTGACCGAGTCGACGACCCCGACCGAGTCGACGACCCCGACCCCGACCAAGTCGACGACCCCGACCGAGTCGACGACCCCGACCGAGTCGACGACCGAGTCGACGACCCCGACCGAGTCGACGACCCCGACCGAGTCGACGACCGAGTCGACGACCCTGACCGAGGCGCCGACCCCGTCGACGACCGAGTCGACGACCCCGACCGAGTCGACGACCCCGACCCCGACCGAGTCGACGACCCCGACTGAGTCGACGACCGAGTTGACGACCCCGACCGAGTCGACGACCGAGTCTACGACCGAGTCGACGACCCCGACCAAGTCGACGACCGAGTCGACGACCGAGTCGACGACCCCGACCGAGTAGACGACCGAGTCGACGACCCGGTCGACGACCCAGTCGACGACCGAGTCGACAACCCCTACCGAGTCGACAACCCCGACCGAGTCGACGACCGAGTCGACGACCGAGTCGACGACCCCGACCGAGTGGACGACCCCGACCACGACCGAGTCGACGACCGAGTCGACGACCCCGACCGAGTCGACGACCCCGACCGAGTCGACAACCGAGTCGACGACCCTGACCCAGGCGCCGACCCCGTCGACAACCGAGTCGACGACCCCGACCGAGTCGACGACCGAGTCGACGACCCCGACCGAGTCGACGACCCCAACTGAGTCGACGACCGAGTCGACGACCCTGACCGTGTCGACGACCCCGTCGACGACCGAGTCGACGACCCCGACCGAGTCGACGACCGAGTCGACGACCCCGACCGAGTCGACGACCCCGACCCCGACCGAGTCGACGACCCCGACTGAGTCGACGACCGAGTCGACGACCCCGACCGAGTCGACGACCCCGACCGAGTCGACGACCGAGTCCACGACCCCGACCGAGTCGACGACCCCGACCGCGTCGACGACCGAGTCGACGACCCCGACCGAGTCGACGACCCCGACCGAGTCGACGACCGAGTCGACGACCCCGACCGAGTCGACGACCGAGTCGACGACCCCGACCGAGTCGACGACCCCGACCGAGTCGACGACCGAGTCGACGACCCTGACCGAGGCGCCGACCCCGTCGACGACCGAGTCGACGACCCCGACCGAGTCGACGACCGAGTCGACGACCCCGACCGAGTCGACGACCCCGACCGAGTCGACGACCGAGTCGACGACCCTGACCGAGTCGACGACCCCGACCGAGTCGACGACCCCGACCCCGACCAAGTCGACGACCCCGACCGAGTCGACGACCCCGACCGAGTCGACGACCGAGTCGACGACCCCGACCGAGTCGACGACCCCGACCGAGTCGACGACCGAGTCGACGACCCTGACCGAGGCGCCGACCCCGTCGACGACCGAGTCGACGACCCCGACCGAGTCGACGACCCCGACCCCGACCGAGTCGACGACCCCGACTGAGTCGACGACCGAGTTGACGACCCCGACCGAGTCGACGACCCCGACCGAGTCGACGACCGAGTCGATGACCCAGACCGAGTCGACGACCCCGACCGAGTCGACGACCCCGACCGAGTCGACGACCGAGTCGACGACCCCGACCGAGTCGACGACCGAGTCTACGACCGAGTCGACGACCCCGACCGAGTCGACGACCACGACCGAGTCGACGACCGAGTCGACGACCCTGACTGAGGCGCCGACCCCGTCGACGACCGAGTCGACGACCCCGACCGAGTCGACGACCCCGACCGAGTCGACGACCGAGTCGACGACCCTGACCGAGTCGACGACCCCGTCGACGACCGAGTCGACGACCCCGACCGAGTCGACGACCGAGTCGACGACCCCGACCGAGTCGACGACCCCGACCCCGACCGAGTCGACGACCCCGACTGAGTCGACGACCGAGTTGACGACCCCGACCGAGTCGACGACCCCGACCGAGTCGACGACCGAGTCGACGACCCCGACTCAGTCGACGACCCCGACCGCGTCGACGACCGAGTCGACGACCCCGACCGAGTCGACGACCCCGACCGAGTCGACGACCGAGTCGACGACCCCGACCGAGTCGACGACCCCGACCGAGTCGACGACCGAGTCGACGACCCCGACCGAGTCGACGACCGAGTCTACGACCGAGTCGACGACCCCGACCAAGTCGACGACCGAGTCGACGACCGAGTCGACGACCCCGACCGAGTAGACGACCGAGTCGACGACCCAATCGACGACCCAGTCGACGACCGAGTCGACAACCCCGACCGAGTCGACAACCCCGACCGAGTCGACGACCGAGTCGACGACCGAGTCGACGACCCCGACCGAGTGGACGACCCCGACCACGACCGAGTCGACGACCGAGTCAACGACCCCGACCGAGTCGACGACCCCGACCGAGTCGACAACCGAGTCGACGACCCTGACCCAGGCGCCGACCCCGTCGACAACCGAGTCGACGACCCCGACCGAGTCGACGACCGAGTCGACGACCCCGACCGAGTCGACGACCCCAACTGAGTCGACGACCGAGTCGACGACCCTGACCGTGTCGACGACCCCGTCGACGACCGAGTCGACGACCCCGACCGAGTCGACGACCGAGTCGACGACCCCGACCGAGTCGACGACCCCGACCCCGACCGAGTCGACGACCCCGACTGAGTCGACGACCGAGTCGACGACCCCGACCGAGTCGACGACCCTGACCGAGTCGACGACCGAGTCCACGACCCCGACCGAGTCGACGACCCCGACCGCGTCGACGACCGAGTCGACGACCCCGACCGAGTCGACGACCGAGTCGACGACCCCGACCGAGTCGACGACCCCAACTGAGTCGACGACCGAGTCGACGACCCTGACCGTGTCGACGACCCCGTCGACGACCGAGTCGACGACCCCGACCGAGTCGACGACCGAGTCGACGACCCCGACCGAGTCGACGACCCCGACCCCGACCGAGTCGACGACCCCGACTGAGTCGACGACCGAGTCGACGACCCCGACCGAGTCGACGACCCCGACCGAGTCGACGACCGAGTCCACGACCCCGACCGAGTCGACGACCCCGACCGCGTCGACGACCGAGTCGACGACCCCGACCGAGTCGACGACCCCGACCGAGTCGACGACCGAGTCGACGACCCCGACCGAGTCGACGACCGAGTCGACGACCCCGACCGAGTCGACGACCCCGACCGAGTCGACGACCGAGTCGACGACCCTGACCGAGGCGCCGACCCCGTCGACGACCGAGTCGACGACCCCGACCGAGTCGACGACCGAGTCGACGACCCCGACCGAGTCGACGACCCCGACCGAGTCGACGACCGAGTCGACGACCCTGACCGAGTCGACGACCCCGACCGAGTCGACGACCCCGACCCCGACCAAGTCGACGACCCCGACCGAGTCGACGACCCCGACCGAGTCGACGACCGAGTCGACGACCCCGACCGAGTCGACGACCCCGACCGAGTCGACGACCGAGTCGACGACCCTGACCGAGGCGCCGACCCCGTCGACGACCGAGTCGACGACCCCGACCGAGTCGACGACCCCGACCCCGACCGAGTCGACGACCCCGACTGAGTCGACGACCGAGTTGACGACCCCGACCGAGTCGACGACCCCGACCGAGTCGACGACCGAGTCGATGACCCAGACCGAGTCGACGACCCCGACCGAGTCGACGACCCCGACCGAGTCGACGACCGAGTCGACGACCCCGACCGAGTCGACGACCGAGTCTACGACCGAGTCGACGACCCCGACCGAGTCGACGACCACGACCGAGTCGACGACCGAGTCGACGACCCTGACTGAGGCGCCGACCCCGTCGACGACCGAGTCGACGACCCCGACCGAGTCGACGACCCCGACCGAGTCGACGACCGAGTCGACGACCCTGACCGAGTCGACGACCCCGTCGACGACCGAGTCGACGACCCCGACCGAGTCGACGACCGAGTCGACGACCCCGACCGAGTCGACGACCCCGACCCCGACCGAGTCGACGACCCCGACTGAGTCGACGACCGAGTTGACGACCCCGACCGAGTCGACGACCCCGACCGAGTCGACGACCGAGTCGACGACCCCGACTCAGTCGACGACCCCGACCGCGTCGACGACCGAGTCGACGACCCCGACCGAGTCGACGACCCCGACCGAGTCGACGACCGAGTCGACGACCCCGACCGAGTCGACGACCCCGACCGAGTCGACGACCGAGTCGACGACCCCGACCGAGTCGACGACCGAGTCTACGACCGAGTCGACGACCCCGACCAAGTCGACGACCGAGTCGACGACCGAGTCGACGACCCCGACCGAGTAGACGACCGAGTCGACGACCCAATCGACGACCCAGTCGACGACCGAGTCGACAACCCCGACCGAGTCGACAACCCCGACCGAGTCGACGACCGAGTCGACGACCGAGTCGACGACCCCGACCGAGTGGACGACCCCGACCACGACCGAGTCGACGACCGAGTCAACGACCCCGACCGAGTCGACGACCCCGACCGAGTCGACAACCGAGTCGACGACCCTGACCCAGGCGCCGACCCCGTCGACAACCGAGTCGACGACCCCGACCGAGTCGACGACCGAGTCGACGACCCCGACCGAGTCGACGACCCCAACTGAGTCGACGACCGAGTCGACGACCCTGACCGTGTCGACGACCCCGTCGACGACCGAGTCGACGACCCCGACCGAGTCGACGACCGAGTCGACGACCCCGACCGAGTCGACGACCCCGACCCCGACCGAGTCGACGACCCCGACTGAGTCGACGACCGAGTCGACGACCCCGACCGAGTCGACGACCCTGACCGAGTCGACGACCGAGTCCACGACCCCGACCGAGTCGACGACCCCGACCGCGTCGACGACCGAGTCGACGACCCCGACCGAGTCGACGACCCCGACCGAGTCGACGACCGAGTCGACGACCCCGACCGAGTCGACGACCGAGTCGACGACCCCGACCGAGTCGACGACCGAGTCGACGACCCTGACCGAGGCGCCGACCCCGTCGACGACCGAGTCGACGACCCCGACCGAGTCGACGACCGAGTCGACGACCCCGACCGAGTCGACGACCGAGTCGACGACCCTGACCGAGTCGACGACCCCGACCGAGTCGACGACCCCGACCCCGACCAAGTCGACGACCCCGACCGAGTCGACGACCCCGACCGAGTCGACGACCGAGTCGACGACCCCGACCGAGTCGACGACCCCGACCGAGTCGACGACCGAGTCGACGACCCTGACCGAGGCGCCGACCCCGTCGACGACCGAGTCGACGACCCCGACCGAGTCGACGACCCCGACCCCGACCGAGTCGACGACCCCGACTGAGTCGACGACCGAGTTGACGACCCCGACCGAGTCGACGACCGAGTCTACGACCGAGTCGACGACCCCGACCAAGTCGACGACCGAGTCGACGACCGAGTCGACGACCCCGACTGAGTAGACGACCGAGTCGACGACCCGGTCGACGACCCAGTCGACGACCGAGTCGACAACCCCTACCGAGTCGACAACCCCGACCGAGTCGACGACCGAGTCGACGACCGAGTCGACGACCCCGACCGAGTGGACGACCCCGACCACGACCGAGTCGACGACCGAGTCGACGACCCCGACCGAGTCGACGACCCCGACCGAGTCGACAACCGAGTCGACGACCCTGACCCAGGCGCCGACCCCGTCGACAACCGAGTCGACGACCCCGACCGAGTCGACGACCGAGTCGACGACCCCGACCGAGTCGACGACCCCAACTGAGTCGACGACCGAGTCGACGACCCTGACCGTGTCGACGACCCCGTCGACGACCGAGTCGACGACCCCGACCCCGACCGAGTCGACGACCCCGACTGAGTCGACGACCGAGTCGACGACCCCGACCGAGTCGACGACCCCGACCGAGTCGACGACCGAGTCCACGACCCCGACCGAGTCGACGACCCCGACCGCGTCGACGACCGAGTCGACGACCCCGACCGAGTCGACGACCCCGACCGAGTCGACGACCGAGTCGACGACCCCGACCGAGTCGACGACCGAGTCGACGACCCCGACCGAGTGGACGACCCCGACCACGACCGAGTCGACGACCGAGTCGACGACCCCGACCGAGTCGACGACCCCGACCGAGTCGACAACCGAGTCGACGACCCTGACCCAGGCGCCGACCCCGTCGACAACCGAGTCGACGACCCCGACCGAGTCGACGACCGAGTCGACGACCCCGACCGAGTCGACGACCCCAACTGAGTCGACGACCGAGTCGACGAACCTGACCGTGTCGACGACCCCGTCGACGACCGAGTCGACGACCCCGACCCCGACCGAGTCGACGACCCCGACTGAGTCGACGACCGAGTCGACGACCCCGACCGAGTCGACGACCCCGACCGCGTCGACGACCGAGTCGACGACCCCGACCGAGTCGACGACCCCGACCGAGTCGACGACCGAGTCGACGACCCCGACCGAGTCGACGACCGAGTCGACGACCCCGACCGAGTCGACGACCCCGACCGAGTCGACGACCGAGTCGACGACCCTGACCGAGGCGCCGACCCCGTCGACGACCGAGTCGACGACCCCGACCGAGTCGACGACCGAGTCGACGACCCCGACCGAGTCGACGACCCCGACCGAGTCGACGACCGAGTCGACGACCCTGACCGAGTCGACGACCCCGACCGAGTCGACGACCCCGACCCCGACCAAGTCGACGACCCCGACCGAGTCGACGACCCCGACCGAGTCGACGACCGAGTCGACGACCCCGACCGAGTCGACGACCCCGACCGAGTCGACGACCGAGTCGACGACCCTGACCGAGGCGCCGACCCCGTCGACGACCGAGTCGACGACCCCGACCGAGTCGACGACCCCGACCCCGACCGAGTCGACGACCCCGACTGAGTCGACGACCGAGTTGACGACCCCGACCGAGTCGACGACCCCGACCGAGTCGACGACCGAGTCGATGACCCCGACCGAGTCGACGACCCCGACCGCGTCGACGACCGAGTCGACGACCCCGACCGAGTCGACGACCCCGACCGAGTCGACGACCGAGTCGACGACCCTGACCGAGTCGACGACCCCGTCGACGACCGAGTCGACGACCCCGACCGAGTCGACGACCGAGTCGACGACCCCGACCGAGTCGACGACCCCGACCGAGTCGACGACCCCGACCGAGTCGACGACCGAGTCGACGACCCCGACCGAGTCGACGACCGAGTCTACGACCGAGTCGACGACCCCGACCAAGTCGACGACCGAGTCGACGACCGAGTCGACGACCCCGACCGAGTAGACGACCGAGTCGACGACCCGGTCGACGACCCCGACCGAGTCGACGACCGAGTCGACGACCCCGACCGAGTCGACGACCGAGTCGACGACCCCGACGACGACTGAGTCGACGACACCGACCGAGTCGACGACCGAGTCGACGACCCCGACCGAGTCGACGACCCCGACCGAGTGGACGACCCCGACCACGACCGAGTCGACGACCGAGTCGACGACCCCGACCGAGTCGACGACCCCGACCGAGTCGACAACCGAGTCGACGACCCTGACCCAGGCGCCGACCCCGTCGACAACCGAGTCGACGACCCCGACCGAGTCGACGACCGAGTCGACGACCCCGACCGAGTCGACGACCCCAACTGAGTCGACGACCGAGTCGACGACCCTGACCGTGTCGACGACCCCGTCGACGACCGAGTCGACGACCCCGACCGAGTCGACGACCGAGTCGACGACCCCGACCGAGTCGACGACCCCGACCCCGACCGAGTCGACGACCCCGACTGAGTCGACGACCGAGTCGCCGACCCCGACCGAGTCGACGACCCCGACCGAGTCGACGACCGAGTCCACGACCCCGACCGAGTCGACGACCCCGACCGCGTCGACGACCGAGTCGACGACCCCGACCGAGTCGACGACCCCGACCGAGTCGACGACCGAGTCGACGACCCCGACCGAGTTGACGACCGAGTCGACGACCCCGACCGAGTCGACGACCCCGACCGAGTCGACGACCGAGTCGACGACCCTGACCGAGGCGCCGACCCCGTCGACGACCGAGTCGACGACCCCGACCGAGTCGACGACCGAGTCGACGACCCCGACCGAGTCGACGACCCCGACCGAGTCGACGACCGAGTCGACGACCCTGACCGAGTCGACGACCCCGACCGAGTCGACGACCCCGACCCCGACCAAGTCGACGACCCCGACCGAGTCGACGACCCCGACCGAGTCGACGACCGAGTCGACGACCCCGACCGAGTCGACGACCCCGACCGAGTCGACGACCGAGTCGATGACCCTGACCGAGGCGCCGACCCCGTCGACGACCGAGTCGACGACCCCGACCGAGTCGACGACCCCGACCCCGACCGAGTCGACGACCCCGACTGAGTCGACGACCGAGTTGACGACCCCGACCGAGTCGACGACCCCGACCGAGTCGACGACCGAGTCGATGACCCCGACCGAGTCGACGACCCCGACCGCGTCGACGACCGAGTCGACGACCCCGACCGAGTCGACGACCCCGACCGAGTCGACGACCGAGTCGACGACCCTGACCGAGTCGACGACCCCGTCGACGACCGAGTCGACGACCCCGACCGAGTCGACGACCGAGTCGACGACCCCGACCGAGTCGACGACCCCGACCGAGTCGACGACCGAGTCTACGACCGAGTCGACGACCCCGACCAAGTCGACGACCGAGTCGACGACCGAGTCGACGACCCCGACCGAGTCGACGACCGAGTCTACGACCGAGTCGACGACCCCGACCAAGTCGACGACCGAGTCGACGACCGAGTCGACGACCCCGACCGAGTAGACGACCGAGTCGACGACCCGGTCGACGACCCCGACCGAGTCGACGACCGAGTCGACGACCCCGACCGAGTCGACGACCGAGTCGACGACCCCGACGACGACTGAGTCGACGACACCGACCGAGTCGACGACCGAGTCGACGACCCCGACCGAGTCGACGACCCCGACCGAGTGGACGACCCCGACCACGACCGAGTCGACGACCCCGACCGAGTCGACGACCCCGACCCCGACCAAGTCGACGACCCCGACCGAGTCGACGACCCCGACCGAGTCGACGACCGAGTCGACGACCCCGACCGAGTCGACGACCCCGACCGAGTCGACGACCGAGTCGACGACCCTGACCGAGGCGCCGACCCCGTCGACGACCGAGTCGACGACCCCGACCGAGTCGACGACCGAGTCGACGACCCCGACCGAGTCGACGACCCCGACCGAGTCGACGACCGAGTCGACGACCCTGACCGAGTCGACGACCCCGACCGAGTCGACGACCCCGACCCCGACCAAGTCGACGACCCCGACCGAGTCGACGACCCCGACCGACTCGACGACCGAGTCGACGACCCCGACCGAGTCGACGACCCCGACCGAGTCGACGACCGAGTCGACGACCCTGACCGAGGCGCCGACCCCGTCGACGACCGAGTCGACGACCCCGACCGAGTCGACGACCGAGTCGACGACCCCGACCGAGTCGACGACCCCGACCGAGTCGACGACCGAGTCGACGACCCCGACCGAGTCGACGACCCCGACCCCGACCGAGTCGACGACCCCGACTGAGTCGACGACCGAGTTGACGACCCCGACCGAGTCGACGACCCCGACCGAGTCGACGACCGAGTCGACGACCCCGACCGAGTCGACGACCCCGACCGAGTCGACGACCGAGTCGACGACCCTGACCGAGGCGCCGACCCCGTCGACGACCGAGTCGACGACCCCGACCGAGTCGACGACCGAGTCGACGACCCCGACCGAGTCGACGACCCCGACCGAGTCGACGACCGAGTCGACGACCCCGACCGAGTCGACGACCCCGACCCCGACCGAGTCGACGACCCCGACTGAGTCGACGACCGAGTTGACGACCCCGACCGAGTCGACGACCCCGACCGAGTCGACGACCGAGTCGACGACCCCGACTGAGTCGACGACCCCGACCGCGTCGACGACCGAGTCGACGACCCCGACCGAGTCGACGACCCCGACCGAGTCGACGACCGAGTCGACGACCCCGACCGAGTCGACGACCCCGACCGAGTCGACGACCCCGACCGAGTCGACGACCGAGTCGACGACCCCGACCGAGTCGACGACCGAGTCTACGACCGAGTCGACGACCCCGACCAAGTCGACGACCGAGTCGACGACCGAGTCGACGACCCCGACCGAGTAGACGACCGAGTCGACGACCCGGTCGACGACCCCGACCGAGTCGACGACCGAGTCGACGACCCCGACGACGACTGAGTCGACGACACCGACCGAGTCGACGACCGAGTCGACGACCCCGACCGAGTCGACGACCCCGACCGAGTGGACGACCCCGACCACGACCGAGTCGACGACCGAGTCGACGACCCCGACCGAGTCGACGACCCCGACCGAGTGGACGACCCCGACCACGACCGAGTCGACGACCGAGTCGACGACCCCGACCGAGTCGACGACCCCGACCGAGTCGACAACCGAGTCGACGACCCTGACCCAGGCGCCGACCCCGTCGACAACCGAGTCGACGACCCCGACCGAGTCGACGACCGAGTCGACGACCCCGACCGAGTCGACGACCCCAACTGAGTCGACGACCGAGTCGACGACCCTGACCGTGTCGACGACCCCGTCGACGACCGAGTCGACGACCCCGACCGAGTCGACGACCGAGTCGACGACCCCGACCGAGTCGACGACCCCGACCCCGACCGAGTCGACGACCCCGACTGAGTCGACGACCGAGTCGACGACCCCGACCGAGTCGACGACCCCGACCGAGTCGACGACCGAGTCCACGACCCCGACCGAGTCGACGACCCCGACCGCGTCGACGACCGAGTCGACGACCCCGACCGAGTCGACGACCCCGACCGAGTCGACGACCGAGTCGACGACCCCGACCGAGTCGACGACCCCGACCGAGTCGACGACCGAGTCGACGACCCTGACCGAGGCGCCGACCCCGTCGACGACCGAGTCGACGACCCCGACCGAGTCGACGACCGAGTCGACGACCCCGACCGAGTCGACGACCCCGACCGAGTCGACGACCGAGTCGACGACCCTGACCGAGTCGACGACCCCGACCGAGTCGACGACCCCGACCCCGACCAAGTCGACGACCCCGACCGAGTCGACGACCCCGACCGAGTCGACGACCGAGTCGACGACCCCGACCGAGTCGACGACCCCGACCGAGTCGACGACCGAGTCGACGACCCTGACCGAGGCGCCGACCCCGTCGACGACCGAGTCGACGACCCCGACCGAGTCGACGACCCCGACCCCGACCGAGTCGACGACCCCGACTGAGTCGACGACCGAGTTGACGACCCCGACCGAGTCGACGACCCCGACCGAGTCGACGACCGAGTCGATGACCCCGACCGAGTCGACGACCCCGACCGAGTCGACGACCCCGACCGAGTCGACGACCGAGTCGACGACCCCGACCGAGTCGACGACCGAGTCTACGACCGAGTCGACGACCCCGACCGAGTCGACGACCACGACCGAGTCGACGACCGAGTCGACGACCCTGACTGAGGCGCCGACCCCGTCGACGACCGAGTCGACGACCCCGACCGAGTCGACGACCCCGACCGAGTCGACGACCGAGTCGACGACCCTGACCGAGTCGACGACCCCGTCGACGACCGAGTCGACGACCCCGACCGAGTCGACGACCGAGTCGACGACCCCGACCGAGTCGACGACCCCGACCCCGACCGAGTCGACGACCCCGACTGAGTCGACGACCGAGTTGACGACCCCGACCGAGTCGACGACCCCGACCGAGTCGACGACCGAGTCGACGACCCCGACTCAGTCGACGACCCCGACCGCGTCGACGACCGAGTCGACGACCCCGACCGAGTCGACGACCCCGACCGAGTCGACGACCGAGTCGACGACCCCGACCGAGTCGACGACCCCGACCGAGTCGACGACCGAGTCGACGACCCCGACCGAGTCGACGACCGAGTCTACGACCGAGTCGACGACCCCGACCAAGTCGACGACCGAGTCGACGACCGAGTCGACGACCCCGACCGAGTAGACGACCGAGTCGACGACCCAATCGACGACCCAGTCGACGACCGAGTCGACAACCCCGACCGAGTCGACAACCCCGACCGAGTCGACGACCGAGTCGACGACCGAGTCGACGACCCCGACCGAGTGGACGACCCCGACCACGACCGAGTCGACGACCGAGTCAACGACCCCGACCGAGTCGACGACCCCGACCGAGTCGACAACCGAGTCGACGACCCTGACCCAGGCGCCGACCCCGTCGACAACCGAGTCGACGACCCCGACCGAGTCGACGACCGAGTCGACGACCCCGACCGAGTCGACGACCCCAACTGAGTCGACGACCGAGTCGACGACCCTGACCGTGTCGACGACCCCGTCGACGACCGAGTCGACGACCCCGACCGAGTCGACGACCGAGTCGACGACCCCGACCGAGTCGACGACCCCGACCCCGACCGAGTCGACGACCCCGACTGAGTCGACGACCGAGTCGACGACCCCGACCGAGTCGACGACCCTGACCGAGTCGACGACCGAGTCCACGACCCCGACCGAGTCGACGACCCCGACCGCGTCGACGACCGAGTCGACGACCCCGACCGAGTCGACGACCCCGACCGAGTCGACGACCGAGTCGACGACCCCGACCGAGTCGACGACCGAGTCGACGACCCCGACCGAGTCGACGACCGAGTCGACGACCCTGACCGAGGCGCCGACCCCGTCGACGACCGAGTCGACGACCCCGACCGAGTCGACGACCGAGTCGACGACCCCGACCGAGTCGACGACCGAGTCGACGACCCTGACCGAGTCGACGACCCCGACCGAGTCGACGACCCCGACCCCGACCAAGTCGACGACCCCGACCGAGTCGACGACCCCGACCGAGTCGACGACCGAGTCGACGACCCCGACCGAGTCGACGACCCCGACCGAGTCGACGACCGAGTCGACGACCCTGACCGAGGCGCCGACCCCGTCGACGACCGAGTCGACGACCCCGACCGAGTCGACGACCCCGACCCCGACCGAGTCGACGACCCCGACTGAGTCGACGACCGAGTTGACGACCCCGACCGAGTCGACGACCGAGTCTACGACCGAGTCGACGACCCCGACCAAGTCGACGACCGAGTCGACGACCGAGTCGACGACCCCGACTGAGTAGACGACCGAGTCGACGACCCGGTCGACGACCCAGTCGACGACCGAGTCGACAACCCCTACCGAGTCGACAACCCCGACCGAGTCGACGACCGAGTCGACGACCGAGTCGACGACCCCGACCGAGTGGACGACCCCGACCACGACCGAGTCGACGACCGAGTCGACGACCCCGACCGAGTCGACGACCCCGACCGAGTCGACAACCGAGTCGACGACCCTGACCCAGGCGCCGACCCCGTCGACAACCGAGTCGACGACCCCGACCGAGTCGACGACCGAGTCGACGACCCCGACCGAGTCGACGACCCCAACTGAGTCGACGACCGAGTCGACGACCCTGACCGTGTCGACGACCCCGTCGACGACCGAGTCGACGACCCCGACCCCGACCGAGTCGACGACCCCGACTGAGTCGACGACCGAGTCGACGACCCCGACCGAGTCGACGACCCCGACCGAGTCGACGACCGAGTCCACGACCCCGACCGAGTCGACGACCCCGACCGCGTCGACGACCGAGTCGACGACCCCGACCGAGTCGACGACCCCGACCGAGTCGACGACCGAGTCGACGACCCCGACCGAGTCGACGACCGAGTCGACGACCCCGACCGAGTGGACGACCCCGACCACGACCGAGTCGACGACCGAGTCGACGACCCCGACCGAGTCGACGACCCCGACCGAGTCGACAACCGAGTCGACGACCCTGACCCAGGCGCCGACCCCGTCGACAACCGAGTCGACGACCCCGACCGAGTCGACGACCGAGTCGACGACCCCGACCGAGTCGACGACCCCAACTGAGTCGACGACCGAGTCGACGAACCTGACCGTGTCGACGACCCCGTCGACGACCGAGTCGACGACCCCGACCCCGACCGAGTCGACGACCCCGACTGAGTCGACGACCGAGTCGACGACCCCGACCGAGTCGACGACCCCGACCGCGTCGACGACCGAGTCGACGACCCCGACCGAGTCGACGACCCCGACCGAGTCGACGACCGAGTCGACGACCCCGACCGAGTCGACGACCGAGTCGACGACCCCGACCGAGTCGACGACCCCGACCGAGTCGACGACCGAGTCGACGACCCTGACCGAGGCGCCGACCCCGTCGACGACCGAGTCGACGACCCCGACCGAGTCGACGACCGAGTCGACGACCCCGACCGAGTCGACGACCCCGACCGAGTCGACGACCGAGTCGACGACCCTGACCGAGTCGACGACCCCGACCGAGTCGACGACCCCGACCCCGACCAAGTCGACGACCCCGACCGAGTCGACGACCCCGACCGAGTCGACGACCGAGTCGACGACCCCGACCGAGTCGACGACCCCGACCGAGTCGACGACCGAGTCGACGACCCTGACCGAGGCGCCGACCCCGTCGACGACCGAGTCGACGACCCCGACCGAGTCGACGACCCCGACCCCGACCGAGTCGACGACCCCGACTGAGTCGACGACCGAGTTGACGACCCCGACCGAGTCGACGACCCCGACCGAGTCGACGACCGAGTCGATGACCCCGACCGAGTCGACGACCCCGACCGCGTCGACGACCGAGTCGACGACCCCGACCGAGTCGACGACCCCGACCGAGTCGACGACCGAGTCGACGACCCTGACCGAGTCGACGACCCCGTCGACGACCGAGTCGACGACCCCGACCGAGTCGACGACCGAGTCGACGACCCCGACCGAGTCGACGACCCCGACCGAGTCGACGACCCCGACCGAGTCGACGACCGAGTCGACGACCCCGACCGAGTCGACGACCGAGTCTACGACCGAGTCGACGACCCCGACCAAGTCGACGACCGAGTCGACGACCGAGTCGACGACCCCGACCGAGTAGACGACCGAGTCGACGACCCGGTCGACGACCCCGACCGAGTCGACGACCGAGTCGACGACCCCGACCGAGTCGACGACCGAGTCGACGACCCCGACGACGACTGAGTCGACGACACCGACCGAGTCGACGACCGAGTCGACGACCCCGACCGAGTCGACGACCCCGACCGAGTGGACGACCCCGACCACGACCGAGTCGACGACCGAGTCGACGACCCCGACCGAGTCGACGACCCCGACCGAGTCGACAACCGAGTCGACGACCCTGACCCAGGCGCCGACCCCGTCGACAACCGAGTCGACGACCCCGACCGAGTCGACGACCGAGTCGACGACCCCGACCGAGTCGACGACCCCAACTGAGTCGACGACCGAGTCGACGACCCTGACCGTGTCGACGACCCCGTCGACGACCGAGTCGACGACCCCGACCGAGTCGACGACCGAGTCGACGACCCCGACCGAGTCGACGACCCCGACCCCGACCGAGTCGACGACCCCGACTGAGTCGACGACCGAGTCGCCGACCCCGACCGAGTCGACGACCCCGACCGAGTCGACGACCGAGTCCACGACCCCGACCGAGTCGACGACCCCGACCGCGTCGACGACCGAGTCGACGACCCCGACCGAGTCGACGACCCCGACCGAGTCGACGACCGAGTCGACGACCCCGACCGAGTCGACGACCGAGTCGACGACCCCGACCGAGTCGACGACCCCGACCGAGTCGACGACCGAGTCGACGACCCTGACCGAGGCGCCGACCCCGTCGACGACCGAGTCGACGACCCCGACCGAGTCGACGACCGAGTCGACGACCCCGACCGAGTCGACGACCCCGACCGAGTCGACGACCGAGTCGACGACCCTGACCGAGTCGACGACCCCGACCGAGTCGACGACCCCGACCCCGACCAAGTCGACGACCCCGACCGAGTCGACGACCCCGACCGAGTCGACGACCGAGTCGACGACCCCGACCGAGTCGACGACCCCGACCGAGTCGACGACCGAGTCGATGACCCTGACCGAGGCGCCGACCCCGTCGACGACCGAGTCGACGACCCCGACCGAGTCGACGACCCCGACCCCGACCGAGTCGACGACCCCGACTGAGTCGACGACCGAGTTGACGACCCCGACCGAGTCGACGACCCCGACCGAGTCGACGACCGAGTCGATGACCCCGACCGAGTCGACGACCCCGACCGCGTCGACGACCGAGTCGACGACCCCGACCGAGTCGACGACCCCGACCGAGTCGACGACCGAGTCGACGACCCTGACCGAGTCGACGACCCCGTCGACGACCGAGTCGACGACCCCGACCGAGTCGACGACCGAGTCGACGACCCCGACCGAGTCGACGACCCCGACCGAGTCGACGACCGAGTCTACGACCGAGTCGACGACCCCGACCAAGTCGACGACCGAGTCGACGACCGAGTCGACGACCCCGACCGAGTCGACGACCGAGTCTACGACCGAGTCGACGACCCCGACCAAGTCGACGACCGAGTCGACGACCGAGTCGACGACCCCGACCGAGTAGACGACCGAGTCGACGACCCGGTCGACGACCCCGACCGAGTCGACGACCGAGTCGACGACCCCGACCGAGTCGACGACCGAGTCGACGACCCCGACGACGACTGAGTCGACGACACCGACCGAGTCGACGACCGAGTCGACGACCCCGACCGAGTCGACGACCCCGACCGAGTGGACGACCCCGACCACGACCGAGTCGACGACCCCGACCGAGTCGACGACCCCGACCCCGACCAAGTCGACGACCCCGACCGAGTCGACGACCCCGACCGAGTCGACGACCGAGTCGACGACCCCGACCGAGTCGACGACCCCGACCGAGTCGACGACCGAGTCGACGACCCTGACCGAGGCGCCGACCCCGTCGACGACCGAGTCGACGACCCCGACCGAGTCGACGACCGAGTCGACGACCCCGACCGAGTCGACGACCCCGACCGAGTCGACGACCGAGTCGACGACCCTGACCGAGTCGACGACCCCGACCGAGTCGACGACCCCGACCCCGACCAAGTCGACGACCCCGACCGAGTCGACGACCCCGACCGACTCGACGACCGAGTCGACGACCCCGACCGAGTCGACGACCCCGACCGAGTCGACGACCGAGTCGACGACCCTGACCGAGGCGCCGACCCCGTCGACGACCGAGTCGACGACCCCGACCGAGTCGACGACCGAGTCGACGACCCCGACCGAGTCGACGACCCCGACCGAGTCGACGACCGAGTCGACGACCCCGACCGAGTCGACGACCCCGACCCCGACCGAGTCGACGACCCCGACTGAGTCGACGACCGAGTTGACGACCCCGACCGAGTCGACGACCCCGACCGAGTCGACGACCGAGTCGACGACCCCGACCGAGTCGACGACCCCGACCGAGTCGACGACCGAGTCGACGACCCTGACCGAGGCGCCGACCCCGTCGACGACCGAGTCGACGACCCCGACCGAGTCGACGACCGAGTCGACGACCCCGACCGAGTCGACGACCCCGACCGAGTCGACGACCGAGTCGACGACCCCGACCGAGTCGACGACCCCGACCCCGACCGAGTCGACGACCCCGACTGAGTCGACGACCGAGTTGACGACCCCGACCGAGTCGACGACCCCGACCGAGTCGACGACCGAGTCGACGACCCCGACTGAGTCGACGACCCCGACCGCGTCGACGACCGAGTCGACGACCCCGACCGAGTCGACGACCCCGACCGAGTCGACGACCGAGTCGACGACCCCGACCGAGTCGACGACCCCGACCGAGTCGACGACCCCGACCGAGTCGACGACCGAGTCGACGACCCCGACCGAGTCGACGACCGAGTCTACGACCGAGTCGACGACCCCGACCAAGTCGACGACCGAGTCGACGACCGAGTCGACGACCCCGACCGAGTAGACGACCGAGTCGACGACCCGGTCGACGACCCCGACCGAGTCGACGACCGAGTCGACGACCCCGACCGAGTCGACGACCGAGTCGACGACCCCGACGACGACTGAGTCGACGACACCGACCGAGTCGACGACCGAGTCGACGACCCCGACCGAGTCGACGACCCCGACCGAGTGGACGACCCCGACCACGACCGAGTCGACGACCGAGTCGACGACCCCGACCGAGTCGACGACCCCGACCGAGTGGACGACCCCGACCACGACCGAGTCGACGACCGAGTCGACGACCCCGACCGAGTCGACGACCCCGACCGAGTCGACAACCGAGTCGACGACCCTGACCCAGGCGCCGACCCCGTCGACAACCGAGTCGACGACCCCGACCGAGTCGACGACCGAGTCGACGACCCCGACCGAGTCGACGACCCCAACTGAGTCGACGACCGAGTCGACGACCCTGACCGTGTCGACGACCCCGTCGACGACCGAGTCGACGACCCCGACCGAGTCGACGACCGAGTCGACGACCCCGACCGAGTCGACGACCCCGACCCCGACCGAGTCGACGACCCCGACTGAGTCGACGACCGAGTCGCCGACCCCGACCGAGTCGACGACCCCGACCGAGTCGACGACCGAGTCCACGACCCCGACCGAGTCGACGACCCCGACCGCGTCGACGACCGAGTCGACGACCCCGACCGAGTCGACGACCCCGACCGAGTCGACGACCGAGTCGACGACCCCGACCGAGTCGACGACCGAGTCGACGACCCCGACCGAGTCGACGACCCCGACCGAGTCGACGACCGAGTCGACGACCCTGACCGAGGCGCCGACCCCGTCGACGACCGAGTCGACGACCCCGACCGAGTCGACGACCGAGTCGACGACCCCGACCGAGTCGACGACCCCGACCGAGTCGACGACCGAGTCGACGACCCTGACCGAGTCGACGACCCCGACCGAGTCGACGACCCCGACCCCGACCAAGTCGACGACCCCGACCGAGTCGACGACCCCGACCGAGTCGACGACCGAGTCGACGACCCCGACCGAGTCGACGACCCCGACCGAGTCGACGACCGAGTCGACGACCCTGACCGAGGCGCCGACCCCGTCGACGACCGAGTCGACGACCCCGACCGAGTCGACGACCCCGACCCCGACCGAGTCGACGACCCCGACTGAGTCGACGACCGAGTTGACGACCCCGACCGAGTCGACGACCCCGACCGAGTCGACGACCGACTCGATGACCCCGACCGAGTCGACGACCCCGACCGCGTCGACGACCGAGTCGACGACCCCGACCGAGTCGACGACCCCGACCGAGTCGACGACCGAGTCGACGACCCTGACCGAGTCGACGACCCCGTCGACGACCGAGTCGACGACCCCGACCGAGTCGACGACCGAGTCGACGACCCCGACCGAGTCGACGACCCCGACCGAGTCGACGACCCCGACCGAGTCGACGACCGAGTCGACGACCCCGACCGAGTCGACGACCGAGTCTACGACCGAGTCGACGACCCCGACCAAGTCGACGACCGAGTCGACGACCGAGTCGACGACCCCGACCGAGTAGACGACCGAGTCGACGACCCGGTCGACGACCCCGACCGAGTCGACGACCGAGTCGACGACCCCGACCGAGTCGACGACCGAGTCGACGACCCCGACGACGACTGAGTCGACGACACCGACCGAGTCGACGACCGAGTCGACGACCCCGACCGAGTCGACGACCCCGACCGAGTGGACGACCCCGACCACGACCGAGTCGACGACCCCGACCGAGTCGACGACCCCGACCCCGACCAAGTCGACGACCCCGACCGAGTCGACGACCCCGACCGAGTCGACGACCGAGTCGACGACCCCGACCGAGTCGACGACCCCGACCGAGTCGACGACCGAGTCGACGACCCTGACCGAGGCGCCGACCCCGTCGACGACCGAGTCGACGACCCCGACCGAGTCGACGACCGAGTCGACGACCCCGACCGAGTCGACGACCCCGACCGAGTCGACGACCGAGTCGACGACCCTGACCGAGTCGACGACCCCGACCGAGTCGACGACCCCGACCCCGACCAAGTCGACGACCCCGACCGAGTCGACGACCCCGACCGAGTCGACGACCGAGTCGACGACCCCGACCGAGTCGACGACCCCGACCGAGTCAACGACCGAGTCGACGACCCTGACCGAGGCGCCGACCCCGTCGACGACCGAGTCGACGACCCCGACCGAGTCGACGACCGAGTCGACGACCCCGACCGAGTCGACGACCCCGACCGAGTCGACGACCGAGTCGACGACCCCGACCGAGTCGACGACCCCGACCCCGACCGAGTCGACGACCCCGACTGAGTCGACGACCGAGTTGACGACCCCGACCGAGTCGACGACCCCGACCGAGTCGACGACCGAGTCGATGACCCCGACCGAGTCGACGACCCCGACCGCGTCGACGACCGAGTCGACGACCCCGACCGAGTCGACGACCCCGACCGAGTCGACGACCGAGTCGACGACCCTGACCGAGTCGACGACCCCGTCGACGACCGAGTCGACGACCCCGACCGAGTCGACGACCGAGTCGACGACCCCGACCGAGTCGACGACCCCGACCGAGTCGACGACCCCGACCGAGTCGACGACCGAGTCGACGACCCCGACCGAGTCGACGACCGAGTCTACGACCGAGTCGACGACCCCGACCAAGTCGACGACCGAGTCGACGACCGAGTCGACGACCCCGACCGAGTAGACGACCGAGTCGACGACCCGGTCGACGACCCCGACCGAGTCGACGACCGAGTCGACGACCCCGACCGAGTCGACGACCGAGTCGACGACCCCGACGACGACTGAGTCGACGACACCGACCGAGTCGACGACCGAGTCGACGACCCCGACCGAGTCGACGACCCCGACCGAGTGGACGACCCCGACCACGACCGAGTCGACGACCGAGTCGACGACCCCGACCGAGTCGACGACCCCGACCGAGTCGACAACCGAGTCGACGACCCTGACCCAGGCGCCGACCCCGTCGACAACCGAGTCGACGACCCCGACCGAGTCGACGACCGAGTCGACGACCCCGACCGAGTCGACGACCCCAACTGAGTCGACGACCGAGTCGACGACCCTGACCGTGTCGACGACCCCGTCGACGACCGAGTCGACGACCCCGACCGAGTCGACGACCGAGTCGACGACCCCGACCGAGTCGACGACCCCGACCCCGACCGAGTCGACGACCCCGACTGAGTCGACGACCGAGTCGACGACCCCGACCGAGTCGACGACCCCGACCGAGTCGACGACCGAGTCCACGACCCCGACCGAGTCGACGACCCCGACCGCGTCGACGACCGAGTCGACGACCCCGACCGAGTCGACGACCCCGACCGAGTCGACGACCGAGTCGACGACCCCGACCGAGTCGACGACCGAGTCGACGACCCCGACCGAGTCGACGACCCCGACCGAGTCGACGACCGAGTCGACGACCCTGACCGAGGCGCCGACCCCGTCGACGACCGAGTCGACGACCCCGACCGAGTCGACGACCGAGTCGACGACCCCGACCGAGTCGACGACCCCGACCGAGTCGACGACCGAGTCGACGACCCTGACCGAGTCGACGACCCCGACCGAGTCGACGACCCCGACCCCGACCAAGTCGACGACCCCGACCGAGTCGACGACCCCGACCGAGTCGACGACCGAGTCGACGACCCCGACCGAGTCGACGACCCCGACCGAGTCGACGACCGAGTCGACGACCCTGACCGAGGCGCCGACCCCGTCGACGACCGAGTCGACGACCCCGACCGAGTCGACGACCCCGACCCCGACCGAGTCGACGACCCCGACTGAGTCGACGACCGAGTTGACGACCCCGACCGAGTCGACGACCCCGACCGAGTCGACGACCGAGTCGATGACCCCGACCGAGTCGACGACCGAGTCGACGACCCCGACGACGACTGAGTCGACGACACCGACCAAGTCGACGACCGAGTCGACGATCGAGTTGACGACCCCGACGACGACAAAGTCGACGACCGAGTCGACGACCCCGACCGAGTCGACGACCCCGACCGAGTCGACGACCGAGTCGACGACCGAGTCGACGACCCCGACCGAGTCGACGACCGAGTCGACGACCCCGACCGATTCGACGACCGAGTCGACGACCGAGTCGACGACCCCGACCGAGTCGACGACCCCGACCGAGTCGACGACCCCGACCCCGACCGAGTTGACGACCCCGACTGAGTCGACGACCGAGTTGACGACCCCGACCGAGTCGACGACCCCGACCGAGTCGACGACCGAGTCGATGACCCCGACCGAGTCGACGACCCCGACCGCGTCGACGACAGAGTCGACGACCCCGACCGAGTCGACAACCCCGACCGAGTCGACGACCGAGTCGACGACCCTGACCGAGTCGACGACCCCGTCGACGACCGAGTCGACGACCGCGACCGAGTCGACGACCGAGTCGACGACCCCGACCGAGTCGACGACCCCGACCGAGTCGACGACCCCGACCGAGTCGACGACCGAGTCGACGACCCCGAACGAGTCGACGACCGAGTCTACGACCGAGTCGACGACCCCGACCAAGTCGACGACCGAGTCGACGACCGAGTCGACGACCCCGACCGAGTAGACGACCCCGACCGAGTCGACGACCGAGTCGACAACCCCGACCGAGTCGACAACCCTGACCGAGTCGACGACCGAGTCGACGACCGAGTCGACGACCCCGACCGAGTCGACAACCCCGACCGAGTCGACGACCGAGTCGACGACCGAGTCGACGACCCCGACCGAGTCGACGACCCCGACCGAGTCGACGACCGAGTCGACGACCGAGTCGACGACCCCGACCGAGTCGACGACCGAGTCGACGACCGAGTCGACGACCCCGTCCGAGTCGACGAAAGAGTCGACGACCAGGTCGACGACCCCGACCGGGTCGACGACCCCGACCGAGTCGACGACCGAGTCGACGACCGAGTCGACGACCCCGACCCAGACCGAGTCGACGACCCCGTCGACGACCGAGTCGACGACCCCGACCCCGACCGAGTCGACAACCCCGACCCCGACCGAGTCGACGACCCCGACCCCGACCGAGTCGACGACCCCGACCGAGTCGACGACCCCGACCGAGTCGACGACCCCAACCCCGACCGAGTCGACGACCCCGACCCCGACCGAGTCGACGACCCCGACCGAGTCGACGACCCCGACCCCGACCGAGTCGACGACCCCAACCGAGTCGACGACCCCGACCGAGTCGACGACCCCGACCCCGACCGAGTCGACGACCCCGACCCCGACCGAGTCGACGACCCCGACCGAGTCGACGACCGAGTCGACAACCCCGACCGAGTCGACGACCGAGTCGACGACCCCGACAGAGTCGACGACCGAGTCGACAACCCCGAAAGAGTCGACAACCCCGACAGAGTCGACGACCCCGACCGAGTCGACGACCGCGACCGAGTCGACGACTGAGTCGACGACACCGACCGAGTCGACGACCCCGACCGAGTCGACGACCGAGTCGACGACCCCGACCGAGTCCACGACCGAGTCGACGACGACGACCCCGTCGACGACTCCGACCGAGTCGACGACGACGACCCCGTCGACGACCCCGACCGAGTCGACGACCGAGACGACGACCCCGTCGATGACCCCGACCGAGTCGACGACCCCGACCGAGTCGACGACCGAGACGACGACCGAGTCGACGACCCCGACCGAGTCGACGACCGAGTCGACGACCCCGACCGAGTCGACGACCGAGTCGACGACCGAGTCGATGACCCCGACCGAGTCGACGACCGAGTCGACGACGACGACCGAGTCGACGACCGAGTCGATGACCCCGACCGAGTCGACGACCGAGTTGACGACCGAGTCGACGACCCTGACCGAGGCGCCGACCCCGTCGACGACCGAGTCGACGACCCCGACCGAGTCGACGACCGAGTCGACGACACCGACCGAGTCGACGACCCCGACCGAGTCGACGACCGAGTCGACGACCCCGACCGAGTCGACGACCCCGACCCCGACCGAGTCGACGACCCCGACTGAGTCGACGACCGAGTTGACGACCCCGACCGAGTCGACGACCCCGACCGAGTCGACGACCGAGTCGATGACCCCGACCGAGTCGACGACCCCGACCGCGTCGACGACCGAGTCGACGACCCCGACCGAGTCGATGAACGAGTCGACGACCCTGACCAAGTCGACGACCCCGTCGACGACCGAGTCGACGACCCCGACCGAGTCGACGACCGAGTCGACAACCCCGACAGAGTCGACACCCCCGACAGAGTCGACGACCCCGACCGAGTCGACGACCGCGACCGAGTCGACGACCGAGTCGACGACACCGACCGAGTCGACGACCCCGACCGAGTCGACGACCGAGTCGACGACGACGACCCCGTCGACGACCCCGACCGAGTCGACGACGACGACCCCGTCGACGACCCCGACCGAGTCGACGACCGACACGACGACCCCGTTGACGACCCCGACCGAGTCGACGACCCCGACCGAGTCGACGACTGAGTCGACGACCGAGTCGACGACCCCGACCGAGTCGACGACCCCGACCGAGTCGACGACCGAGTCGACGACCCCGACCGAGTCGACGACCGAGTCGACGACCGAGTCGACGACCCCGACCGAGTCGACGACCGAGTCGACGACGACGACCGAGTCGACGACCGAGTCGATGACCCCGACCGAGTCGACGACCGAGTCGACGACTGAGTCTTCGACCCCGACGACGACCGAGTCGACGACCGAGTCGACGACCCCGACCGAGTCGACGACCGAGTCGACGACCGAGTCGACGACCCCGTCGACGAACCCGACCGAGTCGCCGACCCCGACCAAGTCGACGACCGAGTCGACGACCGAGTCGACGACCCCGACAGATTCGATGACCGAGTCGACGACCGAGTCGACGACCCCGACCGAGTCGACGACCGAGTCGACAACGACGACCGAGTCGACGACCGAGTCGACGACCGAGTCGACGACCCCGACCGAGTCGACGACCGAGTCGACGACAACGATCGAGTCGACGACCGAGTCGTCGACCGAGTCGACGACCGCGACCGAGTCGACGACCGAGTCGACGACCCCGACCGAGTCGACGACCCCGACCGAGTCGACGACCGAGTCGACGACCCCGACCGAGTCCACGACCGAGTCGACGACGACGACCCCGTCTACGACCCTGACCGAGTCGACGACGACGACCCCGTCGACGACCCCGACCGAGTCGACGACCGAGACGACGACCCCGTCGACGACCCCGACCGAGTCGACGACCCCGACCGAGTCGACGACCGAGTCGACGACCGAGTCGACGACCCCGACCGAGTCGATGACTGAGTCGACGACCGAGTCGACGACCCCGACCGAGTCGACGACCGAGTCGACGACGACGACCGAGTCGACGACCGAGTCGACGACCCCGACCGAGTCGACGACCGAGTCGACGACTGAGTCTACGACCCCGACGACGACCGAGTCGACGACCGAGTCGACGACCCCGACCGAGTCGACGACCGAGTCGACGACGACGACCGAGTCGACGACCGAGTCGACGACCCCGACCGAGTCGATGACCGAGTCGACGACCCCGACGACGACCGAGTCGACGACCCCGACCGAGTCGACGACCGAGTCGACGACCGAGTCGACGACCCCGACGACGACCGAGTCGACGACCGAGTCGACGACGACGACCGAGTCGACGACCGAGTCGACGACCGAGTCGACGACCGAGTCGACGACCCCGACCGAGTCGACGACCGAGTCGACGACCGAGTCGACGACCTCGACCGAGTCGACGACCGTGTCGACGACCGTGTCGACGACCCCGACCGAGTCGACGACCCCGACCCCGACCGAGTCGACGACCCCGTCGACGACCGAGTCGACGACCCCGACCCCGACCGAGTCGACGACCCCGACCCCGACCGAGTCGACGACCCCGACCGAGTGGACGACCCTGACCACGACCGAGTCGACGACCCCGACCGAGTCGACGACCCCGACCCCGACCGAGTCGACGACCCCGACCGCGTCGACGACCCCGACCGCGACCGAGTCGACGACCCCGACCGAGTCGACGACCCCGACCGAGTCGACGACCGAGTCGACGACCCCGACCGAGTCGACGACCCCGACCGAGTCGACGACCGAGTCGACGACCCCGACCGAGTCGACGACCCCGACCGCGTCGACGACAGAGTCGACGACCCCGACCGAGTCGACAACCCCGACCGAGTCGACGACCGAGTCGACGACCCTGACCGAGTCGACGACCCCGTCGACGACCGAGTCGACGACCGCGACCGAGTCGACGACCGAGTCGACGACCCCGACCGAGTCGACGACCCCGACCGAGTCGACGACCGAGTCGACGACCCCGAACGAGTCGACGACCGAGTCTACGACCGAGTCGACGACCCCGACCAAGTCGACGACCGAGTCGACGACCGAGTCGACGACCCCGACCGAGTAGACGACCCCGACCGAGTCGACGACCGAGTCGACAACCCCGACCGAGTCGACAACCCTGACCGAGTCGACGACCGAGTCGACGACCGAGTCGACGACCCCGACCGAGTCGACGACCCCGACCGAGTCGACGACCGAGTCGACGACCGAGTCGACGACCCCGACCGAGTCGACGACCCCGACCGAGTCGACGACCGAGTCGACGACCGAGTCGACGACCCCGACCGAGTCGACGACCGAGTCGACGACCGAGTCGACGACCCCGACCGAGTCGACGACAGAGTCGACGACCAGGTCGACGACCCCGACCGGGTCGACGACCCCGACCGAGTCGACGACCGAGTCGACGACCGAGTCGACGACCCCGACCCCGACCGAGTCGACGACCCCGTCGACGACCGAGTCGACGACCCCGACCCCGACCGAGTCGACAACCCCGACCCCGACCGAGTCGACGACCCCGACCCCGACCGAGTCGACGACCCCGACCGAGTCGACGACCCCGACCGAGTCGACGACCCCAACCCCGACCGAGTCGACGACCCCGACCCCGACCGAGTCGACGACCCCGACCGAGTCGACGACCCCGACCCCGACCGAGTCGACGACCCCAACCGAGTCGACGACCCCGACCGAGTCGACGACCCCGACCCCGACCGAGTCGACGACCCCGACCCCGACCGAGTCGACGACCCCGACCGAGTCGACGACCGAGTCGACGACCCCGACCGAGTCGACGACCGAGTCGACGACCCCGACAGAGTCGACGACCGAGTCGACAACCCCGAAAGAGTCGACAACCCCGACAGAGTCGACGACCCCGACCGAGTCGACGACCGCGACCGAGTCGACGACCGAGTCGACGACACCGACCGAGTCGACGACCCCGACCGAGTCGACGACCGAGTCGACGACCCCGACCGAGTCGACGACCGAGTCGACGACGACGACCCCGTCGACGACTCCGACCGAGTCGACGACGACGACCCCGTCGACGACCCCGACCGAGTCGACGACCGAGTCGACGACTGAGTCTACGACCCCGACGACGACCGAGTCGACGACCGAGTCGACGACCCCGACCGAGTCGACGACCGAGTCGACGACGACGACCGAGTCGACGACCGAGTCGACGACCCCGACCGAGTCGATGACCGAGTCGACGACCCCGACGACGACCGAGTCGACGACCCCGACCGAGTCGACGACCGAGTCGACGACCGAGTCGACGACCGCGACCGAGTCGACGCCCGAGTCGACGACCCCGACCGAGTCGACGACCGAGTCGACGACCCCGACCGAGTCCACGACCGAGTCGACGACGACGACACCGTCGACGACCCTGACCGAGTCGGCGACGACGACCCCGTCGACGACCCCGACCGCGTCGACGACGACGACCCCGTCGACGACCCCGACCGAGTCGACGACCGAGACGACGACCCCGTCGACGACCCCGACCGAGTCGACGACCCCGACCAAGTCGACGACCGAGTCGACGACCGAGTCGACGACCCCGACTGAGTCGACGACCGAGTCGACGACCGAGTCGACGACCCCGACCGAGTCCACGACCGAGTCGACGACGATGACCGAGTCGACGACCGAGTCGACGACCCCGACCGAGTCGACGACCGAGTCGACGACTGAGTCTATGACCCCGACGACGACCGAGTCGACGACCGAGTCGACGACCCCGACCGAGTCGACGACCGAGTTGACGACGACGACCGAGTCGACGACCGAGTCGACGACCCCGACCGAGTCGATGACCGAGTCGACGACCCCGACGACGACCGAGTCGACGACCCCGATCGAGTCGACGACCGAGTCGACGACCGAGTCGACGACCCCGACGACGACCGAGTCGACGACCGAGTCGACGACCGAGTCGACGACCCCGACCGAGTCGACGACCGAGTCGACGACCCCGACCGAGTCGACGACCGAGTCGACGACCGAGTCGACGACCCCGACCGAGTCGACGACCGAGTCGACGACCCCGACCGAGTCGACGACCGAGTCGACGACCGTGTCGACGACCCCGACCGAGTCGACGACCGAGTCGACGACCCCGACACCGACCGAGTCGACGACCCCGTCGACGACCGAGTCGACGACCCCGACCCCGACCGAGTCGACGGCCCCGACCGAGTGGACGACCCTGACCACGACCGAGTCGACGACCCCGACCGAGTCGACGACCCCGACCCCGACCGAGTCGACGACCCCGACCGAGTCGACGACCCCGACCCTGACCGAGTCGACGACCCCGACCGAGTCGACGACCCCGACCGAGTCGACGACCCCGACCCCGACCGAGTCGACGACCCCGACTGAGTCGACGACCGAGTTGACGACCCCGACCGAGTCGACGACCCCGACCGAGTCGACGACCGAGTCGACGACCCCGACCGAGTCGACGACCCCGACCGCGTCGACGACAGAGTCGACGACCCCGACCGAGTCGACGACCCCGACCGAGTCGACGACCGAGTCGACGACCCTGACCGAGTCGCCGACCCCGTCGACGACCGAGTCGACGACCCCGACCGAGTCGACGACCGAGTCGACGACCCCGACCGAGTCGACGACCCCGACCGAGTCGACGACCGAGTCGACGACCCCGACCGAGTCGACGACCGAGTCTACGACCGAGTCGACGACCCTGACCAAGTCGACGACCGAGTCGACGACCGAGTCGACGACCCCGACCGAGTAGACGACACCGACCGAGTCGACGACCGTGTCGACAACCCCGACCGAGTCGACAACCCTGACCGAGTCGACGACCGAGTCGACGACCGAGTCGACGACCCCGACCGAGTCGACGACCCCGACCAAGTCGACGACCGAGTCGACGACCGAGTCGACGACCGCGACCGAGTCGACGACCGAGTCGACGACCGAGTCGACGACCCCGACCGAGTCGACGACAGAGTCGACGACCGAGTCGACGACCCCGACCGGGTCGACGACCCCGACCGAGTCGACGACCGAGTCGACGACCGAGTCGACGACCCCGACCCCGACCGAGTCGACGACCCCGTCGACGACCGAGTCGACGACCCCGACCCCGACCGAGTCGACGACCCCGACCCCGACCGAGTCGACGACCCCGACCGAGTCGACGAACCCGACCGAGTCGACGACCCCAACCCCGACCGAGTCGACGACCCCGACCCCGACCGAGTCGACGACCCCGACCGAGTCGACGACCCCGACCCCGACCGAGTCGATGACCCCAACCGAGTCGACGACCCCGACCGAGTCGACGACCCCGACCCCGACCGAGTCGACGACCCTGACCCCGACCGAGTCGACGACCCCGACCGAATCGACGACCCCGACCCCGACCGAGTCGACGACCCCGACCCCGACCGAGTCGACGACCCCGACCGAGTCGACGACCGAGTCGACGACCCCGACCGAGTCGACGACCGAGTCGACAACCCCGACAGAGTCGACACCCCCGACAGAGTCGACGACCCCGACCGAGTCGACGACCGCGACCGAGTCGACGACCGAGTCGACGACACCGACCGAGTCGACGACCCCGACCGAGTGGACGACCCCGACCACGACCGAGTCGACGACCGAGTCGACGACCCCGACCGAGTCGACGACCCCGACCGAGTCGACAACCGAGTCGACGACCCTGACCCAGGCGCCGACCCCGTCGACAACCGAGTCGACGACCCCGACCGAGTCGACGACCGAGTCGACGACCCCGACCGAGTCGACGACCCCAACTGAGTCGACGACCGAGTCGACGACCCTGACCGTGTCGACGACCCCGTCGACGACCGAGTCGACGACCCCGACCGAGTCGACGACCGAGTCGACGACCCCGACCGAGTCGACGACCCCGACCCCGACCGAGTCGACGACCCCGACTGAGTCGACGACCGAGTCGCCGACCCCGACCGAGTCGACGACCCCGACCGAGTCGACGACCGAGTCCACGACCCCGACCGAGTCGACGACCCCGACCGCGTCGACGACCGAGTCGACGACCCCGACCGAGTCGACGACCCCGACCGAGTCGACGACCGAGTCGACGACCCCGACCGAGTCGACGACCGAGTCGACGACCCCGACCGAGTCGACGACCCCGACCGAGTCGACGACCGAGTCGACGACCCTGACCGAGGCGCCGACCCCGTCGACGACCGAGTCGACGACCCCGACCGAGTCGACGACCGAGTCGACGACCCCGACCGAGTCGACGACCCCGACCGAGTCGACGACCGAGTCGACGACCCTGACCGAGTCGACGACCCCGACCGAGTCGACGACCCCGACCCCGACCAAGTCGACGACCCCGACCGAGTCGACGACCCCGACCGAGTCGACGACCGAGTCGACGACCCCGACCGAGTCGACGACCCCGACCGAGTCGACGACCGAGTCGACGACCCTGACCGAGGCGCCGACCCCGTCGACGACCGAGTCGACGACCCCGACCGAGTCGACGACCCCGACCCCGACCGAGTCGACGACCCCGACTGAGTCGACGACCGAGTTGACGACCCCGACCGAGTCGACGACCCCGACCGAGTCGACGACCGACTCGATGACCCCGACCGAGTCGACGACCCCGACCGCGTCGACGACCGAGTCGACGACCCCGACCGAGTCGACGACCCCGACCGAGTCGACGACCGAGTCGACGACCCTGACCGAGTCGACGACCCCGTCGACGACCGAGTCGACGACCCCGACCGAGTCGACGACCGAGTCGACGACCCCGACCGAGTCGACGACCCCGACCGAGTCGACGACCCCGACCGAGTCGACGACCGAGTCGACGACCCCGACCGAGTCGACGACCGAGTCTACGACCGAGTCGACGACCCCGACCAAGTCGACGACCGAGTCGACGACCGAGTCGACGACCCCGACCGAGTAGACGACCGAGTCGACGACCCGGTCGACGACCCCGACCGAGTCGACGACCGAGTCGACGACCCCGACCGAGTCGACGACCGAGTCGACGACCCCGACGACGACTGAGTCGACGACACCGACCGAGTCGACGACCGAGTCGACGACCCCGACCGAGTCGACGACCCCGACCGAGTGGACGACCCCGACCACGACCGAGTCGACGACCCCGACCGAGTCGACGACCCCGACCCCGACCAAGTCGACGACCCCGACCGAGTCGACGACCCCGACCGAGTCGACGACCGAGTCGACGACCCCGACCGAGTCGACGACCCCGACCGAGTCGACGACCGAGTCGACGACCCTGACCGAGGCGCCGACCCCGTCGACGACCGAGTCGACGACCCCGACCGAGTCGACGACCGAGTCGACGACCCCGACCGAGTCGACGACCCCGACCGAGTCGACGACCGAGTCGACGACCCTGACCGAGTCGACGACCCCGACCGAGTCGACGACCCCGACCCCGACCAAGTCGACGACCCCGACCGAGTCGACGACCCCGACCGAGTCGACGACCGAGTCGACGACCCCGACCGAGTCGACGACCCCGACCGAGTCAACGACCGAGTCGACGACCCTGACCGAGGCGCCGACCCCGTCGACGACCGAGTCGACGACCCCGACCGAGTCGACGACCGAGTCGACGACCCCGACCGAGTCGACGACCCCGACCGAGTCGACGACCGAGTCGACGACCCCGACCGAGTCGACGACCCCGACCCCGACCGAGTCGACGACCCCGACTGAGTCGACGACCGAGTTGACGACCCCGACCGAGTCGACGACCCCGACCGAGTCGACGACCGAGTCGATGACCCCGACCGAGTCGACGACCCCGACCGCGTCGACGACCGAGTCGACGACCCCGACCGAGTCGACGACCCCGACCGAGTCGACGACCGAGTCGACGACCCTGACCGAGTCGACGACCCCGTCGACGACCGAGTCGACGACCCCGACCGAGTCGACGACCGAGTCGACGACCCCGACCGAGTCGACGACCCCGACCGAGTCGACGACCCCGACCGAGTCGACGACCGAGTCGACGACCCCGACCGAGTCGACGACCGAGTCTACGATCGAGTCGACGACCCCGACCAAGTCGACGACCGAGTCGACGACCGAGTCGACGACCCCGACCGAGTAGACGACCGAGTCGACGACCCGGTCGACGACCCCGACCGAGTCGACGACCGAGTCGACGACCCCGACCGAGTCGACGACCGAGTCGACGACCCCGACGACGACTGAGTCGACGACACCGACCGAGTCGACGACCGAGTCGACGACCCCGACCGAGTCGACGACCCCGACCGAGTGGACGACCCCGACCACGACCGAGTCGACGACCGAGTCGACGACCCCGACCGAGTCGACGACCCCGACCGAGTCGACAACCGAGTCGACGACCCTGACCCAGGCGCCGACCCCGTCGACAACCGAGTCGACGACCCCGACCGAGTCGACGACCGAGTCGACGACCCCGACCGAGTCGACGACCCCAACTGAGTCGACGACCGAGTCGACGACCCTGACCGTGTCGACGACCCCGTCGACGACCGAGTCGACGACCCCGACCGAGTCGACGACCGAGTCGACGACCCCGACCGAGTCGACGACCCCGACCCCGACCGAGTCGACGACCCCGACTGAGTCGACGACCGAGTCGACGACCCCGACCGAGTCGACGACCCCGACCGAGTCGACGACCGAGTCCACGACCCCGACCGAGTCGACGACCCCGACCGCGTCGACGACCGAGTCGACGACCCCGACCGAGTCGACGACCCCGACCGAGTCGACGACCGAGTCGACGACCCCGACCGAGTCGACGACCGAGTCGACGACCCCGACCGAGTCGACGACCCCGACCGAGTCGACGACCGAGTCGACGACCCTGACCGAGGCGCCGACCCCGTCGACGACCGAGTCGACGACCCCGACCGAGTCGACGACCGAGTCGACGACCCCGACCGAGTCGACGACCCCGACCGAGTCGACGACCCCGACCCCGACCAAGTCGACGACCCCGACCGAGTCGACGACCCCGACCGAGTCGACGACCGAGTCGACGACCCCGACCGAGTCGACGACCCCGACCGAGTCGACGACCGAGTCGACGACCCTGACCGAGGCGCCGACCCCGTCGACGACCGAGTCGACGACCCCGACCGAGTCGACGACCCCGACCCCGACCGAGTCGACGACCCTGACCGAGTCGACGACCCCGACCGAGTCGACGACCCCGACCCCGACCAAGTCGACGACCCCGACCGAGTCGACGACCCCGACCGAGTCGACGACCGAGTCGACGACCCCGACCGAGTCGACGACCCCGACCGAGTCGACGACCGAGTCGACGACCCTGACCGAGGCGCCGACCCCGTCGACGACCGAGTCGACGACCCCGACCGAGTCGACGACCCCGACCCCGACCGAGTCGACGACCCCGACTGAGTCGACGACCGAGTTGACGACCCCGACCGAGTCGACGACCCCGACCGAGTCGACGACCGAGTCGATGACCCCGACCGAGTCGACGACCGAGTCGACGACCCCGACGACGACTGAGTCGACGACACCGACCAAGTCGACGACCGAGTCGACGATCGAGTTGACGACCCCGACGACGACAAAGTCGACGACCGAGTCGACGACCCCGACCGAGTCGACGACCCCGACCGAGTCGACGACCGAGTCGACGACCGAGTCGACGACCCCGACCGAGTCGACGACCGAGTCGACGACCCCGACCGATTCGACGACCGAGTCGACGACCGAGTCGACGACCCCGACCGAGTCGACGACCCCGACCGAGTCGACGACCCCGACCCCGACCGAGTTGACGACCCCGACTGAGTCGACGACCGAGTTGACGACCCCGACCGAGTCGACGACCCCGACCGAGTCGACGACCGAGTCGACGACCCCGACCGAGTCGACGACCCCGACCGCGTCGACGACAGAGTCGACGACCCCGACCGAGTCGACAACCCCGACCGAGTCGACGACCGAGTCGACGACCCTGACCGAGTCGACGACCCCGTCGACGACCGAGTCGACGACCGCGACCGAGTCGACGACCGAGTCGACGACCCCGACCGAGTCGACGACCCCGACCGAGTCGACGACCCCGACCGAGTCGACGACCGAGTCGACGACCCCGAACGAGTCGACGACCGAGTCTACGACCGAGTCGACGACCCCGACCAAGTCGACGACCGAGTCGACGACCGAGTCGACGACCCCGACCGAGTAGACGACCCCGACCGAGTCGACGACCGAGTCGACAACCCCGACCGAGTCGACAACCCTGACCGAGTCGACGACCGAGTCGACGACCGAGTCGACGACCCCGACCGAGTCGACAACCCCGACCGAGTCGACGACCGAGTCGACGACCGAGTCGACGACCCCGACCGAGTCGACGACCCCGACCGAGTCGACGACCGAGTCGACGACCGAGTCGACGACCCCGACCGAGTCGACGACCGAGTCGACGACCGAGTCGACGACCCCGTCCGAGTCGACGAAAGAGTCGACGACCAGGTCGACGACCCCGACCGGGTCGACGACCCCGACCGAGTCGACGACCGAGTCGACGACCGAGTCGACGACCCCGACCCAGACCGAGTCGACGACCCCGTCGACGACCGAGTCGACGACCCCGACCCCGACCGAGTCGACAACCCCGACCCCGACCGAGTCGACGACCCCGACCCCGACCGAGTCGACGACCCCGACCGAGTCGACGACCCCGACCGAGTCGACGACCCCAACCCCGACCGAGTCGACGACCCCGACCCCGACCGAGTCGACGACCCCGACCGAGTCGACGACCCCGACCGAGTCGACGACCCCGACCCCGACCGAGTCGACGACCCCGACCCCGACCGAGTCGACGACCCCGACCGAGTCGACGACCGAGTCGACAACCCCGACCGAGTCGACGACCGAGTCGACGACCCCGACAGAGTCGACGACCGAGTCGACAACCCCGAAAGAGTCGACAACCCCGACAGAGTCGACGACCCCGACCGAGTCGACGACCGCGACCGAGTCGACGACTGAGTCGACGACACCGACCGAGTCGACGACCCCGACCGAGTCGACGACCGAGTCGACGACCCCAACCGAGTCGACGACCCCGACCGAGTCGACGACCCCGACCCCGACCGAGTCGACGACCCCGACCCCGACCGAGTCGACGACCCCGACCGAGTCGACGACCGAGTCGACAACCCCGACCGAGTCGACGACCGAGTCGACGACCCCGACAGAGTCGACGACCGAGTCGACAACCCCGAAAGAGTCGACAACCCCGACAGAGTCGACGACCCCGACCGAGTCGACGACCGCGACCGAGTCGACGACTGAGTCGACGACACCGACCGAGTCGACGACCCCGACCGAGTCGACGACCGAGTCGACGACCCCGACCGAGTCCACGACCGAGTCGACGACGACGACCCCGTCGACGACTCCGACCGAGTCGACGACGACGACCCCGTCGACGACCCCGACCGAGTCGACGACCGAGACGACGACCCCGTCGATGACCCCGACCGAGTCGACGACCCCGACCGAGTCGACGACCGAGACGACGACCGAGTCGACGACCCCGACCGAGTCGACGACCGAGTCGACGACCCCGACCGAGTCGACGACCGAGTCGACGACCGAGTCGATGACCCCGACCGAGTCGACGACCGAGTCGACGACGACGACCGAGTCGACGACCGAGTCGATGACCCCGACCGAGTCGACGACCGAGTTGACGACCGAGTCGACGACCCTGACCGAGGCGCCGACCCCGTCGACGACCGAGTCGACGACCCCGACCGAGTCGACGACCGAGTCGACGACACCGACCGAGTCGACGACCCCGACCGAGTCGACGACCGAGTCGACGACCCCGACCGAGTCGACGACCCCGACCCCGACCGAGTCGACGACCCCGACTGAGTCGACGACCGAGTTGACGACCCCGACCGAGTCGACGACCCCGACCGAGTCGACGACCGAGTCGATGACCCCGACCGAGTCGACGACCCCGACCGCGTCGACGACCGAGTCGACGACCCCGACCGAGTCGATGAACGAGTCGACGACCCTGACCAAGTCGACGACCCCGTCGACGACCGAGTCGACGACCCCGACCGAGTCGACGACCGAGTCGACAACCCCGACAGAGTCGACACCCCCGACAGAGTCGACGACCCCGACCGAGTCGACGACCGCGACCGAGTCGACGACCGAGTCGACGACACCGACCGAGTCGACGACCCCGACCGAGTCGACGACCGAGTCGACGACGACGACCCCGTCGACGACCCCGACCGAGTCGACGACGACGACCCCGTCGACGACCCCGACCGAGTCGACGACCGACACGACGACCCCGTTGACGACCCCGACCGAGTCGACGACCCCGACCGAGTCGACGACTGAGTCGACGACCGAGTCGACGACCCCGACCGAGTCGACGACCCCGACCGAGTCGACGACCGAGTCGACGACCCCGACCGAGTCGACGACCGAGTCGACGACCGAGTCGACGACCCCGACCGAGTCGACGACCGAGTCGACGACGACGACCGAGTCGACGACCGAGTCGATGACCCCGACCGAGTCGACGACCGAGTCGACGACTGAGTCTTCGACCCCGACGACGACCGAGTCGACGACCGAGTCGACGACCCCGACCGAGTCGACGACCGAGTCGACGACCGAGTCGACGACCCCGTCGACGAACCCGACCGAGTCGCCGACCCCGACCAAGTCGACGACCGAGTCGACGACCGAGTCGACGACCCCGACAGATTCGATGACCGAGTCGACGACCGAGTCGACGACCCCGACCGAGTCGACGACCGAGTCGACAACGACGACCGAGTCGACGACCGAGTCGACGACCGAGTCGACGACCCCGACCGAGTCGACGACCGAGTCGACGACAACGATCGAGTCGACGACCGAGTCGTCGACCGAGTCGACGACCGCGACCGAGTCGACGACCGAGTCGACGACCCCGACCGAGTCGACGACCCCGACCGAGTCGACGACCGAGTCGACGACCCCGACCGAGTCCACGACCGAGTCGACGACGACGACCCCGTCTACGACCCTGACCGAGTCGACGACGACGACCCCGTCGACGACCCCGACCGAGTCGACGACCGAGACGACGACCCCGTCGACGACCCCGACCGAGTCGACGACCCCGACCGAGTCGACGACCGAGTCGACGACCGAGTCGACGACCCCGACCGAGTCGATGACTGAGTCGACGACCGAGTCGACGACCCCGACCGAGTCGACGACCGAGTCGACGACGACGACCGAGTCGACGACCGAGTCGACGACCCCGACCGAGTCGACGACCGAGTCGACGACTGAGTCTACGACCCCGACGACGACCGAGTCGACGACCGAGTCGACGACCCCGACCGAGTCGACGACCGAGTCGACGACGACGACCGAGTCGACGACCGAGTCGACGACCCCGACCGAGTCGATGACCGAGTCGACGACCCCGACGACGACCGAGTCGACGACCCCGACCGAGTCGACGACCGAGTCGACGACCGAGTCGACGACCCCGACGACGACCGAGTCGACGACCGAGTCGACGACGACGACCGAGTCGACGACCGAGTCGACGACCGAGTCGACGACCGAGTCGACGACCCCGACCGAGTCGACGACCGAGTCGACGACCGAGTCGACGACCTCGACCGAGTCGACGACCGTGTCGACGACCGTGTCGACGACCCCGACCGAGTCGACGACCCCGACCCCGACCGAGTCGACGACCCCGTCGACGACCGAGTCGACGACCCCGACCCCGACCGAGTCGACGACCCCGACCCCGACCGAGTCGACGACCCCGACCGAGTGGACGACCCTGACCACGACCGAGTCGACGACCCCGACCGAGTCGACGACCCCGACCCCGACCGAGTCGACGACCCCGACCGCGTCGACGACCCCGACCGCGACCGAGTCGACGACCCCGACCGAGTCGACGACCCCGACCGAGTCGACGACCGAGTCGACGACCCCGACCGAGTCGACGACCCCGACCGAGTCGACGACCGAGTCGACGACCCCGACCGAGTCGACGACCCCGACCGCGTCGACGACAGAGTCGACGACCCCGACCGAGTCGACAACCCCGACCGAGTCGACGACCGAGTCGACGACCCTGACCGAGTCGACGACCCCGTCGACGACCGAGTCGACGACCGCGACCGAGTCGACGACCGAGTCGACGACCCCGACCGAGTCGACGACCCCGACCGAGTCGACGACCGAGTCGACGACCCCGAACGAGTCGACGACCGAGTCTACGACCGAGTCGACGACCCCGACCAAGTCGACGACCGAGTCGACGACCGAGTCGACGACCCCGACCGAGTAGACGACCCCGACCGAGTCGACGACCGAGTCGACAACCCCGACCGAGTCGACAACCCTGACCGAGTCGACGACCGAGTCGACGACCGAGTCGACGACCCCGACCGAGTCGACGACCCCGACCGAGTCGACGACCGAGTCGACGACCGAGTCGACGACCCCGACCGAGTCGACGACCCCGACCGAGTCGACGACCGAGTCGACGACCGAGTCGACGACCCCGACCGAGTCGACGACCGAGTCGACGACCGAGTCGACGACCCCGACCGAGTCGACGACAGAGTCGACGACCAGGTCGACGACCCCGACCGGGTCGACGACCCCGACCGAGTCGACGACCGAGTCGACGACCGAGTCGACGACCCCGACCCCGACCGAGTCGACGACCCCGTCGACGACCGAGTCGACGACCCCGACCCCGACCGAGTCGACAACCCCGACCCCGACCGAGTCGACGACCCCGACCCCGACCGAGTCGACGACCCCGACCGAGTCGACGACCCCGACCGAGTCGACGACCCCAACCCCGACCGAGTCGACGACCCCGACCCCGACCGAGTCGACGACCCCGACCGAGTCGACGACCCCGACCCCGACCGAGTCGACGACCCCAACCGAGTCGACGACCCCGACCGAGTCGACGACCCCGACCCCGACCGAGTCGACGACCCCGACCCCGACCGAGTCGACGACCCCGACCGAGTCGACGACCGAGTCGACGACCCCGACCGAGTCGACGACCGAGTCGACGACCCCGACAGAGTCGACGACCGAGTCGACAACCCCGAAAGAGTCGACAACCCCGACAGAGTCGACGACCCCGACCGAGTCGACGACCGCGACCGAGTCGACGACCGAGTCGACGACACCGACCGAGTCGACGACCCCGACCGAGTCGACGACCGAGTCGACGACCCCGACCGAGTCGACGACCGAGTCGACGACGACGACCCCGTCGACGACTCCGACCGAGTCGACGACGACGACCCCGTCGACGACCCCGACCGAGTCGACGACCGAGTCGACGACTGAGTCTACGACCCCGACGACGACCGAGTCGACGACCGAGTCGACGACCCCGACCGAGTCGACGACCGAGTCGACGACGACGACCGAGTCGACGACCGAGTCGACGACCCCGACCGAGTCGATGACCGAGTCGACGACCCCGACGACGACCGAGTCGACGACCCCGACCGAGTCGACGACCGAGTCGACGACCGAGTCGACGACCGCGACCGAGTCGACGCCCGAGTCGACGACCCCGACCGAGTCGACGACCGAGTCGACGACCCCGACCGAGTCCACGACCGAGTCGACGACGACGACACCGTCGACGACCCTGACCGAGTCGGCGACGACGACCCCGTCGACGACCCCGACCGCGTCGACGACGACGACCCCGTCGACGACCCCGACCGAGTCGACGACCGAGACGACGACCCCGTCGACGACCCCGACCGAGTCGACGACCCCGACCAAGTCGACGACCGAGTCGACGACCGAGTCGACGACCCCGACTGAGTCGACGACCGAGTCGACGACCGAGTCGACGACCCCGACCGAGTCCACGACCGAGTCGACGACGATGACCGAGTCGACGACCGAGTCGACGACCCCGACCGAGTCGACGACCGAGTCGACGACTGAGTCTATGACCCCGACGACGACCGAGTCGACGACCGAGTCGACGACCCCGACCGAGTCGACGACCGAGTTGACGACGACGACCGAGTCGACGACCGAGTCGACGACCCCGACCGAGTCGATGACCGAGTCGACGACCCCGACGACGACCGAGTCGACGACCCCGATCGAGTCGACGACCGAGTCGACGACCGAGTCGACGACCCCGACGACGACCGAGTCGACGACCGAGTCGACGACCGAGTCGACGACCCCGACCGAGTCGACGACCGAGTCGACGACCCCGACCGAGTCGACGACCGAGTCGACGACCGAGTCGACGACCCCGACCGAGTCGACGACCGAGTCGACGACCCCGACCGAGTCGACGACCGAGTCGACGACCGTGTCGACGACCCCGACCGAGTCGACGACCGAGTCGACGACCCCGACACCGACCGAGTCGACGACCCCGTCGACGACCGAGTCGACGACCCCGACCCCGACCGAGTCGACGGCCCCGACCGAGTGGACGACCCTGACCACGACCGAGTCGACGACCCCGACCGAGTCGACGACCCCGACCCCGACCGAGTCGACGACCCCGACCGAGTCGACGACCCCGACCCTGACCGAGTCGACGACCCCGACCGAGTCGACGACCCCGACCGAGTCGACGACCCCGACCCCGACCGAGTCGACGACCCCGACTGAGTCGACGACCGAGTTGACGACCCCGACCGAGTCGACGACCCCGACCGAGTCGACGACCGAGTCGACGACCCCGACCGAGTCGACGACCCCGACCGCGTCGACGACAGAGTCGACGACCCCGACCGAGTCGACGACCCCGACCGAGTCGACGACCGAGTCGACGACCCTGACCGAGTCGCCGACCCCGTCGACGACCGAGTCGACGACCCCGACCGAGTCGACGACCGAGTCGACGACCCCGACCGAGTCGACGACCCCGACCGAGTCGACGACCGAGTCGACGACCCCGACCGAGTCGACGACCGAGTCTACGACCGAGTCGACGACCCTGACCAAGTCGACGACCGAGTCGACGACCGAGTCGACGACCCCGACCGAGTAGACGACACCGACCGAGTCGACGACCGTGTCGACAACCCCGACCGAGTCGACAACCCTGACCGAGTCGACGACCGAGTCGACGACCGAGTCGACGACCCCGACCGAGTCGACGACCCCGACCAAGTCGACGACCGAGTCGACGACCGAGTCGACGACCGCGACCGAGTCGACGACCGAGTCGACGACCGAGTCGACGACCCCGACCGAGTCGACGACAGAGTCGACGACCGAGTCGACGACCCCAACCGGGTCGACGACCCCGACCGAGTCGACGACCGAGTCGACGACCGAGTCGACGACCCCGACCCCGACCGAGTCGACGACCCCGTCGACGACCGAGTCGACGACCCCGACCCCGACCGAGTCGACGACCCCGACCCCGACCGAGTCGACGACCCCGACCGAGTCGACGAACCCGACCGAGTCGACGACCCCAACCCCGACCGAGTCGACGACCCCGACCCCGACCGAGTCGACGACCCCGACCGAGTCGACGACCCCGACCCCGACCGAGTCGATGACCCCAACCGAGTCGACGACCCCGACCGAGTCGACGACCCCGACCCCGACCGAGTCGACGACCCTGACCCCGACCGAGTCGACGACCCCGACCGAATCGACGACCCCGACCCCGACCGAGTCGACGACCCCGACCCCGACCGAGTCGACGACCCCGACCGAGTCGACGACCGAGTCGACGACCCCGACCGAGTCGACGACCGAGTCGACAACCCCGACAGAGTCGACACCCCCGACAGAGTCGACGACCCCGACCGAGTCGACGACCGCGACCGAGTCGACGACCGAGTCGACGACACCGACCGAGTCGACGACCCCGACCGAGTCGACGACCGAGTCGACGACGACGACCCCGTCGACGACCCCGACCGAGTCGACGACGACGACCCCGTCGACGACCCCGACCGAGTCGACGACCGACACGACGACCCCGTTGACGACCCCGACCGAGTCGACGACCCCGACCGAGTCGACGACCGAGTCGACGACCGAGTCGACGACCCCGACCGAGTCGACGACCGAGTCGACGACCGAGTCGACGACCCCGACCGAGTCGACGACCGAGTCGACGACGACGACCGAGTCGACGACCGAGTCGATGACCCCGACCGAGTCGACGACCGAGTCGACGACTGAGTCTACGACCCCGACGACGACCGAGTCGACGACCGAGTCGACGACCCCGACCGAGTCGACGACCGAGTCGACGACCGAGTCGACGACCCCGTCGACGACCCCGACCGAGTCGCCGACCCCGACCAAGTCGACGACCGAGTCGACGACCGAGTCGACGACCCCGACAGAGTCGATGACCGAGTCGACGACCGAGTCGACGACCCCGACCGAGTCGACGACCGAGTCGACAACGACGACCGAGTCGACGACCGAGTCGACGACCCCGACCGAGTCGACGACCCCGACCGAGTCGACGACCGAGTCGACGACCCCGACCGAGTCGACGACCGAGTCGACGACCCCGACCGAGTCCACGACCGAGTCGACGACGACGACCCCGTCGACGACCCTGACCGAGTCGACGACGACGACCCCGTCGACGACCCCGACCGAGTCGACGACCGAGACGACGACCCCGTCGACGACCCCGACCGAGTCGACGACCCCGACCGAGTCGACGACCGAGTCGACGACCGAGTCGACGACCCCGACCGAGTCGATGACCGAGTCGACGACCGAGTCGACGACCCCGACCGAGTCGACGACCGAGTCGACGACGACGACCGAGTCGACGACCGAGTCGACGACCCCGACCGAGTCGACGACCGAGTCGACGACTGAGTCTACGACCCCGACGACGACCGAGTCGACGACCGAGTCGACGACCCCGACCGAGTCGACGACCGAGTCGACGACGACGACCGAGTCGACGACCGAGTCGACGACCCCGACCGAGTCGATGACCGAGTCGACGACCCCGACGACGACCGAGTCGACGACCCCGACCGAGTCGACGACCGAGTCGACGACCGAGTCGACGACCCCGACGACGACCGAGTCGACGACCGAGTCGACGACCGAGTCGACGACGACGACCGAGTCGACGACCGAGTCGACGACCCCGACCGAGTCGACGACCGAGTCGACGACCGAGTCGACGACCCCGACCGAGTCGACGACCGAGTCGACGACCGAGTCGACGACCCCGACCGAGTCGACGACCGTGTCGACGACCGTGTCGACGACCCCGACCGAGTCGACGACCCCGACCGAGTCGACGACCGAGTCGACGACCCCGACCCCGACCGAGTCGACGACCCCGTCGACGACCGAGTCGACGACCCCGACCCCGACCGAGTCGACGACCCCGACCCCGACCGAGTCGACGACCCCGACCGAGTGGACGACCCTGACCACGACCGAGTCGACGACCCCGACCGAGTCGACGACCCCGACCCCGACCGACTCGACGACCCTGACCGAGTCGACGACCCCGACCGCGACCGAGTCGACGACCCCGACCGAGTCGACGACCCCGACCGAGTCGACGACCCCGACCCGGACCGAGTTGACGACCCCGACTGAGTCGACGACCGAGTTGACGACCCCGACCGAGTCGACGACCCCGACCGAGTCGACGACCGAGTCGACGACCCCGACCGAGTCGACGACCCCGACCGCGTCGACGACACCGTCGACGACCCCGACCGAGTCGACAACCCCGACCGAGTCGACGACCGAGTCGACGACCCTGACCGAGTCGACGACCCCGTCGACGACCGAGTCGACGACCGCGACCGAGTCGACGACCGAGTCGACGACCCCGACCGAGTCGACGACCCCGACCGAGTCGACGACCCCGACCGAGTCGACGACCGAGTCGACGACCCCGAACGAGTCGACGACCGAGTCTACGACCGAGTCGACGACCCCGACCAAGTCGACGACCGAGTCGACGACCGAGTCGACGACCCCGACCGAGTAGACGACCCCGACCGAGTCGACGACCGAGTCGACAACCCCGACCGAGTCGACAACCCTGACCGAGTCGACGACCGAGTCGACGACCGAGTCGACGACCCCGACCGAGTCGACAACCCCGACCGAGTCGACGACCGAGTCGACGACCGAGTCGACGACCCCGACCGAGTCGACGACCCCGACCGAGTCGACGACCGAGTCGACGACCGAGTCGACGACCCCGACCGAGTCGACGACCGAGTCGACGACCGAGTCGACGACCCCGACCGAGTCGACGAAAGAGTCGACGACCAGGTCGACGACCCCGACCGGGTCGACGACCCCGACCGAGTCGACGACCGAGTCGACGACCGAGTCGACGACCCCGACCCCGACCGAGTCGACGACCCCGTCGACGACCGAGTCGACGACCCCGACCCCGACCGAGTCGACAACCCCGACCCCGACCGAGTCGACGACCCCGACCCCGACCGAGTCGACGACCCCGACCGAGTCGACGACCCCGACCGAGTCGACGACCCCAACCCCTACCGAGTCGACGACCCCGACCCCGACCGAGTCGACGACCCCAACCGAGTCGACGACCCCGACCCCGACCGAGTCGACGACCCCAACCGAGTCGACGACCCCGACCGAGTCGACGACCCCGACCCCGACCGAGTCGACGACCCCGACCCCGACCGAGTCGACGACCCCGACCGAGTCGACGACCGAGTCGACGACCCCGACCGAGTCCACGACCGAGTCGACGACGACGACCCCGTCGACGACTCCGACCGAGTCGACGACGACGACCCCGTCGACGACCCCGACCGAGTCGACGACCGAGACGACGACCCCGTCGATGACCCCGACCGAGTCGACGACCCCGACCGAGTCGACGACCGAGACGACGACCGAGTCGACGACCCCGACCGAGTCGACGACCGAGTCGACGACCCCGACCGAGTCGACGACCGAGTCGACGACCGAGTCGATGACCCCGACCGAGTCGACGACCGAGTCGACGACGACGACCGAGTCGACGACCGAGTCGATGACCCCGACCGAGTCGACGACCGAGTCGACGACCGAGTCGACGACCCCGACCGAGTCGACGACCGAGTCGACGACCCTGACCGAGGCGCCGACCCCGTCGACGACCGAGTCGACGACCCCGACCGAGTCGACGACCGAGTCGACGACCCCGACCGAGTCGACGACCCCGACCGAGTCGACGACCGAGTCGACGACCCCGACCGAGTCGACGACCCCGACCCCGACCGAGTCGACGACCCCGACTGAGTCGACGACCGAGTTGACGACCCCGACCGAGTCGACGACCCCGACCGAGTCGACGACCGAGTCGATGACCCCGACCGAGTCGACGACCCCGACCGCGTCGACGACCGAGTCGACGACCCCGACCGAGTCGACGACCCCGACCGAGTCGACGAACGAGTCGACGACCCTGACCAAGTCGACGACCGAGTCGACAACCCCGACAGAGTCGACACCCCCGACAGAGTCGACGACCCCGACCGAGTCGACGACCGCGACCGAGTCGACGACCGAGTCGACGACACCGACCGAGTCGACGACCCCGACCGAGTCGACGACCGAGTCGACGACGACGACCCCGTCGACGACCCCGACCGAGTCGACGACGACGACCCCGTCGACGACCCCGACCGAGTCGACGACCGACACGACGACCCCGTTGACGACCCCGACCGAGTCGACGACCCCGACCGAGTCGACGACCGAGTCGACGACCGAGTCGACGACCCCGACCGAGTCGACGACCCCGACCGAGTCGACGACCGAGTCGACGACCCCGACCGAGTCGACGACCGAGTCGACGACCGAGTCGACGACCCCGACCGAGTCGACGACCGAGTCGACGACGACGACCGAGTCGACGACCGAGTCGATGACCCCGACCGAGTCGACGACCGAGTCGACGACTGAGTCTACGACCCCGACGACGACCGAGTCGACGACCGAGTCGACGACCCCGACCGAGTCGACGACCGAGTCGACGACCGAGTCGACGACCCCGTCGACGACCCCGACCGAGTCGCCGACCCCGACCAAGTCGACGACCGAGTCGACGACCGAGTCGACGACCCCGACAGAGTCGATGACCGAGTCGACGACCGAGTCGACGACCCCGACCGAGTCGACGACCGAGTCGACAACGACGACCGAGTCGACGACCGAGTCGACGACCGAGTCGACGACCCCGACCGAGTCGACGACCGAGTCGACGACAACGATCGAGTCGACGACCGAGTCGTCGACCGAGTCGACGACCGCGACCGAGTCGACGACCGAGTCGACGACCCCGACCGAGTCGACGACCCCGACCGAGTCGACGACCGAGTCGACGACCCCGACCGAGTCGACGACCGAGTCGACGACCCCGACCGAGTCCACGACCGAGTCGACGACGACGACCCCGTCGACGACCCTGACCGAGTCGACGACGACGACCCCGTCGACGACCCCGACCGAGTCGACGACCGAGACGACGACCCCGTCGACGACCCCGACCGAGTCGACGACCCCGACCGAGTCGACGACCGAGTCGACGACCGAGTCGACGACCCCGACCGAGTCGATGACTGAGTCGACGACCGAGTCGACGACCCCGACCGAGTCGACGACCGAGTCGACGACGACGACCGAGTCGACGACCGAGTCGACGACCCCGACCGAGTCGACGACCGAGTCGACGACTGAGTCTACGACCCCGACGACGACCGAGTCGACGACCGAGTCGACGACCCCGACCGAGTCGACGACCGAGTCGACGACGACGACCGAGTCGACGACCGAGTCGACGACCCCGACCGAGTCGATGACCGAGTCGACGACCCCGACGACGACCGAGTCGACGACCCCGACCGAGTCGACGACCGAGTCGACGACCGAGTCGACGACCCCGACGACGACCGAGTCGACGACCGAGTCGACGACGACGACCGAGTCGACGACCGAGTAGACGACCGAGTCGACGACCGCGACCGAGTCGACGACCGAGTCGACGACCGAGTCGACGACCCCGACCGAGTCGACGACCGTGTCGACGACCGTGTCGACGACCCCGACCGAGTCGACGACCCCGACCGAGTCGACGACCGAGTCGACGACCCCGACCCCGACCGAGTCGACGACCCCGTCGACGACCGAGTCGACGACCCCGACGACGACCGAGTCGACGACCAAGTCGACGACCCCGACCGAGTCGACGACCGAGTCGACGACCGAGTCGACGACCCCGACCGAGTCGACGACAGAGTCGACGACCAGGTCGACGACCCCGACCGGGTCGACGACCCCGACCGAGTCGACGACCGAGTCGACGACCGAGTCGACGACCCCGACCCCGACCGAGTCGACGACCCCGTCGACGACCGAGTCGACGACCCCGACCCCGACCGAGTCGACAACCCCGACCCCGACCGAGTCGACGACCCCGACCCCGACCGAGTCGACGACCCCGACCGAGTCGACGACCCCGACCGAGTCGACGACCCCGACCCCGACCGAGTCGACGACCCCGACCCCGACCGAGTCGACGACCCCGACCGAGTCGACGACCGAGTCGACGACCCCGACCGAGTCGACGACCGAGTCGACGACCCCGACAGAGTCGACGACCGAGTCGACAACCCCGAAAGAGTCGACAACCCCGACAGAGTCGACGACCCCGACCGAGTCGACGACCCCGACCGAGTCGACGACCGAGTCGACGACCCCGACCGAGTCGACGACCGAGTCGACGACGACGACCCCGTCGACGACTCCGACCGAGTCGACGACGATGACCCCGTCGACGAGCCCGACCGAGTCGACGACCGAGACGACGACCCCGTCGATGACCCCGACCGAGTCGACGACCCCGACCGAGTCGACGACCGAGACGACGACCGAGTCGACGACCCCGACCGAGTCGACGACCGAGTCGACGACCCCGACCGAGTCGACGACCGAGTCGACGACCGAGTCGATGACCCCGACCGAGTCGACGACCGAGTCGACGACGACGACCGAGTCGACGACCGAGTCGATGACCCCGACCGAGTAGACGACCGAGTCGACGACCGAGTCGACGACCCCGACCGAGTCGACGACCGAGTCGACGACCCTGACCGAGGCGCCGACCCCGTCGACGACCGAGTCGACGACCCCGACCGAGTCGACGACCGAGTCGACGACCCCGACCGAGTCGACGACCCCGACTGAGTCGACGACCGAGTTGACGACCCCGACCGAGTCGACGACCCCGACCGAGTCGACGACCGAGTCGATGACCCCGACCGAGTCGACGACCCCGACCGCGTCGACGACCGAGTCGACGACCCCGACCGAGTCGACGACCCCGACCGAGTCGACGAACGAGTCGACGACCCTGACCAAGTCGAAGACCCCGTCGACGACCGAGTCGACGACCCCGACCGAGTCGACGACCGAGTCGACGACCCCGACCGAGTCGACGACCCCGACCAAGTCGACGACCGAGTCGACGACCGAGTCGACGACCCCGACCGAGTAGACGACCGAGTCGACGACCCGGTCGACGACCCAGTCGACGACCGAGTCGACAACCCCGACCGAGTCGACAACCCCGACCGAGTCGACGACCGAGTCGACGACCGAGTCGACGACCCCGACCGAGTCGACGACCGAGTCGACGACCCCGACTGAGTCGACGACCGAGTCGACGACGACGACCGAGTCGACGACCGAGTCGATGACCCCGACCGAGTTGACGACCGAGTCGACGACTGAGTCTACGACCCCGACGACGACCGAGTCGACGACCGAGTCGACGACCCCGACCGAGTCGACGACCGAGTCGACGACCCCGACGACGACTGAGTCGACGACACCGACCGAGTCGACGACCGAGTCGACGATCGAGTCGACGACCCCGACGACGACCAAGTCGACGACCGAGTCGACGACCGCGACCGAGTCGACGACCGAGTCGACGACCCCGACCGAGTCGACGACCCCGACCGAGACGACGACCGAGTCGACGACCGAGTCGACGACCCCGACCGAGTCGACGACCGAGTCGACGACCCCGACCGAGTCGACGACCGAGTCGACGACCCCAACCGAGTCGACGACTGAGTCGACGACCGAGTCGACGACCCCGACCGAGTCGACGACCCCGTCGACGACCGAGTCGACGACCCCGACCCCGACCGAGTCGACGACCCCGACAACGACCGAGTCGACGACCCCGACCGAGTGGACGACCCCGACCACGACCGAGTCGACGACCCCGACCGAGTCGACGACCCCGACCCCGACCAAGTCGACGACCCCGACCGAGTCGACGACCCCGACCGAGTCGACGACCGAGTCTACGACCGAGTCGACGACCCCGACCAAGTCGACGACCGAGTCGACGACCGAGTCGACGACCCCGACCGAGTAGACGACCGAGTCGACGACCCGGTCGACGACCCAGTCGACGACCGAGTCGACAACCCCTACCGAGTCGACAACCCCGACCGAGTCGACGACCGAGTCGACGACCGAGTCGACGACCCCGACCGAGTGGACGACCCCGACCACGACCGAGTCGACGACCGAGTCAACGACCCCGACCGAGTCGACGACCCCGACCGAGTCGACAACCGAGTCGACGACCCTGACCCAGGCGCCGACCCCGTCGACAACCGAGTCGACGACCCCGACCGAGTCGACGACCGAGTCGACGACCCCGACCGAGTCGACGACCCCAACTGAGTCGACGACCGAGTCGACGACCCTGACCGTGTCGACGACCCCGTCGACGACCGAGTCGACGACCCCGACCGAGTCGACGACCGAGTCGACGACCCCGACCGAGTCGACGACCCCGACCCCGACCGAGTCGACGACCCCGACTGAGTCGACGACCGAGTCGACGACCCCGACCGAGTCGACGACCCCGACCGAGTCGACGACCGAGTCCACGACCCCGACCGAGTCGACGACCCCGACCGCGTCGACGACCGAGTCGACGACCCCGACCGAGTCGACGACCCCGACCGAGTCGACGACCGAGTCGACGACCCCGACCGAGTCGACGACCGAGTCGACGACCCCGACCGAGTCGACGACCCCGACCGAGTCGACGACCGAGTCGACGACCCTGACCGAGGCGCCGACCCCGTCGACGACCGAGTCGACGACCCCGACCGAGTCGACGACCGAGTCGACGACCCCGACCGAGTCGACGACCCCGACCGAGTCGACGACCGAGTCGACGACCCTGACCGAGTCGACGACCCCGACCGAGTCGACGACCCCGACCCCGACCAAGTCGACGACCCCGACCGAGTCGACGACCCCGACCGAGTCGACGACCGAGTCGACGACCCTGACCGAGGCGCCGACCCCGTCGACGACCGAGTCGACGACCCCGACCGAGTCGACGACCCCGACCCCGACCGAGTCGACGACCCCGACTGAGTCGACGACCGAGTTGACGACCCCGACCGAGTCGACGACCGAGTCTACGACCGAGTCGACGACCCCGACCAAGTCGACGACCGAGTCGACGACCGAGTCGACGACCCCGACCGAGTAGACGACCGAGTCGACGACCCGGTCGACGACCCAGTCGACGACCGAGTCGACAACCCCTACCGAGTCGACAACCCCGACCGAGTCGACGACCGAGTCGACGACCGAGTCGACGACCCCGACCGAGTGGACGACCCCGACCACGACCGAGTCGACGACCGAGTCGACGACCCCGACCGAGTCGACGACCCCGACCGAGTCGACAACCGAGTCGACGACCCTGACCCAGGCGCCGACCCCGTCGACAACCGAGTCGACGACCCCGACCGAGTCGACGACCGAGTCGACGACCCCGACCGAGTCGACGACCCCAACTGAGTCGACGACCGAGTCGACGACCCTGACCGTGTCGACGACCCCGTCGACGACCGAGTCGACGACCCCGACCGAGTCGACGACCGAGTCGACGACCCCGACCGAGTCGACGACCCCGACCCCGACCGAGTCGACGACCCCGACTGAGTCGACGACCGAGTCGACGACCCCGACCGAGTCGACGACCCCGACCGAGTCGACGACCGAGTCCACGACCCCGACCGAGTCGACGACCCCGACCGCGTCGACGACCGAGTCGACGACCCCGACCGAGTCGACGACCCCGACCGAGTCGACGACCGAGTCGACGACCCCGACCGAGTCGACGACCGAGTCGACGACCCCGACCGAGTCGACGACCCCGACCGAGTCGACGACCGAGTCGACGACCCTGACCGAGGCGCCGACCCCGTCGACGACCGAGTCGACGACCCCGACCGAGTCGACGACCGAGTCGACGACCCCGACCGAGTCGACGACCCCGACCGAGTCGACGACCGAGTCGACGACCCTGACCGAGTCGACGACCCCGACCGAGTCGACGACCCCGACCCCGACCAAGTCGACGACCCCGACCGAGTCGACGACCCCGACCGAGTCGACGACCGAGTCGACGACCCCGACCGAGTCGACGACCCCGACCGAGTCGACGACCGAGTCGACGACCCTGACCGAGGCGCCGACCCCGTCGACGACCGAGTCGACGACCCCGACCGAGTCGACGACCCCGACCCCGACCGAGTCGACGACCCCGACTGAGTCGACGACCGAGTTGACGACCCCGACCGAGTCGACGACCCCGACCGAGTCGACGACCGAGTCGATGACCCCGACCGAGTCGACGACCCCGACCGAGTCGACGACCCCGACCGAGTCGACGACCGAGTCGACGACCCCGACCGAGTCGACGACCGAGTCTACGACCGAGTCGACGACCCCGACCGAGTCGACGACCACGACCGAGTCGACGACCGAGTCGACGACCCTGACTGAGGCGCCGACCCCGTCGACGACCGAGTCGACGACCCCGACCGAGTCGACGACCCCGACCGAGTCGACGACCGAGTCGACGACCCTGACCGAGTCGACGACCCCGTCGACGACCGAGTCGACGACCCCGACCGAGTCGACGACCGAGTCGACGACCCCGACCGAGTCGACGACCCCGACCCCGACCGAGTCGACGACCCCGACTGAGTCGACGACCGAGTTGACGACCCCGACCGAGTCGACGACCCCGACCGAGTCGACGACCGAGTCGACGACCCCGACTCAGTCGACGACCCCGACCGCGTCGACGACCGAGTCGACGACCCCGACCGAGTCGACGACCCCGACCGAGTCGACGACCGAGTCGACGACCCCGACCGAGTCGACGACCCCGACCGAGTCGACGACCGAGTCGACGACCCCGACCGAGTCGACGACCGAGTCTACGACCGAGTCGACGACCCCGACCAAGTCGACGACCGAGTCGACGACCGAGTCGACGACCCCGACCGAGTAGACGACCGAGTCGACGACCCAGTCGACGACCCAGTCGACGACCGAGTCGACAACCCCGACCGAGTCGACAACCCCGACCGAGTCGACGACCGAGTCGACGACCGAGTCGACGACCCCGACCGAGTGGACGACCCCGACCACGACCGAGTCGACGACCGAGTCAACGACCCCGACCGAGTCGACGACCCCGACCGAGTCGACAACCGAGTCGACGACCCTGACCCAGGCGCCGACCCCGTCGACAACCGAGTCGACGACCCCGACCGAGTCGACGACCGAGTCGACGACCCCGACCGAGTCGACGACCCCAACTGAGTCGACGACCGAGTCGACGACCCTGACCGTGTCGACGACCCCGTCGACGACCGAGTCGACGACCCCGACCGAGTCGACGACCGAGTCGACGACCCCGACCGAGTCGACGACCCCGACCCCGACCGAGTCGACGACCCCGACTGAGTCGACGACCGAGTCGACGACCCCGACCGAGTCGACGACCCTGACCGAGTCGACGACCGAGTCCACGACCCCGACCGAGTCGACGAGCCCGACCGCGTCGACGACCGAGTCGACGACCCCGACCGAGTCGACGACCCCGACCGAGTCGACGACCGAGTCGACGACCCCGACCGAGTCGACGACCGAGTCGACGACCCCGACCGAGTCGACGACCGAGTCGACGACCCTGACCGAGGCGCCGACCCCGTCGACGACCGAGTCGACGACCCCGACCGAGTCGACGACCGAGTCGACGACCCCGACCGAGTCGACGACCGAGTCGACGACCCTGACCGAGTCGACGACCCCGACCGAGTCGACGACCCCGACCCCGACCAAGTCGACGACCCCGACCGAGTCGACGACCCCGACCGAGTCGACGACCGAGTCGACGACCCCGACCGAGTCGACGACCCCGACCGAGTCGACGACCGAGTCGACGACCCTGACCGAGGCGCCGACCCCGTCGACGACCGAGTCGACGACCCCGACCGAGTCGACGACCCCGACCCCGACCGAGTCGACGACCCCGACTGAGTCGACGACCGAGTTGACGACCCCGACCGAGTCGACGACCGAGTCTACGACCGAGTCGACGACCCCGACCAAGTCGACGACCGAGTCGACGACCGAGTCGACGACCCCGACTGAGTAGACGACCGAGTCGACGACCCGGTCGACGACCCAGTCGACGACCGAGTCGACAACCCCTACCGAGTCGACAACCCCGACCGAGTCGACGACCGAGTCGACGACCGAGTCGACGACCCCGACCGAGTGGACGACCCCGACCACGACCGAGTCGACGACCGAGTCGACGACCCCGACCGAGTCGACGACCCCGACCGAGTCGACAACCGAGTCGACGACCCTGACCCAGGCGCCGACCCCGTCGACAACCGAGTCGACGACCCCGACCGAGTCGACGACCGAGTCGACGACCCCGACCGAGTCGACGACCCCAACTGAGTCGACGACCGAGTCGACGACCCTGACCGTGTCGACGACCCCGTCGACGACCGAGTCGACGACCCCGACCCCGACCGAGTCGACGACCCCGACTGAGTCGACGACCGAGTCGACGACCCCGACCGAGTCGACGACCCCGACCGAGTCGACGACCGAGTCCACGACCCCGACCGAGTCGACGACCCCGACCGCGTCGACGACCGAGTCGACGACCCCGACCGAGTCGACGACCCCGACCGAGTCGACGACCGAGTCGACGACCCCGACCGAGTCGACGACCGAGTCGACGACCCCGACCGAGTGGACGACCCCGACCACGACCGAGTCGACGACCGAGTCGACGACCCCGACCGAGTCGACGACCCCGACCGAGTCGACAACCGAGTCGACGACCCTGACCCAGGCGCCGACCCCGTCGACAACCGAGTCGACGACCCCGACCGAGTCGACGACCGAGTCGACGACCCCGACCGAGTCGACGACCCCAACTGAGTCGACGACCGAGTCGACGAACCTGACCGTGTCGACGACCCCGTCGACGACCGAGTCGACGACCCCGACCCCGACCGAGTCGACGACCCCGACTGAGTCGACGACCGAGTCGACGACCCCGACCGAGTCGACGACCCCGACCGCGTCGACGACCGAGTCGACGACCCCGACCGAGTCGACGACCCCGACCGAGTCGACGACCGAGTCGACGACCCCGACCGAGTCGACGACCGAGTCGACGACCCCGACCGAGTCGACGACCCCGACCGAGTCGACGACCGAGTCGACGACCCTGACCGAGGCGCCGACCCCGTCGACGACCGAGTCGACGACCCCGACCGAGTCGACGACCGAGTCGACGACCCCGACCGAGTCGACGACCCCGACCGAGTCGACGACCGAGTCGACGACCCTGACCGAGTCGACGACCCCGACCGAGTCGACGACCCCGACCCCGACCAAGTCGACGACCCCGACCGAGTCGACGACCCCGACCGAGTCGACGACCGAGTCGACGACCCCGACCGAGTCGACGACCCCGACCGAGTCGACGACCGAGTCGACGACCCTGACCGAGGCGCCGACCCCGTCGACGACCGAGTCGACGACCCCGACCGAGTCGACGACCCCGACCCCGACCGAGTCGACGACCCCGACTGAGTCGACGACCGAGTTGACGACCCCGACCGAGTCGACGACCCCGACCGAGTCGACGACCGAGTCGATGACCCCGACCGAGTCGACGACCCCGACCGCGTCGACGACCGAGTCGACGACCCCGACCGAGTCGACGACCCCGACCGAGTCGACGACCGAGTCGACGACCCTGACCGAGTCGACGACCCCGTCGACGACCGAGTCGACGACCCCGACCGAGTCGACGACCGAGTCGACGACCCCGACCGAGTCGACGACCCCGACCGAGTCGACGACCCCGACCGAGTCGACGACCGAGTCGACGACCCCGACCGAGTCGACGACCGAGTCTACGACCGAGTCGACGACCCCGACCAAGTCGACGACCGAGTCGACGACCGAGTCGACGACCCCGACCGAGTAGACGACCGAGTCGACGACCCGGTCGACGACCCCGACCGAGTCGACGACCGAGTCGACGACCCCGACCGAGTCGACGACCGAGTCGACGACCCCGACGACGACTGAGTCGACGACACCGACCGAGTCGACGACCGAGTCGACGACCCCGACCGAGTCGACGACCCCGACCGAGTGGACGACCCCGACCACGACCGAGTCGACGACCGAGTCGACGACCCCGACCGAGTCGACGACCCCGACCGAGTCGACAACCGAGTCGACGACCCTGACCCAGGCGCCGACCCCGTCGACAACCGAGTCGACGACCCCGACCGAGTCGACGACCGAGTCGACGACCCCGACCGAGTCGACGACCCCAACTGAGTCGACGACCGAGTCGACGACCCTGACCGTGTCGACGACCCCGTCGACGACCGAGTCGACGACCCCGACCGAGTCGACGACCGAGTCGACGACCCCGACCGAGTCGACGACCCCGACCCCGACCGAGTCGACGACCCCGACTGAGTCGACGACCGAGTCGCCGACCCCGACCGAGTCGACGACCCCGACCGAGTCGACGACCGAGTCCACGACCCCGACCGAGTCGACGACCCCGACCGCGTCGACGACCGAGTCGACGACCCCGACCGAGTCGACGACCCCGACCGAGTCGACGACCGAGTCGACGACCCCGACCGAGTCGACGACCGAGTCGACGACCCCGACCGAGTCGACGACCCCGACCGAGTCGACGACCGAGTCGACGACCCTGACCGAGGCGCCGACCCCGTCGACGACCGAGTCGACGACCCCGACCGAGTCGACGACCGAGTCGACGACCCCGACCGAGTCGACGACCCCGACCGAGTCGACGACCGAGTCGACGACCCTGACCGAGTCGACGACCCCGACCGAGTCGACGACCCCGACCCCGACCAAGTCGACGACCCCGACCGAGTCGACGACCCCGACCGAGTCGACGACCGAGTCGACGACCCCGACCGAGTCGACGACCCCGACCGAGTCGACGACCGAGTCGATGACCCTGACCGAGGCGCCGACCCCGTCGACGACCGAGTCGACGACCCCGACCGAGTCGACGACCCCGACCCCGACCGAGTCGACGACCCCGACTGAGTCGACGACCGAGTTGACGACCCCGACCGAGTCGACGACCCCGACCGAGTCGACGACCGAGTCGATGACCCCGACCGAGTCGACGACCCCGACCGCGTCGACGACCGAGTCGACGACCCCGACCGAGTCGACGACCCCGACCGAGTCGACGACCGAGTCGACGACCCTGACCGAGTCGACGACCCCGTCGACGACCGAGTCGACGACCCCGACCGAGTCGACGACCGAGTCGACGACCCCGACCGAGTCGACGACCCCGACCGAGTCGACGACCGAGTCTACGACCGAGTCGACGACCCCGACCAAGTCGACGACCGAGTGGACGACCGAGTCGACGACCCCGACCGAGTCGACGACCGAGTCTACGACCGAGTCGACGACCCCGACCAAGTCGACGACCGAGTCGACGACCGAGTCGACGACCCCGACCGAGTAGACGACCGAGTCGACGACCCGGTCGACGACCCCGACCGAGTCGACGACCGAGTCGACGACCCCGACCGAGTCGACGACCGAGTCGACGACCCCGACGACGACTGAGTCGACGACACCGACCGAGTCGACGACCGAGTCGACGACCCCGACCGAGTCGACGACCCCGACCGAGTGGACGACCCCGACCACGACCGAGTCGACGACCCCGACCGAGTCGACGACCCCGACCCCGACCAAGTCGACGACCCCGACCGAGTCGACGACCCCGACCGAGTCGACGACCGAGTCGACGACCCCGACCGAGTCGACGACCCCGACCGAGTCGACGACCGAGTCGACGACCCTGACCGAGGCGCCGACCCCGTCGACGACCGAGTCGACGACCCCGACCGAGTCGACGACCGAGTCGACGACCCCGACCGAGTCGACGACCGAGTCGACGACCCTGACCGAGTCGACGACCCCGACCGAGTCGACGACCCCGACCCCGACCAAGTCGACGACCCCGACCGAGTCGACGACCCCGACCGACTCGACGACCGAGTCGACGACCCCGACCGAGTCGACGACCCCGACCGAGTCGACGACCGAGTCGACGACCCTGACCGAGGCGCCGACCCCGTCGACGACCGAGTCGACGACCCCGACCGAGTCGACGACCGAGTCGACGACCCCGACCGAGTCGACGACCCCGACCGAGTCGACGACCGAGTCGACGACCCCGACCGAGTCGACGACCCCGACCCCGACCGAGTCGACGACCCCGACTGAGTCGACGACCGAGTTGACGACCCCGACCGAGTCGACGACCCCGACCGAGTCGACGACCGAGTCGACGACCCCGACCGAGTCGACGACCCCGACCGAGTCGACGACCGAGTCGACGACCCTGACCGAGGCGCCGACCCCGTCGACGACCGAGTCGACGACCCCGACCGAGTCGACGACCGAGTCGACGACCCCGACCGAGTCGACGACCCCGACCGAGTCGACGACCGAGTCGACGACCCCGACCGAGTCGACGACCCCGACCCCGACCGAGTCGACGACCCCGACTGAGTCGACGACCGAGTTGACGACCCCGACCGAGTCGACGACCCCGACCGAGTCGACGACCGAGTCGACGACCCCGACTGAGTCGACGACCCCGACCGCGTCGACGACCGAGTCGACGACCCCGACCGAGTCGACGACCCCGACCGAGTCGACGACCGAGTCGACGACCCCGACCGAGTCGACGACCCCGACCGAGTCGACGACCCCGACCGAGTCGACGACCGAGTCGACGACCCCGACCGAGTCGACGACCGAGTCTACGACCGAGTCGACGACCCCGACCAAGTCGACGACCGAGTCGACGACCGAGTCGACGACCCCGACCGAGTAGACGACCGAGTCGACGACCCGGTCGACGACCCCGACCGAGTCGACGACCGAGTCGACGACCCCGACCGAGTCGACGACCGAGTCGACGACCCCGACGACGACTGAGTCGACGACACCGACCGAGTCGACGACCGAGTCGACGACCCCGACCGAGTCGACGACCCCGACCGAGTGGACGACCCCGACCACGACCGAGTCGACGACCGAGTCGACGACCCCGACCGAGTCGACGACCCCGACCGAGTGGACGACCCCGACCACGACCGAGTCGACGACCGAGTCGACGACCCCGACCGAGTCGACGACCCCGACCGAGTCGACAACCGAGTCGACGACCCTGACCCAGGCGCCGACCCCGTCGACAACCGAGTCGACGACCCCGACCGAGTCGACGACCGAGTCGACGACCCCGACCGAGTCGACGACCCCAACTGAGTCGACGACCGAGTCGACGACCCTGACCGTGTCGACGACCCCGTTGACGACCGAGTCGACGACCCCGACCGAGTCGACGACCGAGTCGACGACCCCGACCGAGTCGACGACCCCGACCCCGACCGAGTCGACGACCCCGACTGAGTCGACGACCGAGTCGCCGACCCCGACCGAGTCGACGACCCCGACCGAGTCGACGACCGAGTCCACGACCCCGACCGAGTCGACGACCCCGACCGCGTCGACGACCGAGTCGACGACCCCGACCGAGTCGACGACCCCGACCGAGTCGACGACCGAGTCGACGACCCCGACCGAGTCGACGACCGAGTCGACGACCCCGACCGAGTCGACGACCCCGACCGAGTCGACGACCGAGTCGACGACCCTGACCGAGGCGCCGACCCCGTCGACGACCGAGTCGACGACCCCGACCGAGTCGACGACCGAGTCGACGACCCCGACCGAGTCGACGACCCCGACCGAGTCGACGACCGAGTCGACGACCCTGACCGAGTCGACGACCCCGACCGAGTCGACGACCCCGACCCCGACCAAGTCGACGACCCCGACCGAGTCGACGACCCCGACCGAGTCGACGACCGAGTCGACGACCCCGACCGAGTCGACGACCCCGACCGAGTCGACGACCGAGTCGACGACCCTGACCGAGGCGCCGACCCCGTCGACGACCGAGTCGACGACCCCGACCGAGTCGACGACCCCGACCCCGACCGAGTCGACGACCCCGACTGAGTCGACGACCGAGTTGACGACCCCGACCGAGTCGACGACCCCGACCGAGTCGACGACCGACTCGATGACCCCGACCGAGTCGACGACCCCGACCGCGTCGACGACCGAGTCGACGACCCCGACCGAGTCGACGACCCCGACCGAGTCGACGACCGAGTCGACGACCCTGACCGAGTCGACGACCCCGTCGACGACCGAGTCGACGACCCCGACCGAGTCGACGACCGAGTCGACGACCCCGACCGAGTCGACGACCCCGACCGAGTCGACGACCCCGACCGAGTCGACGACCGAGTCGACGACCCCGACCGAGTCGACGACCGAGTCTACGACCGAGTCGACGACCCCGACCAAGTCGACGACCGAGTCGACGACCGAGTCGACGACCCCGACCGAGTAGACGACCGAGTCGACGACCCGGTCGACGACCCCGACCGAGTCGACGACCGAGTCGACGACCCCGACCGAGTCGACGACCGAGTCGACGACCCCGACGACGACTGAGTCGACGACACCGACCGAGTCGACGACCGAGTCGACGACCCCGACCGAGTCGACGACCCCGACCGAGTGGACGACCCCGACCACGACCGAGTCGACGACCCCGACCGAGTCGACGACCCCGACCCCGACCAAGTCGACGACCCCGACCGAGTCGACGACCCCGACCGAGTCGACGACCGAGTCGACGACCCCGACCGAGTCGACGACCCCGACCGAGTCGACGACCGAGTCGACGACCCTGACCGAGGCGCCGACCCCGTCGACGACCGAGTCGACGACCCCGACCGAGTCGACGACCGAGTCGACGACCCCGACCGAGTCGACGACCCCGACCGAGTCGACGACCGAGTCGACGACCCTGACCGAGTCGACGACCCCGACCGAGTCGACGACCCCGACCCCGACCAAGTCGACGACCCCGACCGAGTCGACGACCCCGACCGAGTCGACGACCGAGTCGACGACCCCGACCGAGTCGACGACCCCGACCGAGTCAACGACCGAGTCGACGACCCTGACCGAGGCGCCGACCCCGTCGACGACCGAGTCGACGACCCCGACCGAGTCGACGACCGAGTCGACGACCCCGACCGAGTCGACGACCCCGACCGAGTCGACGACCGAGTCGACGACCCCGACCGAGTCGACGACCCCGACCCCGACCGAGTCGACGACCCCGACTGAGTCGACGACCGAGTTGACGACCCCGACCGAGTCGACGACCCCGACCGAGTCGACGACCGAGTCGATGACCCCGACCGAGTCGACGACCCCGACCGCGTCGACGACCGAGTCGACGACCCCGACCGAGTCGACGACCCCGACCGAGTCGACGACCGAGTCGACGACCCTGACCGAGTCGACGACCCCGTCGACGACCGAGTCGACGACCCCGACCGAGTCGACGACCGAGTCGACGACCCCGACCGAGTCGACGACCCCGACCGAGTCGACGACCCCGACCGAGTCGACGACCGAGTCGACGACCCCGACCGAGTCGACGACCGAGTCTACGACCGAGTCGACGACCCCGACCAAGTCGACGACCGAGTCGACGACCGAGTCGACGACCCCGACCGAGTAGACGACCGAGTCGACGACCCGGTCGACGACCCCGACCGAGTCGACGACCGAGTCGACGACCCCGACCGAGTCGACGACCGAGTCGACGACCCCGACGACGACTGAGTCGACGACACCGACCGAGTCGACGACCGAGTCGACGACCCCGACCGAGTCGACGACCCCGACCGAGTGGACGACCCCGACCACGACCGAGTCGACGACCGAGTCGACGACCCCGACCGAGTCGACGACCCCGACCGAGTCGACAACCGAGTCGACGACCCTGACCCAGGCGCCGACCCCGTCGACAACCGAGTCGACGACCCCGACCGAGTCGACGACCGAGTCGACGACCCCGACCGAGTCGACGACCCCAACTGAGTCGACGACCGAGTCGACGACCCTGACCGTGTCGACGACCCCGTCGACGACCGAGTCGACGACCCCGACCGAGTCGACGACCGAGTCGACGACCCCGACCGAGTCGACGACCCCGACCCCGACCGAGTCGACGACCCCGACTGAGTCGACGACCGAGTCGACGACCCCGACCGAGTCGACGACCCCGACCGAGTCGACGACCGAGTCCACGACCCCGACCGAGTCGACGACCCCGACCGCGTCGACGACCGAGTCGACGACCCCGACCGAGTCGACGACCCCGACCGAGTCGACGACCGAGTCGACGACCCCGACCGAGTCGACGACCGAGTCGACGACCCCGACCGAGTCGACGACCCCGACCGAGTCGACGACCGAGTCGACGACCCTGACCGAGGCGCCGACCCCGTCGACGACCGAGTCGACGACCCCGACCGAGTCGACGACCGAGTCGACGACCCCGACCGAGTCGACGACCCCGACCGAGTCGACGACCGAGTCGACGACCCTGACCGAGTCGACGACCCCGACCGAGTCGACGACCCCGACCCCGACCAAGTCGACGACCCCGACCGAGTCGACGACCCCGACCGAGTCGACGACCGAGTCGACGACCCCGACCGAGTCGACGACCCCGACCGAGTCGACGACCGAGTCGACGACCCTGACCGAGGCGCCGACCCCGTCGACGACCGAGTCGACGACCCCGACCGAGTCGACGACCCCGACCCCGACCGAGTCGACGACCCCGACTGAGTCGACGACCGAGTTGACGACCCCGACCGAGTCGACGACCCCGACCGAGTCGACGACCGAGTCGATGACCCCGACCGAGTCGACGACCGAGTCGACGACCCCGACGACGACTGAGTCGACGACACCGACCAAGTCGACGACCGAGTCGACGATCGAGTTGACGACCCCGACGACGACAAAGTCGACGACCGAGTCGACGACCCCGACCGAGTCGACGACCCCGACCGAGTCGACGACCGAGTCGACGACCGAGTCGACGACCCCGACCGAGTCGACGACCGAGTCGACGACCCCGACCGATTCGACGACCGAGTCGACGACCGAGTCGACGACCCCGACCGAGTCGACGACCCCGACCGAGTCGACGACCCCGACCCGGACCGAGTTGACGACCCCGACTGAGTCGACGACCGAGTTGACGACCCCGACCGAGTCGACGACCCCGACCGAGTCGACGACCGAGTCGACGACCCCGACCGAGTCGACGACCCCGACCGCGTCGACGACAGAGTCGACGACCCCGACCGAGTCGACAACCCCGACCGAGTCGACGACCGAGTCGACGACCCTGACCGAGTCGACGACCCCGTCGACGACCGAGTCGACGACCGCGACCGAGTCGACGACCCCGACCGAGTCGACGACCCCGACCGAGTCGACGACCGAGTCGACGACCCCGAACGAGTCGACGACCGAGTCTACGACCGAGTCGACGACCCCGACCAAGTCGACGACCGAGTCGACGACCGAGTCGACGACCCCGACCGAGTAGACGACCCCGACCGAGTCGACGACCGAGTCGACAACCCCGACCGAGTCGACAACCCTGACCGAGTCGACGACCGAGTCGACGACCGAGTCGACGACCCCGACCGAGTCGACAACCCCGACCGAGTCGACGACCGAGTCGACGACCGAGTCGACGACCCCGACCGAGTCGACGACCCCGACCGAGTCGACGACCGAGTCGACGACCGAGTCGACGACCCCGACCGAGTCGACGACCGAGTCGACGACCGAGTCGACGACCCCGTCCGAGTCGACGAAAGAGTCGACGACCAGGTCGACGACCCCGACCGGGTCGACGACCCCGACCGAGTCGACGACCGAGTCGACGACCGAGTCGACGACCCCGACCCAGACCGAGTCGACGACCCCGTCGACGACCGAGTCGACGACCCCGACCCCGACCGAGTCGACAACCCCGACCCCGACCGAGTCGACGACCCCGACCCCGACCGAGTCGACGACCCCGACCGAGTCGACGACCCCGACCGAGTCGACGACCCCAACCCCGACCGAGTCGACGACCCCGACCCCGACCGAGTCGACGACCCCGACCGAGTCGACGACCCCGACCCCGACCGAGTCGACGACCCCAACCGAGTCGACGACCCCGACCGAGTCGACGACCCCGACCCCGACCGAGTCGACGACCCCGACCCCGACCAAGTCGACGACCCCGACCGAGTCGACGACCCCGACCGAGTCGACGACCGAGTCGACGACCCCGACCGAGTCGACGACCCCGACCGAGTCTACGACCGAGTCGACGACCCTGACCGAGGCGCCGACCCCGTCGACGACCGAGTCGACGACCCCGACCGAGTCGACGACCGAGTCGACGACCCCGACCGAGTCGACGACCCCGACCGAGTCGACGACCGAGTCGACGACCCCGACCGAGTCGACGACCCCGACCCCGACCGAGTCGACGACCCCGACTGAGTCGACGACCGAGTTGACGACCCCGACCGAGTCGACGACCCCGACCGAGTCGACGACCGAGTCGATGACCCCGACCGAGTCGACGACCCCGACCGCGTCGACGACCGAGTCGACGACCCCGACCGAGTCGACGACCCCGACCGAGTCGACGACCGAGTCGACGACCCTGACCGAGTCGACGACCCCGTCGACGACCGAGTCGACGACCCCGACCGAGTCGACGACCGAGTCGACGACCCCGACCGAGTCGACGACCCCGACCGAGTCGACGACCCCGACCGAGTCGACGACCGAGTCGACGACCCCGACCGAGTCGACGACCGAGTCTACGACCGAGTCGACGACCCCGACCAAGTCGACGACCGAGTCGACGACCGAGTCGACGACCCCGACCGAGTAGACGACCGAGTCGACGACCCGGTCGACGACCCCGACCGAGTCGACGACCGAGTCGACGACCCCGACCGAGTCGACGACCGAGTCGACGACCCCGACGACGACTGAGTCGACGACACCGACCGAGTCGACGACCGAGTCGACGACCCCGACCGAGTCGACGACCCCGACCGAGTGGACGACCCCGACCACGACCGAGTCGACGACCGAGTCGACGACCCCGACCGAGTCGACGACCCCGACCGAGTCGACAACCGAGTCGACGACCCTGACCCAGGCGCCGACCCCGTCGACAACCGAGTCGACGACCCCGACCGAGTCGACGACCGAGTCGACGACCCCGACCGAGTCGACGACCCCAACTGAGTCGACGACCGAGTCGACGACCCTGACCGTGTCGACGACCCCGTCGACGACCGAGTCGACGACCCCGACCGAGTCGACGACCGAGTCGACGACCCCGACCGAGTCGACGACCCCGACCCCGACCGAGTCGACGACCCCGACTGAGTCGACGACCCCGACCGAGTCGACGACCGAGTCGACGACCCCGACCGAGTCGACGACCGAGTCGACGACCCCGACCGAGTCGACGACCCCGACCGAGTCGACGACCGAGTCGACGACCCTGACCGAGGCGCCGACCCCGTCGACGACCGAGTCGACGACCCCGACCGAGTCGACGACCGAGTCGACGACCCCGACCGAGTCGACGACCCCGACCGAGTCGACGACCGAGTCGACGACCCTGACCGAGTCGACGACCCCGACCGAGTCGACGACCCCGACCCCGACCAAGTCGACGACCCCGACCGAGTCGACGACCCCGACCGAGTCGACGACCGAGTCGACGACCCCGACCGAGTCGACGACCCCGACCGAGTCGACGACCGAGTCGACGACCCTGACCGAGGCGCCGACCCCGTCGACGACCGAGTCGACGACCCCGACCGAGTCGACGACCCCGACCCCGACCGAGTCGACGACCCCGACTGAGTCGACGACCGAGTTGACGACCCCGACCGAGTCGACGACCCCGACCGAGTCGACGACCGAGTCGATGACCCCGACCGAGTCGACGACCGAGTCGACGACCCCGACGACGACTGAGTCGACGACACCGACCAAGTCGACGACCGAGTCGACGATCGAGTTGACGACCCCGACGACGACAAAGTCGACGACCGAGTCGACGACCCCGACCGAGTCGACGACCCCGACCGAGTCGACGACCGAGTCGACGACCGAGTCGACGACCCCGACCGAGTCGACGACCGAGTCGACGACCCCGACCGATTCGACGACCGAGTCGACGACCGAGTCGACGACCCCGACCGAGTCGACGACCCCGACCGAGTCGACGACCCCGACCCGGACCGAGTTGACGACCCCGACTGAGTCGACGACCGAGTTGACGACCCCGACCGAGTCGACGACCCCGACCGAGTCGACGACCGAGTCGACGACCCCGACCGAGTCGACGACCCCGACCGCGTCGACGACAGAGTCGACGACCCCGACCGAGTCGACAACCCCGACCGAGTCGACGACCGAGTCGACGACCCTGACCGAGTCGACGACCCCGTCGACGACCGAGTCGACGACCGCGACCGAGTCGACGACCCCGACCGAGTCGACGACCCCGACCGAGTCGACGACCGAGTCGACGACCCCGAACGAGTCGACGACCGAGTCTACGACCGAGTCGACGACCCCGACCAAGTCGACGACCGAGTCGACGACCGAGTCGACGACCCCGACCGAGTAGACGACCCCGACCGAGTCGACGACCGAGTCGACAACCCCGACCGAGTCGACAACCCTGACCGAGTCGACGACCGAGTCGACGACCGAGTCGACGACCCCGACCGAGTCGACAACCCCGACCGAGTCGACGACCGAGTCGACGACCGAGTCGACGACCCCGACCGAGTCGACGACCCCGACCGAGTCGACGACCGAGTCGACGACCGAGTCGACGACCCCGACCGAGTCGACGACCGAGTCGACGACCGAGTCGACGACCCCGTCCGAGTCGACGAAAGAGTCGACGACCAGGTCGACGACCCCGACCGGGTCGACGACCCCGACCGAGTCGACGACCGAGTCGACGACCGAGTCGACGACCCCGACCCAGACCGAGTCGACGACCCCGTCGACGACCGAGTCGACGACCCCGACCCCGACCGAGTCGACAACCCCGACCCCGACCGAGTCGACGACCCCGACCCCGACCGAGTCGACGACCCCGACCGAGTCGACGACCCCGACCGAGTCGACGACCCCAACCCCGACCGAGTCGACGACCCCGACCCCGACCGAGTCGACGACCCCGACCGAGTCGACGACCCCGACCCCGACCGAGTCGACGACCCCAACCGAGTCGACGACCCCGACCGAGTCGACGACCCCGACCCCGACCGAGTCGACGACCCCGACCCCGACCAAGTCGACGACCCCGACCGAGTCGACGACCCCGACCGAGTCGACGACCGAGTCGACGACCCCGACCGAGTCGACGACCCCGACCGAGTCAACGACCGAGTCGACGACCCTGACCGAGGCGCCGACCCCGTCGACGACCGAGTCGACGACCCCGACCGAGTCGACGACCGAGTCGACGACCCCGACCGAGTCGACGACCCCGACCGAGTCGACGACCGAGTCGACGACCCCGACCGAGTCGACGACCCCGACCCCGACCGAGTCGACGACCCCGACTGAGTCGACGACCGAGTTGACGACCCCGACCGAGTCGACGACCCCGACCGAGTCGACGACCGAGTCGATGACCCCGACCGAGTCGACGACCCCGACCGCGTCGACGACCGAGTCGACGACCCCGACCGAGTCGACGACCCCGACCGAGTCGACGACCGAGTCGACGACCCTGACCGAGTCGACGACCCCGTCGACGACCGAGTCGACGACCCCGACCGAGTCGACGACCGAGTCGACGACCCCGACCGAGTCGACGACCCCGACCGAGTCGACGACCCCGACCGAGTCGACGACCGAGTCGACGACCCCGACCGAGTCGACGACCGAGTCTACGACCGAGTCGACGACCCCGACCAAGTCGACGACCGAGTCGACGACCGAGTCGACGACCCCGACCGAGTAGACGACCGAGTCGACGACCCGGTCGACGACCCCGACCGAGTCGACGACCGAGTCGACGACCCCGACCGAGTCGACGACCGAGTCGACGACCCCGACGACGACTGAGTCGACGACACCGACCGAGTCGACGACCGAGTCGACGACCCCGACCGAGTCGACGACCCCGACCGAGTGGACGACCCCGACCACGACCGAGTCGACGACCGAGTCGACGACCCCGACCGAGTCGACGACCCCGACCGAGTCGACAACCGAGTCGACGACCCTGACCCAGGCGCCGACCCCGTCGACAACCGAGTCGACGACCCCGACCGAGTCGACGACCGAGTCGACGACCCCGACCGAGTCGACGACCCCAACTGAGTCGACGACCGAGTCGACGACCCTGACCGTGTCGACGACCCCGTCGACGACCGAGTCGACGACCCCGACCGAGTCGACGACCGAGTCGACGACCCCGACCGAGTCGACGACCCCGACCCCGACCGAGTCGACGACCCCGACTGAGTCGACGACCGAGTCGACGACCCCGACCGAGTCGACGACCCCGACCGAGTCGACGACCGAGTCCACGACCCCGACCGAGTCGACGACCCCGACCGCGTCGACGACCGAGTCGACGACCCCGACCGAGTCGACGACCCCGACCGAGTCGACGACCGAGTCGACGACCCCGACCGAGTCGACGACCGAGTCGACGACCCCGACCGAGTCGACGACCCCGACCGAGTCGACGACCGAGTCGACGACCCTGACCGAGGCGCCGACCCCGTCGACGACCGAGTCGACGACCCCGACCGAGTCGACGACCGAGTCGACGACCCCGACCGAGTCGACGACCCCGACCGAGTCGACGACCGAGTCGACGACCCTGACCGAGTCGACGACCCCGACCGAGTCGACGACCCCGACCCCGACCAAGTCGACGACCCCGACCGAGTCGACGACCCCGACCGAGTCGACGACCGAGTCGACGACCCCGACCGAGTCGACGACCCCGACCGAGTCGACGACCGAGTCGACGACCCTGACCGAGGCGCCGACCCCGTCGACGACCGAGTCGACGACCCCGACCGAGTCGACGACCCCGACCCCGACCGAGTCGACGACCCCGACTGAGTCGACGACCGAGTTGACGACCCCGACCGAGTCGACGACCCCGACCGAGTCGACGACCGAGTCGATGACCCCGACCGAGTCGACGACCGAGTCGACGACCCCGACGACGACTGAGTCGACGACACCGACCAAGTCGACGACCGAGTCGACGATCGAGTTGACGACCCCGACGACGACAAAGTCGACGACCGAGTCGACGACCCCGACCGAGTCGACGACCCCGACCGAGTCGACGACCGAGTCGACGACCGAGTCGACGACCCCGACCGAGTCGACGACCGAGTCGACGACCCCGACCGATTCGACGACCGAGTCGACGACCGAGTCGACGACCCCGACCGAGTCGACGACCCCGACCGAGTCGACGACCCCGACCCGGACCGAGTTGACGACCCCGACTGAGTCGACGACCGAGTTGACGACCCCGACCGAGTCGACGACCCCGACCGAGTCGACGACCGAGTCGACGACCCCGACCGAGTCGACGACCCCGACCGCGTCGACGACAGAGTCGACGACCCCGACCGAGTCGACGACCCCGACCGAGTCGACGACCGAGTCTACGACCGAGTCGACGACCCTGACCAAGTCGACGACCGAGTCGACGACCGAGTCGACGACCCCGACCGAGTAGACGACACCGACCGAGTCGACGACCGTGTCGACAACCCCGACCGAGTCGACAACCCTGACCGAGTCGACGACCGAGTCGACGACCGAGTCGACGACCCCGACCGAGTCGACGACCCCGACCAAGTCGACGACCGAGTCGACGACCGAGTCGACGACCGCGACCGAGTCGACGACCGAGTCGACGACCGAGTCGACGACCCCGACCGAGTCGACGACAGAGTCGACGACCGAGTCGACGACCCCGACCGGGTCGACGACCCCGACCGAGTCGACGACCGAGTCGACGACCGAGTCGACGACCCCGACCCCGACCGAGTCGACGACCCCGTCGACGACCGAGTCGACGACCCCGACCCCGACCGAGTCGACGACCCCGACCCCGACCGAGTCGACGACCCCGACCGAGTCGACGAACCCGACCGAGTCGACGACCCCAACCCCGACCGAGTCGACGACCCCGACCCCGACCGAGTCGACGACCCCGACCGAGTCGACGACCCCGACCCCGACCGAGTCGATGACCCCAACCGAGTCGACGACCCCGACCGAGTCGACGACCCCGACCCCGACCGAGTCGACGACCCTGACCCCGACCGAGTCGACGACCCCGACCGAATCGACGACCCCGACCCCGACCGAGTCGACGACCCCGACCCCGACCGAGTCGACGACCCCGACCGAGTCGACGACCGAGTCGACGACCCCGACCGAGTCGACGACCGAGTCGACAACCCCGACAGAGTCGACACCCCCGACAGAGTCGACGACCCCGACCGAGTCGACGACCGCGACCGAGTCGACGACCGAGTCGACGACACCGACCGAGTCGACGACCCCGACCGAGTCGACGACCGAGTCGACGACGACGACCCCGTCGACGACCCCGACCGAGTCGACGACGACGACCCCGTCGACGACCCCGACCGAGTCGACGACCGACACGACGACCCCGTTGACGACCCCGACCGAGTCGACGACCCCGACCGAGTCGACGACCGAGTCGACGACCGAGTCGACGACCCCGACCGAGTCGACGACCGAGTCGACGACCGAGTCGACGACCCCGACCGAGTCGACGACCGAGTCGACGACGACGACCGAGTCGACGACCGAGTCGATGACCCCGACCGAGTCGACGACCGAGTCGACGACTGAGTCTACGACCCCGACGACGACCGAGTCGACGACCGAGTCGACGACCCCGACCGAGTCGACGACCGAGTCGACGACCGAGTCGACGACCCCGTCGACGACCCCGACCGAGTCGCCGACCCCGACCAAGTCGACGACCGAGTCGACGACCGAGTCGACGACCCCGACAGAGTCGATGACCGAGTCGACGACCGAGTCGACGACCCCGACCGAGTCGACGACCGAGTCGACAACGACGACCGAGTCGACGACCGAGTCGACGACCCCGACCGAGTCGACGACCCCGACCGAGTCGACGACCGAGTCGACGACCCCGACCGAGTCGACGACCGAGTCGACGACCCCGACCGAGTCCACGACCGAGTCGACGACGACGACCCCGTCGACGACCCTGACCGAGTCGACGACGACGACCCCGTCGACGACCCCGACCGAGTCGACGACCGAGACGACGACCCCGTCGACGACCCCGACCGAGTCGACGACCCCGACCGAGTCGACGACCGAGTCGACGACCGAGTCGACGACCCCGACCGAGTCGATGACCGAGTCGACGACCGAGTCGACGACCCCGACCGAGTCGACGACCGAGTCGACGACGACGACCGAGTCGACGACCGAGTCGACGACCCCGACCGAGTCGACGACCGAGTCGACGACTGAGTCTACGACCCCGACGACGACCGAGTCGACGACCGAGTCGACGACCCCGACCGAGTCGACGACCGAGTCGACGACGACGACCGAGTCGACGACCGAGTCGACGACCCCGACCGAGTCGATGACCGAGTCGACGACCCCGACGACGACCGAGTCGACGACCCCGACCGAGTCGACGACCGAGTCGACGACCGAGTCGACGACCCCGACGACGACCGAGTCGACGACCGAGTCGACGACCGAGTCGACGACGACGACCGAGTCGACGACCGAGTCGACGACCCCGACCGAGTCGACGACCGAGTCGACGACCGAGTCGACGACCCCGACCGAGTCGACGACCGAGTCGACGACCGAGTCGACGACCCCGACCGAGTCGACGACCGTGTCGACGACCGTGTCGACGACCCCGACCGAGTCGACGACCCCGACCGAGTCGACGACCGAGTCGACGACCCCGACCCCGACCGAGTCGACGACCCCGTCGACGACCGAGTCGACGACCCCGACCCCGACCGAGTCGACGACCCCGACCCCGACCGAGTCGACGACCCCGACCGAGTGGACGACCCTGACCACGACCGAGTCGACGACCCCGACCGAGTCGACGACCCCGACCCCGACCGACTCGACGACCCTGACCGAGTCGACGACCCCGACCGCGACCGAGTCGACGACCCCGACCGAGTCGACGACCCCGACCGAGTCGACGACCCCGACCCGGACCGAGTTGACGACCCCGACTGAGTCGACGACCGAGTTGACGACCCCGACCGAGTCGACGACCCCGACCGAGTCGACGACCGAGTCGACGACCCCGACCGAGTCGACGACCCCGACCGCGTCGACGACACCGTCGACGACCCCGACCGAGTCGACAACCCCGACCGAGTCGACGACCGAGTCGACGACCCTGACCGAGTCGACGACCCCGTCGACGACCGAGTCGACGACCGCGACCGAGTCGACGACCGAGTCGACGACCCCGACCGAGTCGACGACCCCGACCGAGTCGACGACCCCGACCGAGTCGACGACCGAGTCGACGACCCCGAACGAGTCGACGACCGAGTCTACGACCGAGTCGACGACCCCGACCAAGTCGACGACCGAGTCGACGACCGAGTCGACGACCCCGACCGAGTAGACGACCCCGACCGAGTCGACGACCGAGTCGACAACCCCGACCGAGTCGACAACCCTGACCGAGTCGACGACCGAGTCGACGACCGAGTCGACGACCCCGACCGAGTCGACAACCCCGACCGAGTCGACGACCGAGTCGACGACCGAGTCGACGACCCCGACCGAGTCGACGACCCCGACCGAGTCGACGACCGAGTCGACGACCGAGTCGACGACCCCGACCGAGTCGACGACCGAGTCGACGACCGAGTCGACGACCCCGACCGAGTCGACGAAAGAGTCGACGACCAGGTCGACGACCCCGACCGGGTCGACGACCCCGACCGAGTCGACGACCGAGTCGACGACCGAGTCGACGACCCCGACCCCGACCGAGTCGACGACCCCGTCGACGACCGAGTCGACGACCCCGACCCCGACCGAGTCGACAACCCCGACCCCGACCGAGTCGACGACCCCGACCCCGACCGAGTCGACGACCCCGACCGAGTCGACGACCCCGACCGAGTCGACGACCCCAACCCCTACCGAGTCGACGACCCCGACCCCGACCGAGTCGACGACCCCAACCGAGTCGACGACCCCGACCCCGACCGAGTCGACGACCCCAACCGAGTCGACGACCCCGACCGAGTCGACGACCCCGACCCCGACCGAGTCGACGACCCCGACCCCGACCGAGTCGACGACCCCGACCGAGTCGACGACCGAGTCGACGACCCCGACCGAGTCCACGACCGAGTCGACGACGACGACCCCGTCGACGACTCCGACCGAGTCGACGACGACGACCCCGTCGACGACCCCGACCGAGTCGACGACCGAGACGACGACCCCGTCGATGACCCCGACCGAGTCGACGACCCCGACCGAGTCGACGACCGAGACGACGACCGAGTCGACGACCCCGACCGAGTCGACGACCGAGTCGACGACCCCGACCGAGTCGACGACCGAGTCGACGACCGAGTCGATGACCCCGACCGAGTCGACGACCGAGTCGACGACGACGACCGAGTCGACGACCGAGTCGATGACCCCGACCGAGTCGACGACCGAGTCGACGACCGAGTCGACGACCCCGACCGAGTCGACGACCGAGTCGACGACCCTGACCGAGGCGCCGACCCCGTCGACGACCGAGTCGACGACCCCGACCGAGTCGACGACCGAGTCGACGACCCCGACCGAGTCGACGACCCCGACCGAGTCGACGACCGAGTCGACGACCCCGACCGAGTCGACGACCCCGACCCCGACCGAGTCGACGACCCCGACTGAGTCGACGACCGAGTTGACGACCCCGACCGAGTCGACGACCCCGACCGAGTCGACGACCGAGTCGATGACCCCGACCGAGTCGACGACCCCGACCGCGTCGACGACCGAGTCGACGACCCCGACCGAGTCGACGACCCCGACCGAGTCGACGAACGAGTCGACGACCCTGACCAAGTCGACGACCGAGTCGACAACCCCGACAGAGTCGACACCCCCGACAGAGTCGACGACCCCGACCGAGTCGACGACCGCGACCGAGTCGACGACCGAGTCGACGACACCGACCGAGTCGACGACCCCGACCGAGTCGACGACCGAGTCGACGACGACGACCCCGTCGACGACCCCGACCGAGTCGACGACGACGACCCCGTCGACGACCCCGACCGAGTCGACGACCGACACGACGACCCCGTTGACGACCCCGACCGAGTCGACGACCCCGACCGAGTCGACGACCGAGTCGACGACCGAGTCGACGACCCCGACCGAGTCGACGACCCCGACCGAGTCGACGACCGAGTCGACGACCCCGACCGAGTCGACGACCGAGTCGACGACCGAGTCGACGACCCCGACCGAGTCGACGACCGAGTCGACGACGACGACCGAGTCGACGACCGAGTCGATGACCCCGACCGAGTCGACGACCGAGTCGACGACTGAGTCTACGACCCCGACGACGACCGAGTCGACGACCGAGTCGACGACCCCGACCGAGTCGACGACCGAGTCGACGACCGAGTCGACGACCCCGTCGACGACCCCGACCGAGTCGCCGACCCCGACCAAGTCGACGACCGAGTCGACGACCGAGTCGACGACCCCGACAGAGTCGATGACCGAGTCGACGACCGAGTCGACGACCCCGACCGAGTCGACGACCGAGTCGACAACGACGACCGAGTCGACGACCGAGTCGACGACCGAGTCGACGACCCCGACCGAGTCGACGACCGAGTCGACGACAACGATCGAGTCGACGACCGAGTCGTCGACCGAGTCGACGACCGCGACCGAGTCGACGACCGAGTCGACGACCCCGACCGAGTCGACGACCCCGACCGAGTCGACGACCGAGTCGACGACCCCGACCGAGTCGACGACCGAGTCGACGACCCCGACCGAGTCCACGACCGAGTCGACGACGACGACCCCGTCGACGACCCTGACCGAGTCGACGACGACGACCCCGTCGACGACCCCGACCGAGTCGACGACCGAGACGACGACCCCGTCGACGACCCCGACCGAGTCGACGACCCCGACCGAGTCGACGACCGAGTCGACGACCGAGTCGACGACCCCGACCGAGTCGATGACTGAGTCGACGACCGAGTCGACGACCCCGACCGAGTCGACGACCGAGTCGACGACGACGACCGAGTCGACGACCGAGTCGACGACCCCGACCGAGTCGACGACCGAGTCGACGACTGAGTCTACGACCCCGACGACGACCGAGTCGACGACCGAGTCGACGACCCCGACCGAGTCGACGACCGAGTCGACGACGACGACCGAGTCGACGACCGAGTCGACGACCCCGACCGAGTCGATGACCGAGTCGACGACCCCGACGACGACCGAGTCGACGACCCCGACCGAGTCGACGACCGAGTCGACGACCGAGTCGACGACCCCGACGACGACCGAGTCGACGACCGAGTCGACGACGACGACCGAGTCGACGACCGAGTAGACGACCGAGTCGACGACCGCGACCGAGTCGACGACCGAGTCGACGACCGAGTCGACGACCCCGACCGAGTCGACGACCGTGTCGACGACCGTGTCGACGACCCCGACCGAGTCGACGACCCCGACCGAGTCGACGACCGAGTCGACGACCCCGACCCCGACCGAGTCGACGACCCCGTCGACGACCGAGTCGACGACCCCGACGACGACCGAGTCGACGACCAAGTCGACGACCCCGACCGAGTCGACGACCGAGTCGACGACCGAGTCGACGACCCCGACCGAGTCGACGACAGAGTCGACGACCAGGTCGACGACCCCGACCGGGTCGACGACCCCGACCGAGTCGACGACCGAGTCGACGACCGAGTCGACGACCCCGACCCCGACCGAGTCGACGACCCCGTCGACGACCGAGTCGACGACCCCGACCCCGACCGAGTCGACAACCCCGACCCCGACCGAGTCGACGACCCCGACCCCGACCGAGTCGACGACCCCGACCGAGTCGACGACCCCGACCGAGTCGACGACCCCGACCCCGACCGAGTCGACGACCCCGACCCCGACCGAGTCGACGACCCCGACCGAGTCGACGACCGAGTCGACGACCCCGACCGAGTCGACGACCGAGTCGACGACCCCGACAGAGTCGACGACCGAGTCGACAACCCCGAAAGAGTCGACAACCCCGACAGAGTCGACGACCCCGACCGAGTCGACGACCGAGTCGACGACCCCGACCGAGTCGACGACCGAGTCGACGACGACGACCCCGTCGACGACTCCGACCGAGTCGACGACGATGACCCCGTCGACGAGCCCGACCGAGTCGACGACCGAGACGACGACCCCGTCGATGACCCCGACCGAGTCGACGACCCCGACCGAGTCGACGACCGAGACGACGACCGAGTCGACGACCCCGACCGAGTCGACGACCGAGTCGACGACCCCGACCGAGTCGACGACCGAGTCGACGACCGAGTCGATGACCCCGACCGAGTCGACGACCGAGTCGACGACGACGACCGAGTCGACGACCGAGTCGATGACCCCGACCGAGTAGACGACCGAGTCGACGACCGAGTCGACGACCCCGACCGAGTCGACGACCGAGTCGACGACCCTGACCGAGGCGCCGACCCCGTCGACGACCGAGTCGACGACCCCGACCGAGTCGACGACCGAGTCGACGACCCCGACCGAGTCGACGACCCCGACTGAGTCGACGACCGAGTTGACGACCCCGACCGAGTCGACGACCCCGACCGAGTCGACGACCGAGTCGATGACCCCGACCGAGTCGACGACCCCGACCGCGTCGACGACCGAGTCGACGACCCCGACCGAGTCGACGACCCCGACCGAGTCGACGAACGAGTCGACGACCCTGACCAAGTCGAAGACCCCGTCGACGACCGAGTCGACGACCCCGACCGAGTCGACGACCGAGTCGACGACCCCGACCGAGTCGACGACCCCGACCAAGTCGACGACCGAGTCGACGACCGAGTCGACGACCCCGACCGAGTAGACGACCGAGTCGACGACCCGGTCGACGACCCAGTCGACGACCGAGTCGACAACCCCGACCGAGTCGACAACCCCGACCGAGTCGACGACCGAGTCGACGACCGAGTCGACGACCCCGACCGAGTCGACGACCGAGTCGACGACCCCGACTGAGTCGACGACCGAGTCGACGACGACGACCGAGTCGACGACCGAGTCGATGACCCCGACCGAGTTGACGACCGAGTCGACGACTGAGTCTACGACCCCGACGACGACCGAGTCGACGACCGAGTCGACGACCCCGACCGAGTCGACGACCGAGTCGACGACCCCGACGACGACTGAGTCGACGACACCGACCGAGTCGACGACCGAGTCGACGATCGAGTCGACGACCCCGACGACGACCAAGTCGACGACCGAGTCGACGACCGCGACCGAGTCGACGACCGAGTCGACGACCCCGACCGAGTCGACGACCCCGACCGAGACGACGACCGAGTCGACGACCGAGTCGACGACCCCGACCGAGTCGACGACCGAGTCGACGACCCCGACCGAGTCGACGACCGAGTCGACGACCCCAACCGAGTCGACGACTGAGTCGACGACCGAGTCGACGACCCCGACCGAGTCGACGACCCCGTCGACGACCGAGTCGACGACCCCGACCCCGACCGAGTCGACGACCCCGACAACGACCGAGTCGACGACCCCGACCGAGTGGACGACCCCGACCACGACCGAGTCGACGACCCCGACCGAGTCGACGACCCCGACCCCGACCAAGTCGACGACCCCGACCGAGTCGACGACCCCGACCGAGTCGACGACCGAGTCTACGACCGAGTCGACGACCCCGACCAAGTCGACGACCGAGTCGACGACCGAGTCGACGACCCCGACCGAGTAGACGACCGAGTCGACGACCCGGTCGACGACCCAGTCGACGACCGAGTCGACAACCCCTACCGAGTCGACAACCCCGACCGAGTCGACGACCGAGTCGACGACCGAGTCGACGACCCCGACCGAGTGGACGACCCCGACCACGACCGAGTCGACGACCGAGTCAACGACCCCGACCGAGTCGACGACCCCGACCGAGTCGACAACCGAGTCGACGACCCTGACCCAGGCGCCGACCCCGTCGACAACCGAGTCGACGACCCCGACCGAGTCGACGACCGAGTCGACGACCCCGACCGAGTCGACGACCCCAACTGAGTCGACGACCGAGTCGACGACCCTGACCGTGTCGACGACCCCGTCGACGACCGAGTCGACGACCCCGACCGAGTCGACGACCGAGTCGACGACCCCGACCGAGTCGACGACCCCGACCCCGACCGAGTCGACGACCCCGACTGAGTCGACGACCGAGTCGACGACCCCGACCGAGTCGACGACCCCGACCGAGTCGACGACCGAGTCCACGACCCCGACCGAGTCGACGACCCCGACCGCGTCGACGACCGAGTCGACGACCCCGACCGAGTCGACGACCCCGACCGAGTCGACGACCGAGTCGACGACCCCGACCGAGTCGACGACCGAGTCGACGACCCCGACCGAGTCGACGACCCCGACCGAGTCGACGACCGAGTCGACGACCCTGACCGAGGCGCCGACCCCGTCGACGACCGAGTCGACGACCCCGACCGAGTCGACGACCGAGTCGACGACCCCGACCGAGTCGACGACCCCGACCGAGTCGACGACCGAGTCGACGACCCTGACCGAGTCGACGACCCCGACCGAGTCGACGACCCCGACCCCGACCAAGTCGACGACCCCGACCGAGTCGACGACCCCGACCGAGTCGACGACCGAGTCGACGACCCTGACCGAGGCGCCGACCCCGTCGACGACCGAGTCGACGACCCCGACCGAGTCGACGACCCCGACCCCGACCGAGTCGACGACCCCGACTGAGTCGACGACCGAGTTGACGACCCCGACCGAGTCGACGACCGAGTCTACGACCGAGTCGACGACCCCGACCAAGTCGACGACCGAGTCGACGACCGAGTCGACGACCCCGACCGAGTAGACGACCGAGTCGACGACCCGGTCGACGACCCAGTCGACGACCGAGTCGACAACCCCTACCGAGTCGACAACCCCGACCGAGTCGACGACCGAGTCGACGACCGAGTCGACGACCCCGACCGAGTGGACGACCCCGACCACGACCGAGTCGACGACCGAGTCGACGACCCCGACCGAGTCGACGACCCCGACCGAGTCGACAACCGAGTCGACGACCCTGACCCAGGCGCCGACCCCGTCGACAACCGAGTCGACGACCCCGACCGAGTCGACGACCGAGTCGACGACCCCGACCGAGTCGACGACCCCAACTGAGTCGACGACCGAGTCGACGACCCTGACCGTGTCGACGACCCCGTCGACGACCGAGTCGACGACCCCGACCGAGTCGACGACCGAGTCGACGACCCCGACCGAGTCGACGACCCCGACCCCGACCGAGTCGACGACCCCGACTGAGTCGACGACCGAGTCGACGACCCCGACCGAGTCGACGACCCCGACCGAGTCGACGACCGAGTCCACGACCCCGACCGAGTCGACGACCCCGACCGCGTCGACGACCGAGTCGACGACCCCGACCGAGTCGACGACCCCGACCGAGTCGACGACCGAGTCGACGACCCCGACCGAGTCGACGACCGAGTCGACGACCCCGACCGAGTCGACGACCCCGACCGAGTCGACGACCGAGTCGACGACCCTGACCGAGGCGCCGACCCCGTCGACGACCGAGTCGACGACCCCGACCGAGTCGACGACCGAGTCGACGACCCCGACCGAGTCGACGACCCCGACCGAGTCGACGACCGAGTCGACGACCCTGACCGAGTCGACGACCCCGACCGAGTCGACGACCCCGACCCCGACCAAGTCGACGACCCCGACCGAGTCGACGACCCCGACCGAGTCGACGACCGAGTCGACGACCCCGACCGAGTCGACGACCCCGACCGAGTCGACGACCGAGTCGACGACCCTGACCGAGGCGCCGACCCCGTCGACGACCGAGTCGACGACCCCGACCGAGTCGACGACCCCGACCCCGACCGAGTCGACGACCCCGACTGAGTCGACGACCGAGTTGACGACCCCGACCGAGTCGACGACCCCGACCGAGTCGACGACCGAGTCGATGACCCCGACCGAGTCGACGACCCCGACCGAGTCGACGACCCCGACCGAGTCGACGACCGAGTCGACGACCCCGACCGAGTCGACGACCGAGTCTACGACCGAGTCGACGACCCCGACCGAGTCGACGACCACGACCGAGTCGACGACCGAGTCGACGACCCTGACTGAGGCGCCGACCCCGTCGACGACCGAGTCGACGACCCCGACCGAGTCGACGACCCCGACCGAGTCGACGACCGAGTCGACGACCCTGACCGAGTCGACGACCCCGTCGACGACCGAGTCGACGACCCCGACCGAGTCGACGACCGAGTCGACGACCCCGACCGAGTCGACGACCCCGACCCCGACCGAGTCGACGACCCCGACTGAGTCGACGACCGAGTTGACGACCCCGACCGAGTCGACGACCCCGACCGAGTCGACGACCGAGTCGACGACCCCGACTCAGTCGACGACCCCGACCGCGTCGACGACCGAGTCGACGACCCCGACCGAGTCGACGACCCCGACCGAGTCGACGACCGAGTCGACGACCCCGACCGAGTCGACGACCCCGACCGAGTCGACGACCGAGTCGACGACCCCGACCGAGTCGACGACCGAGTCTACGACCGAGTCGACGACCCCGACCAAGTCGACGACCGAGTCGACGACCGAGTCGACGACCCCGACCGAGTAGACGACCGAGTCGACGACCCAGTCGACGACCCAGTCGACGACCGAGTCGACAACCCCGACCGAGTCGACAACCCCGACCGAGTCGACGACCGAGTCGACGACCGAGTCGACGACCCCGACCGAGTGGACGACCCCGACCACGACCGAGTCGACGACCGAGTCAACGACCCCGACCGAGTCGACGACCCCGACCGAGTCGACAACCGAGTCGACGACCCTGACCCAGGCGCCGACCCCGTCGACAACCGAGTCGACGACCCCGACCGAGTCGACGACCGAGTCGACGACCCCGACCGAGTCGACGACCCCAACTGAGTCGACGACCGAGTCGACGACCCTGACCGTGTCGACGACCCCGTCGACGACCGAGTCGACGACCCCGACCGAGTCGACGACCGAGTCGACGACCCCGACCGAGTCGACGACCCCGACCCCGACCGAGTCGACGACCCCGACTGAGTCGACGACCGAGTCGACGACCCCGACCGAGTCGACGACCCTGACCGAGTCGACGACCGAGTCCACGACCCCGACCGAGTCGACGAGCCCGACCGCGTCGACGACCGAGTCGACGACCCCGACCGAGTCGACGACCCCGACCGAGTCGACGACCGAGTCGACGACCCCGACCGAGTCGACGACCGAGTCGACGACCCCGACCGAGTCGACGACCGAGTCGACGACCCTGACCGAGGCGCCGACCCCGTCGACGACCGAGTCGACGACCCCGACCGAGTCGACGACCGAGTCGACGACCCCGACCGAGTCGACGACCGAGTCGACGACCCTGACCGAGTCGACGACCCCGACCGAGTCGACGACCCCGACCCCGACCAAGTCGACGACCCCGACCGAGTCGACGACCCCGACCGAGTCGACGACCGAGTCGACGACCCCGACCGAGTCGACGACCCCGACCGAGTCGACGACCGAGTCGACGACCCTGACCGAGGCGCCGACCCCGTCGACGACCGAGTCGACGACCCCGACCGAGTCGACGACCCCGACCCCGACCGAGTCGACGACCCCGACTGAGTCGACGACCGAGTTGACGACCCCGACCGAGTCGACGACCGAGTCTACGACCGAGTCGACGACCCCGACCAAGTCGACGACCGAGTCGACGACCGAGTCGACGACCCCGACTGAGTAGACGACCGAGTCGACGACCCGGTCGACGACCCAGTCGACGACCGAGTCGACAACCCCTACCGAGTCGACAACCCCGACCGAGTCGACGACCGAGTCGACGACCGAGTCGACGACCCCGACCGAGTGGACGACCCCGACCACGACCGAGTCGACGACCGAGTCGACGACCCCGACCGAGTCGACGACCCCGACCGAGTCGACAACCGAGTCGACGACCCTGACCCAGGCGCCGACCCCGTCGACAACCGAGTCGACGACCCCGACCGAGTCGACGACCGAGTCGACGACCCCGACCGAGTCGACGACCCCAACTGAGTCGACGACCGAGTCGACGACCCTGACCGTGTCGACGACCCCGTCGACGACCGAGTCGACGACCCCGACCCCGACCGAGTCGACGACCCCGACTGAGTCGACGACCGAGTCGACGACCCCGACCGAGTCGACGACCCCGACCGAGTCGACGACCGAGTCCACGACCCCGACCGAGTCGACGACCCCGACCGCGTCGACGACCGAGTCGACGACCCCGACCGAGTCGACGACCCCGACCGAGTCGACGACCGAGTCGACGACCCCGACCGAGTCGACGACCGAGTCGACGACCCCGACCGAGTGGACGACCCCGACCACGACCGAGTCGACGACCGAGTCGACGACCCCGACCGAGTCGACGACCCCGACCGAGTCGACAACCGAGTCGACGACCCTGACCCAGGCGCCGACCCCGTCGACAACCGAGTCGACGACCCCGACCGAGTCGACGACCGAGTCGACGACCCCGACCGAGTCGACGACCCCAACTGAGTCGACGACCGAGTCGACGAACCTGACCGTGTCGACGACCCCGTCGACGACCGAGTCGACGACCCCGACCCCGACCGAGTCGACGACCCCGACTGAGTCGACGACCGAGTCGACGACCCCGACCGAGTCGACGACCCCGACCGCGTCGACGACCGAGTCGACGACCCCGACCGAGTCGACGACCCCGACCGAGTCGACGACCGAGTCGACGACCCCGACCGAGTCGACGACCGAGTCGACGACCCCGACCGAGTCGACGACCCCGACCGAGTCGACGACCGAGTCGACGACCCTGACCGAGGCGCCGACCCCGTCGACGACCGAGTCGACGACCCCGACCGAGTCGACGACCGAGTCGACGACCCCGACCGAGTCGACGACCCCGACCGAGTCGACGACCGAGTCGACGACCCTGACCGAGTCGACGACCCCGACCGAGTCGACGACCCCGACCCCGACCAAGTCGACGACCCCGACCGAGTCGACGACCCCGACCGAGTCGACGACCGAGTCGACGACCCCGACCGAGTCGACGACCCCGACCGAGTCGACGACCGAGTCGACGACCCTGACCGAGGCGCCGACCCCGTCGACGACCGAGTCGACGACCCCGACCGAGTCGACGACCCCGACCCCGACCGAGTCGACGACCCCGACTGAGTCGACGACCGAGTTGACGACCCCGACCGAGTCGACGACCCCGACCGAGTCGACGACCGAGTCGATGACCCCGACCGAGTCGACGACCCCGACCGCGTCGACGACCGAGTCGACGACCCCGACCGAGTCGACGACCCCGACCGAGTCGACGACCGAGTCGACGACCCTGACCGAGTCGACGACCCCGTCGACGACCGAGTCGACGACCCCGACCGAGTCGACGACCGAGTCGACGACCCCGACCGAGTCGACGACCCCGACCGAGTCGACGACCCCGACCGAGTCGACGACCGAGTCGACGACCCCGACCGAGTCGACGACCGAGTCTACGACCGAGTCGACGACCCCGACCAAGTCGACGACCGAGTCGACGACCGAGTCGACGACCCCGACCGAGTAGACGACCGAGTCGACGACCCGGTCGACGACCCCGACCGAGTCGACGACCGAGTCGACGACCCCGACCGAGTCGACGACCGAGTCGACGACCCCGACGACGACTGAGTCGACGACACCGACCGAGTCGACGACCGAGTCGACGACCCCGACCGAGTCGACGACCCCGACCGAGTGGACGACCCCGACCACGACCGAGTCGACGACCGAGTCGACGACCCCGACCGAGTCGACGACCCCGACCGAGTCGACAACCGAGTCGACGACCCTGACCCAGGCGCCGACCCCGTCGACAACCGAGTCGACGACCCCGACCGAGTCGACGACCGAGTCGACGACCCCGACCGAGTCGACGACCCCAACTGAGTCGACGACCGAGTCGACGACCCTGACCGTGTCGACGACCCCGTCGACGACCGAGTCGACGACCCCGACCGAGTCGACGACCGAGTCGACGACCCCGACCGAGTCGACGACCCCGACCCCGACCGAGTCGACGACCCCGACTGAGTCGACGACCGAGTCGCCGACCCCGACCGAGTCGACGACCCCGACCGAGTCGACGACCGAGTCCACGACCCCGACCGAGTCGACGACCCCGACCGCGTCGACGACCGAGTCGACGACCCCGACCGAGTCGACGACCCCGACCGAGTCGACGACCGAGTCGACGACCCCGACCGAGTCGACGACCGAGTCGACGACCCCGACCGAGTCGACGACCCCGACCGAGTCGACGACCGAGTCGACGACCCTGACCGAGGCGCCGACCCCGTCGACGACCGAGTCGACGACCCCGACCGAGTCGACGACCGAGTCGACGACCCCGACCGAGTCGACGACCCCGACCGAGTCGACGACCGAGTCGACGACCCTGACCGAGTCGACGACCCCGACCGAGTCGACGACCCCGACCCCGACCAAGTCGACGACCCCGACCGAGTCGACGACCCCGACCGAGTCGACGACCGAGTCGACGACCCCGACCGAGTCGACGACCCCGACCGAGTCGACGACCGAGTCGATGACCCTGACCGAGGCGCCGACCCCGTCGACGACCGAGTCGACGACCCCGACCGAGTCGACGACCCCGACCCCGACCGAGTCGACGACCCCGACTGAGTCGACGACCGAGTTGACGACCCCGACCGAGTCGACGACCCCGACCGAGTCGACGACCGAGTCGATGACCCCGACCGAGTCGACGACCCCGACCGCGTCGACGACCGAGTCGACGACCCCGACCGAGTCGACGACCCCGACCGAGTCGACGACCGAGTCGACGACCCTGACCGAGTCGACGACCCCGTCGACGACCGAGTCGACGACCCCGACCGAGTCGACGACCGAGTCGACGACCCCGACCGAGTCGACGACCCCGACCGAGTCGACGACCGAGTCTACGACCGAGTCGACGACCCCGACCAAGTCGACGACCGAGTGGACGACCGAGTCGACGACCCCGACCGAGTCGACGACCGAGTCTACGACCGAGTCGACGACCCCGACCAAGTCGACGACCGAGTCGACGACCGAGTCGACGACCCCGACCGAGTAGACGACCGAGTCGACGACCCGGTCGACGACCCCGACCGAGTCGACGACCGAGTCGACGACCCCGACCGAGTCGACGACCGAGTCGACGACCCCGACGACGACTGAGTCGACGACACCGACCGAGTCGACGACCGAGTCGACGACCCCGACCGAGTCGACGACCCCGACCGAGTGGACGACCCCGACCACGACCGAGTCGACGACCCCGACCGAGTCGACGACCCCGACCCCGACCAAGTCGACGACCCCGACCGAGTCGACGACCCCGACCGAGTCGACGACCGAGTCGACGACCCCGACCGAGTCGACGACCCCGACCGAGTCGACGACCGAGTCGACGACCCTGACCGAGGCGCCGACCCCGTCGACGACCGAGTCGACGACCCCGACCGAGTCGACGACCGAGTCGACGACCCCGACCGAGTCGACGACCGAGTCGACGACCCTGACCGAGTCGACGACCCCGACCGAGTCGACGACCCCGACCCCGACCAAGTCGACGACCCCGACCGAGTCGACGACCCCGACCGACTCGACGACCGAGTCGACGACCCCGACCGAGTCGACGACCCCGACCGAGTCGACGACCGAGTCGACGACCCTGACCGAGGCGCCGACCCCGTCGACGACCGAGTCGACGACCCCGACCGAGTCGACGACCGAGTCGACGACCCCGACCGAGTCGACGACCCCGACCGAGTCGACGACCGAGTCGACGACCCCGACCGAGTCGACGACCCCGACCCCGACCGAGTCGACGACCCCGACTGAGTCGACGACCGAGTTGACGACCCCGACCGAGTCGACGACCCCGACCGAGTCGACGACCGAGTCGACGACCCCGACCGAGTCGACGACCCCGACCGAGTCGACGACCGAGTCGACGACCCTGACCGAGGCGCCGACCCCGTCGACGACCGAGTCGACGACCCCGACCGAGTCGACGACCGAGTCGACGACCCCGACCGAGTCGACGACCCCGACCGAGTCGACGACCGAGTCGACGACCCCGACCGAGTCGACGACCCCGACCCCGACCGAGTCGACGACCCCGACTGAGTCGACGACCGAGTTGACGACCCCGACCGAGTCGACGACCCCGACCGAGTCGACGACCGAGTCGACGACCCCGACTGAGTCGACGACCCCGACCGCGTCGACGACCGAGTCGACGACCCCGACCGAGTCGACGACCCCGACCGAGTCGACGACCGAGTCGACGACCCCGACCGAGTCGACGACCCCGACCGAGTCGACGACCCCGACCGAGTCGACGACCGAGTCGACGACCCCGACCGAGTCGACGACCGAGTCTACGACCGAGTCGACGACCCCGACCAAGTCGACGACCGAGTCGACGACCGAGTCGACGACCCCGACCGAGTAGACGACCGAGTCGACGACCCGGTCGACGACCCCGACCGAGTCGACGACCGAGTCGACGACCCCGACCGAGTCGACGACCGAGTCGACGACCCCGACGACGACTGAGTCGACGACACCGACCGAGTCGACGACCGAGTCGACGACCCCGACCGAGTCGACGACCCCGACCGAGTGGACGACCCCGACCACGACCGAGTCGACGACCGAGTCGACGACCCCGACCGAGTCGACGACCCCGACCGAGTGGACGACCCCGACCACGACCGAGTCGACGACCGAGTCGACGACCCCGACCGAGTCGACGACCCCGACCGAGTCGACAACCGAGTCGACGACCCTGACCCAGGCGCCGACCCCGTCGACAACCGAGTCGACGACCCCGACCGAGTCGACGACCGAGTCGACGACCCCGACCGAGTCGACGACCCCAACTGAGTCGACGACCGAGTCGACGACCCTGACCGTGTCGACGACCCCGTTGACGACCGAGTCGACGACCCCGACCGAGTCGACGACCGAGTCGACGACCCCGACCGAGTCGACGACCCCGACCCCGACCGAGTCGACGACCCCGACTGAGTCGACGACCGAGTCGCCGACCCCGACCGAGTCGACGACCCCGACCGAGTCGACGACCGAGTCCACGACCCCGACCGAGTCGACGACCCCGACCGCGTCGACGACCGAGTCGACGACCCCGACCGAGTCGACGACCCCGACCGAGTCGACGACCGAGTCGACGACCCCGACCGAGTCGACGACCGAGTCGACGACCCCGACCGAGTCGACGACCCCGACCGAGTCGACGACCGAGTCGACGACCCTGACCGAGGCGCCGACCCCGTCGACGACCGAGTCGACGACCCCGACCGAGTCGACGACCGAGTCGACGACCCCGACCGAGTCGACGACCCCGACCCCGACCAAGTCGACGACCCCGACCGAGTCGACGACCCCGACCGAGTCGACGACCGAGTCGACGACCCCGACCGAGTCGACGACCCCGACCGAGTCGACGACCGAGTCGACGACCCTGACCGAGGCGCCGACCCCGTCGACGACCGAGTCGACGACCCCGACCGAGTCGACGACCCCGACCCCGACCGAGTCGACGACCCCGACTGAGTCGACGACCGAGTTGACGACCCCGACCGAGTCGACGACCCCGACCGAGTCGACGACCGACTCGATGACCCCGACCGAGTCGACGACCCCGACCGCGTCGACGACCGAGTCGACGACCCCGACCGAGTCGACGACCCCGACCGAGTCGACGACCGAGTCGACGACCCTGACCGAGTCGACGACCCCGTCGACGACCGAGTCGACGACCCCGACCGAGTCGACGACCGAGTCGACGACCCCGACCGAGTCGACGACCCCGACCGAGTCGACGACCGAGTCGACGACCCCGACCGAGTCGACGACCGAGTCTACGACCGAGTCGACGACCCCGACCAAGTCGACGACCGAGTCGACGACCGAGTCGACGACCCCGACCGAGTAGACGACCGAGTCGACGACCCGGTCGACGACCCCGACCGAGTCGACGACCGAGTCGACGACCCCGACCGAGTCGACGACCGAGTCGACGACCCCGACGACGACTGAGTCGACGACACCGACCGAGTCGACGACCGAGTCGACGACCCCGACCGAGTCGACGACCCCGACCGAGTGGACGACCCCGACCACGACCGAGTCGACGACCCCGACCGAGTCGACGACCCCGACCCCGACCAAGTCGACGACCCCGACCGAGTCGACGACCCCGACCGAGTCGACGACCGAGTCGACGACCCCGACCGAGTCGACGACCCCGACCGAGTCGACGACCGAGTCGACGACCCTGACCGAGGCGCCGACCCCGTCGACGACCGAGTCGACGACCCCGACCGAGTCGACGACCGAGTCGACGACCCCGACCGAGTCGACGACCCCGACCGAGTCGACGACCGAGTCGACGACCCTGACCGAGTCGACGACCCCGACCGAGTCGACGACCCCGACCCCGACCAAGTCGACGACCCCGACCGAGTCGACGACCCCGACCGAGTCGACGACCGAGTCGACGACCCCGACCGAGTCGACGACCCCGACCGAGTCAACGACCGAGTCGACGACCCTGACCGAGGCGCCGACCCCGTCGACGACCGAGTCGACGACCCCGACCGAGTCGACGACCGAGTCGACGACCCCGACCGAGTCGACGACCCCGACCGAGTCGACGACCGAGTCGACGACCCCGACCGAGTCGACGACCCCGACCCCGACCGAGTCGACGACCCCGACTGAGTCGACGACCGAGTTGACGACCCCGACCGAGTCGACGACCCCGACCGAGTCGACGACCGAGTCGATGACCCCGACCGAGTCGACGACCCCGACCGCGTCGACGACCGAGTCGACGACCCCGACCGAGTCGACGACCCCGACCGAGTCGACGACCGAGTCGACGACCCTGACCGAGTCGACGACCCCGTCGACGACCGAGTCGACGACCCCGACCGAGTCGACGACCGAGTCGACGACCCCGACCGAGTCGACGACCCCGACCGAGTCGACGACCCCGACCGAGTCGACGACCGAGTCGACGACCCCGACCGAGTCGACGACCGAGTCTACGACCGAGTCGACGACCCCGACCAAGTCGACGACCGAGTCGACGACCGAGTCGACGACCCCGACCGAGTAGACGACCGAGTCGACGACCCGGTCGACGACCCCGACCGAGTCGACGACCGAGTCGACGACCCCGACCGAGTCGACGACCGAGTCGACGACCCCGACGACGACTGAGTCGACGACACCGACCGAGTCGACGACCGAGTCGACGACCCCGACCGAGTCGACGACCCCGACCGAGTGGACGACCCCGACCACGACCGAGTCGACGACCGAGTCGACGACCCCGACCGAGTCGACGACCCCGACCGAGTCGACAACCGAGTCGACGACCCTGACCCAGGCGCCGACCCCGTCGACAACCGAGTCGACGACCCCGACCGAGTCGACGACCGAGTCGACGACCCCGACCGAGTCGACGACCCCAACTGAGTCGACGACCGAGTCGACGACCCTGACCGTGTCGACGACCCCGTCGACGACCGAGTCGACGACCCCGACCGAGTCGACGACCGAGTCGACGACCCCGACCGAGTCGACGACCCCGACCCCGACCGAGTCGACGACCCCGACTGAGTCGACGACCGAGTCGACGACCCCGACCGAGTCGACGACCCCGACCGAGTCGACGACCGAGTCCACGACCCCGACCGAGTCGACGACCCCGACCGCGTCGACGACCGAGTCGACGACCCCGACCGAGTCGACGACCCCGACCGAGTCGACGACCGAGTCGACGACCCCGACCGAGTCGACGACCGAGTCGACGACCCCGACCGAGTCGACGACCCCGACCGAGTCGACGACCGAGTCGACGACCCTGACCGAGGCGCCGACCCCGTCGACGACCGAGTCGACGACCCCGACCGAGTCGACGACCGAGTCGACGACCCCGACCGAGTCGACGACCCCGACCGAGTCGACGACCGAGTCGACGACCCTGACCGAGTCGACGACCCCGACCGAGTCGACGACCCCGACCCCGACCAAGTCGACGACCCCGACCGAGTCGACGACCCCGACCGAGTCGACGACCGAGTCGACGACCCCGACCGAGTCGACGACCCCGACCGAGTCGACGACCGAGTCGACGACCCTGACCGAGGCGCCGACCCCGTCGACGACCGAGTCGACGACCCCGACCGAGTCGACGACCCCGACCCCGACCGAGTCGACGACCCCGACTGAGTCGACGACCGAGTTGACGACCCCGACCGAGTCGACGACCCCGACCGAGTCGACGACCGAGTCGATGACCCCGACCGAGTCGACGACCGAGTCGACGACCCCGACGACGACTGAGTCGACGACACCGACCAAGTCGACGACCGAGTCGACGATCGAGTTGACGACCCCGACGACGACAAAGTCGACGACCGAGTCGACGACCCCGACCGAGTCGACGACCCCGACCGAGTCGACGACCGAGTCGACGACCGAGTCGACGACCCCGACCGAGTCGACGACCGAGTCGACGACCCCGACCGATTCGACGACCGAGTCGACGACCGAGTCGACGACCCCGACCGAGTCGACGACCCCGACCGAGTCGACGACCCCGACCCGGACCGAGTTGACGACCCCGACTGAGTCGACGACCGAGTTGACGACCCCGACCGAGTCGACGACCCCGACCGAGTCGACGACCGAGTCGACGACCCCGACCGAGTCGACGACCCCGACCGCGTCGACGACAGAGTCGACGACCCCGACCGAGTCGACAACCCCGACCGAGTCGACGACCGAGTCGACGACCCTGACCGAGTCGACGACCCCGTCGACGACCGAGTCGACGACCGCGACCGAGTCGACGACCCCGACCGAGTCGACGACCCCGACCGAGTCGACGACCGAGTCGACGACCCCGAACGAGTCGACGACCGAGTCTACGACCGAGTCGACGACCCCGACCAAGTCGACGACCGAGTCGACGACCGAGTCGACGACCCCGACCGAGTAGACGACCCCGACCGAGTCGACGACCGAGTCGACAACCCCGACCGAGTCGACAACCCTGACCGAGTCGACGACCGAGTCGACGACCGAGTCGACGACCCCGACCGAGTCGACAACCCCGACCGAGTCGACGACCGAGTCGACGACCGAGTCGACGACCCCGACCGAGTCGACGACCCCGACCGAGTCGACGACCGAGTCGACGACCGAGTCGACGACCCCGACCGAGTCGACGACCGAGTCGACGACCGAGTCGACGACCCCGTCCGAGTCGACGAAAGAGTCGACGACCAGGTCGACGACCCCGACCGGGTCGACGACCCCGACCGAGTCGACGACCGAGTCGACGACCGAGTCGACGACCCCGACCCAGACCGAGTCGACGACCCCGTCGACGACCGAGTCGACGACCCCGACCCCGACCGAGTCGACAACCCCGACCCCGACCGAGTCGACGACCCCGACCCCGACCGAGTCGACGACCCCGACCGAGTCGACGACCCCGACCGAGTCGACGACCCCAACCCCGACCGAGTCGACGACCCCGACCCCGACCGAGTCGACGACCCCGACCGAGTCGACGACCCCGACCCCGACCGAGTCGACGACCCCAACCGAGTCGACGACCCCGACCGAGTCGACGACCCCGACCCCGACCGAGTCGACGACCCCGACCCCGACCAAGTCGACGACCCCGACCGAGTCGACGACCCCGACCGAGTCGACGACCGAGTCGACGACCCCGACCGAGTCGACGACCCCGACCGAGTCAACGACCGAGTCGACGACCCTGACCGAGGCGCCGACCCCGTCGACGACCGAGTCGACGACCCCGACCGAGTCGACGACCGAGTCGACGACCCCGACCGAGTCGACGACCCCGACCGAGTCGACGACCGAGTCGACGACCCCGACCGAGTCGACGACCCCGACCCCGACCGAGTCGACGACCCCGACTGAGTCGACGACCGAGTTGACGACCCCGACCGAGTCGACGACCCCGACCGAGTCGACGACCGAGTCGATGACCCCGACCGAGTCGACGACCCCGACCGCGTCGACGACCGAGTCGACGACCCCGACCGAGTCGACGACCCCGACCGAGTCGACGACCGAGTCGACGACCCTGACCGAGTCGACGACCCCGTCGACGACCGAGTCGACGACCCCGACCGAGTCGACGACCGAGTCGACGACCCCGACCGAGTCGACGACCCCGACCGAGTCGACGACCCCGACCGAGTCGACGACCGAGTCGACGACCCCGACCGAGTCGACGACCGAGTCTACGACCGAGTCGACGACCCCGACCAAGTCGACGACCGAGTCGACGACCGAGTCGACGACCCCGACCGAGTAGACGACCGAGTCGACGACCCGGTCGACGACCCCGACCGAGTCGACGACCGAGTCGACGACCCCGACCGAGTCGACGACCGAGTCGACGACCCCGACGACGACTGAGTCGACGACACCGACCGAGTCGACGACCGAGTCGACGACCCCGACCGAGTCGACGACCCCGACCGAGTGGACGACCCCGACCACGACCGAGTCGACGACCGAGTCGACGACCCCGACCGAGTCGACGACCCCGACCGAGTCGACAACCGAGTCGACGACCCTGACCCAGGCGCCGACCCCGTCGACAACCGAGTCGACGACCCCGACCGAGTCGACGACCGAGTCGACGACCCCGACCGAGTCGACGACCCCAACTGAGTCGACGACCGAGTCGACGACCCTGACCGTGTCGACGACCCCGTCGACGACCGAGTCGACGACCCCGACCGAGTCGACGACCGAGTCGACGACCCCGACCGAGTCGACGACCCCGACCCCGACCGAGTCGACGACCCCGACTGAGTCGACGACCCCGACCGAGTCGACGACCGAGTCGACGACCCCGACCGAGTCGACGACCGAGTCGACGACCCCGACCGAGTCGACGACCCCGACCGAGTCGACGACCGAGTCGACGACCCTGACCGAGGCGCCGACCCCGTCGACGACCGAGTCGACGACCCCGACCGAGTCGACGACCGAGTCGACGACCCCGACCGAGTCGACGACCCCGACCGAGTCGACGACCGAGTCGACGACCCTGACCGAGTCGACGACCCCGACCGAGTCGACGACCCCGACCCCGACCAAGTCGACGACCCCGACCGAGTCGACGACCCCGACCGAGTCGACGACCGAGTCGACGACCCCGACCGAGTCGACGACCCCGACCGAGTCGACGACCGAGTCGACGACCCTGACCGAGGCGCCGACCCCGTCGACGACCGAGTCGACGACCCCGACCGAGTCGACGACCCCGACCCCGACCGAGTCGACGACCCCGACTGAGTCGACGACCGAGTTGACGACCCCGACCGAGTCGACGACCCCGACCGAGTCGACGACCGAGTCGATGACCCCGACCGAGTCGACGACCGAGTCGACGACCCCGACGACGACTGAGTCGACGACACCGACCAAGTCGACGACCGAGTCGACGATCGAGTTGACGACCCCGACGACGACAAAGTCGACGACCGAGTCGACGACCCCGACCGAGTCGACGACCCCGACCGAGTCGACGACCGAGTCGACGACCGAGTCGACGACCCCGACCGAGTCGACGACCGAGTCGACGACCCCGACCGATTCGACGACCGAGTCGACGACCGAGTCGACGACCCCGACCGAGTCGACGACCCCGACCGAGTCGACGACCCCGACCCGGACCGAGTTGACGACCCCGACTGAGTCGACGACCGAGTTGACGACCCCGACCGAGTCGACGACCCCGACCGAGTCGACGACCGAGTCGACGACCCCGACCGAGTCGACGACCCCGACCGCGTCGACGACAGAGTCGACGACCCCGACCGAGTCGACAACCCCGACCGAGTCGACGACCGAGTCGACGACCCTGACCGAGTCGACGACCCCGTCGACGACCGAGTCGACGACCGCGACCGAGTCGACGACCCCGACCGAGTCGACGACCCCGACCGAGTCGACGACCGAGTCGACGACCCCGAACGAGTCGACGACCGAGTCTACGACCGAGTCGACGACCCCGACCAAGTCGACGACCGAGTCGACGACCGAGTCGACGACCCCGACCGAGTAGACGACCCCGACCGAGTCGACGACCGAGTCGACAACCCCGACCGAGTCGACAACCCTGACCGAGTCGACGACCGAGTCGACGACCGAGTCGACGACCCCGACCGAGTCGACAACCCCGACCGAGTCGACGACCGAGTCGACGACCGAGTCGACGACCCCGACCGAGTCGACGACCCCGACCGAGTCGACGACCGAGTCGACGACCGAGTCGACGACCCCGACCGAGTCGACGACCGAGTCGACGACCGAGTCGACGACCCCGTCCGAGTCGACGAAAGAGTCGACGACCAGGTCGACGACCCCGACCGGGTCGACGACCCCGACCGAGTCGACGACCGAGTCGACGACCGAGTCGACGACCCCGACCCAGACCGAGTCGACGACCCCGTCGACGACCGAGTCGACGACCCCGACCCCGACCGAGTCGACAACCCCGACCCCGACCGAGTCGACGACCCCGACCCCGACCGAGTCGACGACCCCGACCGAGTCGACGACCCCGACCGAGTCGACGACCCCAACCCCGACCGAGTCGACGACCCCGACCCCGACCGAGTCGACGACCCCGACCGAGTCGACGACCCCGACCCCGACCGAGTCGACGACCCCAACCGAGTCGACGACCCCGACCGAGTCGACGACCCCGACCCCGACCGAGTCGACGACCCCGACCCCGACCAAGTCGACGACCCCGACCGAGTCGACGACCCCGACCGAGTCGACGACCGAGTCGACGACCCCGACCGAGTCGACGACCCCGACCGAGTCAACGACCGAGTCGACGACCCTGACCGAGGCGCCGACCCCGTCGACGACCGAGTCGACGACCCCGACCGAGTCGACGACCGAGTCGACGACCCCGACCGAGTCGACGACCCCGACCGAGTCGACGACCGAGTCGACGACCCCGACCGAGTCGACGACCCCGACCCCGACCGAGTCGACGACCCCGACTGAGTCGACGACCGAGTTGACGACCCCGACCGAGTCGACGACCCCGACCGAGTCGACGACCGAGTCGATGACCCCGACCGAGTCGACGACCCCGACCGCGTCGACGACCGAGTCGACGACCCCGACCGAGTCGACGACCCCGACCGAGTCGACGACCGAGTCGACGACCCTGACCGAGTCGACGACCCCGTCGACGACCGAGTCGACGACCCCGACCGAGTCGACGACCGAGTCGACGACCCCGACCGAGTCGACGACCCCGACCGAGTCGACGACCCCGACCGAGTCGACGACCGAGTCGACGACCCCGACCGAGTCGACGACCGAGTCTACGACCGAGTCGACGACCCCGACCAAGTCGACGACCGAGTCGACGACCGAGTCGACGACCCCGACCGAGTAGACGACCGAGTCGACGACCCGGTCGACGACCCCGACCGAGTCGACGACCGAGTCGACGTCCCCGACCGAGTCGACGACCGAGTCGACGACCCCGACGACGACTGAGTCGACGACACCGACCGAGTCGACGACCGAGTCGACGACCCCGACCGAGTCGACGACCCCGACCGAGTGGACGACCCCGACCACGACCGAGTCGACGACCGAGTCGACGACCCCGACCGAGTCGACGACCCCGACCGAGTCGACAACCGAGTCGACGACCCTGACCCAGGCGCCGACCCCGTCGACAACCGAGTCGACGACCCCGACCGAGTCGACGACCGAGTCGACGACCCCGACCGAGTCGACGACCCCAACTGAGTCGACGACCGAGTCGACGACCCTGACCGTGTCGACGACCCCGTCGACGACCGAGTCGACGACCCCGACCGAGTCGACGACCGAGTCGACGACCCCGACCGAGTCGACGACCCCGACCCCGACCGAGTCGACGACCCCGACTGAGTCGACGACCGAGTCGACGACCCCGACCGAGTCGACGACCCCGACCGAGTCGACGACCGAGTCCACGACCCCGACCGAGTCGACGACCCCGACCGCGTCGACGACCGAGTCGACGACCCCGACCGAGTCGACGACCCCGACCGAGTCGACGACCGAGTCGACGACCCCGACCGAGTCGACGACCGAGTCGACGACCCCGACCGAGTCGACGACCCCGACCGAGTCGACGACCGAGTCGACGACCCTGACCGAGGCGCCGACCCCGTCGACGACCGAGTCGACGACCCCGACCGAGTCGACGACCGAGTCGACGACCCCGACCGAGTCGACGACCCCGACCGAGTCGACGACCGAGTCGACGACCCTGACCGAGTCGACGACCCCGACCGAGTCGACGACCCCGACCCCGACCAAGTCGACGACCCCGACCGAGTCGACGACCCCGACCGAGTCGACGACCGAGTCGACGACCCCGACCGAGTCGACGACCCCGACCGAGTCGACGACCGAGTCGACGACCCTGACCGAGGCGCCGACCCCGTCGACGACCGAGTCGACGACCCCGACCGAGTCGACGACCCCGACCCCGACCGAGTCGACGACCCCGACTGAGTCGACGACCGAGTTGACGACCCCGACCGAGTCGACGACCCCGACCGAGTCGACGACCGAGTCGATGACCCCGACCGAGTCGACGACCGAGTCGACGACCCCGACGACGACTGAGTCGACGACACCGACCAAGTCGACGACCGAGTCGACGATCGAGTTGACGACCCCGACGACGACAAAGTCGACGACCGAGTCGACGACCCCGACCGAGTCGACGACCCCGACCGAGTCGACGACCGAGTCGACGACCGAGTCGACGACCCCGACCGAGTCGACGACCGAGTCGACGACCCCGACCGATTCGACGACCGAGTCGACGACCGAGTCGACGACCCCGACCGAGTCGACGACCCCGACCGAGTCGACGACCCCGACCCGGACCGAGTTGACGACCCCGACTGAGTCGACGACCGAGTTGACGACCCCGACCGAGTCGACGACCCCGACCGAGTCGACGACCGAGTCGACGACCCCGACCGAGTCGACGACCCCGACCGCGTCGACGACAGAGTCGACGACCCCGACCGAGTCGACAACCCCGACCGAGTCGACGACCGAGTCGACGACCCTGACCGAGTCGACGACCCCGTCGACGACCGAGTCGACGACCGCGACCGAGTCGACGACCGAGTCGACGACCCCGACCGAGTCGACGACCCCGACCGAGTCGACGACCCCGACCGAGTCGACGACCGAGTCGACGACCCCGAACGAGTCGACGACCGAGTCTACGACCGAGTCGACGACCCCGACCAAGTCGACGACCGAGTCGACGACCGAGTCGACGACCCCGACCGAGTAGACGACCCCGACCGAGTCGACGACCGAGTCGACAACCCCGACCGAGTCGACAACCCTGACCGAGTCGACGACCGAGTCGACGACCGAGTCGACGACCCCGACCGAGTCGACAACCCCGACCGAGTCGACGACCGAGTCGACGACCGAGTCGACGACCCCGACCGAGTCGACGACCCCGACCGAGTCGACGACCGAGTCGACGACCGAGTCGACGACCCCGACCGAGTCGACGACCGAGTCGACGACCGAGTCGACGACCCCGTCCGAGTCGACGAAAGAGTCGACGACCAGGTCGACGACCCCGACCGGGTCGACGACCCCGACCGAGTCGACGACCGAGTCGACGACCGAGTCGACGACCCCGACCCAGACCGAGTCGACGACCCCGTCGACGACCGAGTCGACGACCCCGACCCCGACCGAGTCGACAACCCCGACCCCGACCGAGTCGACGACCCCGACCCCGACCGAGTCGACGACCCCGACCGAGTCGACGACCCCGACCGAGTCGACGACCCCAACCCCGACCGAGTCGACGACCCCGACCCCGACCGAGTCGACGACCCCGACCGAGTCGACGACCCCGACCCCGACCGAGTCGACGACCCCAACCGAGTCGACGACCCCGACCGAGTCGACGACCCCGACCCCGACCGAGTCGACGACCCCGACCCCGACCGAGTCGACGACCCCGACCGAGTCGACGACCGAGTCGACAACCCCGACCGAGTCGACGACCGAGTCGACGACCCCGACAGAGTCGACGACCGAGTCGACAACCCCGAAAGAGTCGACAACCCCGACAGAGTCGACGACCCCGACCGAGTCGACGACCGCGACCGAGTCGACGACTGAGTCGACGACACCGACCGAGTCGACGACCCCGACCGAGTCGACGACCGAGTCGACGACCCCGACCGAGTCCACGACCGAGTCGACGACGACGACCCCGTCGACGACTCCGACCGAGTCGACGACGACGACCCCGTCGACGACCCCGACCGAGTCGACGACCGAGACGACGACCCCGTCGATGACCCCGACCGAGTCGACGACCCCGACCGAGTCGACGACCGAGACGACGACCGAGTCGACGACCCCGACCGAGTCGACGACCGAGTCGACGACCCCGACCGAGTCGACGACCGAGTCGACGACCGAGTCGATGACCCCGACCGAGTCGACGACCGAGTCGACGACGACGACCGAGTCGACGACCGAGTCGATGACCCCGACCGAGTCGACGACCGAGTTGACGACCGAGTCGACGACCCTGACCGAGGCGCCGACCCCGTCGACGACCGAGTCGACGACCCCGACCGAGTCGACGACCGAGTCGACGACACCGACCGAGTCGACGACCCCGACCGAGTCGACGACCGAGTCGACGACCCCGACCGAGTCGACGACCCCGACCCCGACCGAGTCGACGACCCCGACTGAGTCGACGACCGAGTTGACGACCCCGACCGAGTCGACGACCCCGACCGAGTCGACGACCGAGTCGATGACCCCGACCGAGTCGACGACCCCGACCGCGTCGACGACCGAGTCGACGACCCCGACCGAGTCGACGAACGAGTCGACGACCCTGACCAAGTCGACGACCCCGTCGACGACCGAGTCGACGACCCCGACCGAGTCGACGACCGAGTCGACAACCCCGACAGAGTCGACACCCCCGACAGAGTCGACGACCCCGACCGAGTCGACGACCGCGACCGAGTCGACGACCGAGTCGACGACACCGACCGAGTCGACGACCCCGACCGAGTCGACGACCGAGTCGACGACGACGACCCCGTCGACGACCCCGACCGAGTCGACGACGACGACCCCGTCGACGACCCCGACCGAGTCGACGACCGACACGACGACCCCGTTGACGACCCCGACCGAGTCGACGACCCCGACCGAGTCGACGACCGAGTCGACGACCGAGTCGACGACCCCGACCGAGTCGACGACCCCGACCGAGTCGACGACCGAGTCGACGACCCCGACCGAGTCGACGACCGAGTCGACGACCGAGTCGACGACCCCGACCGAGTCGACGACCGAGTCGACGACGACGACCGAGTCGACGACCGAGTCGATGACCCCGACCGAGTCGACGACCGAGTCGACGACTGAGTCTTCGACCCCGACGACGACCGAGTCGACGACCGAGTCGACGACCCCGACCGAGTCGACGACCGAGTCGACGACCGAGTCGACGACCCCGTCGACGAACCCGACCGAGTCGCCGACCCCGACCAAGTCGACGACCGAGTCGACGACCGAGTCGACGACCCCGACAGATTCGATGACCGAGTCGACGACCGAGTCGACGACCCCGACCGAGTCGACGACCGAGTCGACAACGACGACCGAGTCGACGACCGAGTCGACGACCGAGTCGACGACCCCGACCGAGTCGACGACCGAGTCGACGACAACGATCGAGTCGACGACCGAGTCGTCGACCGAGTCGACGACCGCGACCGAGTCGACGACCGAGTCGACGACCCCGACCGAGTCGACGACCCCGACCGAGTCGACGACCGAGTCGACGACCCCGACCGAGTCCACGACCGAGTCGACGACGACGACCCCGTCTACGACCCTGACCGAGTCGACGACGACGACCCCGTCGACGACCCCGACCGAGTCGACGACCGAGACGACGACCCCGTCGACGACCCCGACCGAGTCGACGACCCCGACCGAGTCGACGACCGAGTCGACGACCGAGTCGACGACCCCGACCGAGTCGATGACTGAGTCGACGACCGAGTCGACGACCCCGACCGAGTCGACGACCGAGTCGACGACGACGACCGAGTCGACGACCGAGTCGACGACCCCGACCGAGTCGACGACCGAGTCGACGACTGAGTCTACGACCCCGACGACGACCGAGTCGACGACCGAGTCGACGACCCCGACCGAGTCGACGACCGAGTCGACGACGACGACCGAGTCGACGACCGAGTCGACGACCCCGACCGAGTCGATGACCGAGTCGACGACCCCGACGACGACCGAGTCGACGACCCCGACCGAGTCGACGACCCCGACCCCGACCGAGTCGACGACCCCGTCGACGACCGAGTCGACGACCCCGACCCCGACCGAGTCGACGACCCCGACCCCGACCGAGTCGACGACCCCGACCGAGTGGACGACCCTGACCACGACCGAGTCGACGACCCCGACCGAGTCGACGACCCCGACCCCGACCGAGTCGACGACCCCGACCGAGTCGACGACCCCGACCGCGACCGAGTCGACGACCCCGACCGAGTCGACGACCCCGACCGAGTCGACGACCGAGTCGACGACCCCGACCGAGTCGACGACCGAGTCGACGACCCCGACCGAGTCGACGACCCCGACCGCGTCGACGACAGAGTCGACGACCCCGACCGAGTCAACAACCCCGACCGAGTCGACGACCGAGTCGACGACCCTGACCGAGTCGACGACCCCGTCGACGACCGAGTCGACGACCGCGACCGAGTCGACGACCGAGTCGACGACCCCGACCGAGTCGACGACCCCGACCGAGTCGACGACCGAGTCGACGACCCCGAACGAGTCGACGACCGAGTCTACGACCGAGTCGACGACCCCGACCAAGTCGACGACCGAGTCGACGACCGAGTCGACGACCCCGACCGAGTAGACGACCCCGACCGAGTCGACGACCGAGTCGACAACCCCGACCGAGTCGACAACCCTGACCGAGTCGACGACCGAGTCGACGACCGAGTCGACGACCCCGACCGAGTCGACGACCCCGACCGAGTCGACGACCGAGTCGACGACCGAGTCGACGACCCCGACCGAGTCGACGACCCCGACCGAGTCGACGACCGAGTCGACGACCGAGTCGACGACCCCGACCGAGTCGACGACCGAGTCGACGACCGAGTCGACGACCCCGACCGAGTCGACGACAGAGTCGACGACCAGGTCGACGACCCCGACCGGGTCGACGACCCCGACCGAGTCGACGACCGAGTCGACGACCGAGTCGACGACCCCGACCCCGACCGAGTCGACGACCCCGTCGACGACCGAGTCGACGACCCCGACCCCGACCGAGTCGACAACCCCGACCCCGACCGAGTCGACGACCCCGACCCCGACCGAGTCGACGACCCCGACCGAGTCGACGACCCCGACCGAGTCGACGACCCCAACCCCGACCGAGTCGACGACCCCGACCCCGACCGAGTCGACGACCCCGACCGAGTCGACGACCCCGACCCCGACCGAGTCGACGACCCCAACCGAGTCGACGACCCCGACCGAGTCGACGACCCCGACCCCGACCGAGTCGACGACCCCGACCCCGACCGAGTCGACGACCCCGACCGAGTCGACGACCGAGTCGACGACCCCGACCGAGTCGACGACCGAGTCGACGACCCCGACAGAGTCGACGACCGAGTCGACAACCCCGAAAGAGTCGACAACCCCGACAGAGTCGACGACCCCGACCGAGTCGACGACCGCGACCGAGTCGACGACCGAGTCGACGACACCGACCGAGTCGACGACCCCGACCGAGTCGACGACCGAGTCGACGACCCCGACCGAGTCGACGACCGAGTCGACGACGACGACCCCGTCGACGACTCCGACCGAGTCGACGACGACGACCCCGTCGACGACCCCGACCGAGTCGACGACCGAGACGACGACCCCGTCGATGACCCCGACCGAGTCGACCACCCCGACCGAGTCGACGACCGAGACGACGACCGAGTCGACGACCCCGACCGAGTCGACGACCGAGTCGACGACCCCGACCGAGTCGACGACCGAGTCGACGACCGAGTCGATGACCCCGACCGAGTCGACGACCGAGTCGACGACGACGACCGAGTCGACGACCGAGTCGATGACCCCGACCGAGTCGACGACCGAGTCGACGACCGAGTCGACGACCCCGACCGAGTCGACGACCGAGTCGACGACCCTGACCGAGGCGCCGACCCCGTCGACGACCGAGTCGACGACCCCGACCGAGTCGACGACCGAGTCGACGACCCCGACCGAGTCGACGACCCCGACTGAGTCGACGACCGAGTTGACGACCCCGACCGAGTCGACGACCCCGACCGAGTCGACGACCGAGTCGATGACCCCGACCGAGTCGACGACCCCGACCGAGTCGACGACCGAGTCGACGACCCCGACCGAGTCGACGACCGAGTCGACGACCGAGTCGACGACCCCGACCGAGTCGACGACCGAGTCGACGACGACGACCGAGTCGACGACCGAGTCGATGACCCCGACCGAGTCGACGACCGAGTCGACGACTGAGTCTACGACCCCGACGACGACCGAGTCGACGACCGAGTCGACGACCCCGACCGAGTCGACGACCGAGTCGACGACCGAGTCGACGACCCCGTCGACGAACCCGACCGAGTCGCCGACCCCGACCAAGTCGACGACCGAGTCGACGACCGAGTCGACGACCCCGACAGATTCGATGACCGAGTCGACGACCGAGTCGACGACCCCGACCGAGTCGACGACCGAGTCGACAACGACGACCGAGTCGACGACCGAGTCGACGACCGAGTCGACGACCCCGACCGAGTCGACGACCGAGTCGACGACAACGATCGAGTCGACGACCGAGTCGTCGACCGAGTCGACGACCGCGACCGAGTCGACGACCGAGTCGACGACCCCGACCGAGTCGACGACCCCGACCGAGTCGACGACCGAGTCGACGACCCCGACCGAGTCCACGACCGAGTCGACGACGACGACCCCGTCTACGACCCTGACCGAGTCGACGACGACGACCCTGTCGACGACCCCGACCGAGTCGACGACCGAGACGACGACCCCGTCGACGACCCCGACCGAGTCGACGACCCCGACCGAGTCGACGACCGAGTCGACGACCGAGTCGACGACCCCGACCGAGTCGATGACTGAGTCGACGACCGAGTCGACGACCCCGACCGAGTCGACGACCGAGTCGACGACGACGACCGAGTCGACGACCGAGTCGACGACCCCGACCGAGTCGACGACCGAGTCGACGACTGAGTCTACGACCCCGACGACGACCGAGTCGACGACCGAGTCGACGACCCCGACCGAGTCGACGACCGAGTCGACGACGACGACCGAGTCGACGACCGAGTCGACGACCCCGACCGAGTCGATGACCGAGTCGACGACCCCGACGACGACCGAGTCGACGACCCCGACCGAGTCGACGACCGAGTCGACGACCGAGTCGACGACCCCGACGACGACCGAGTCGACGACCGAGTCGACGACGACGACCGAGTCGACGACCGAGTCGACGACCGAGTCGACGACCGAGTCGACGACCCCGACCGAGTCGACGACCGAGTCGACGACCGAGTCGACGACCTCGACCGAGTCGACGACCGTGTCGACGACCGTGTCGACGACCCCGACCGAGTCGACGACCCCGACCCCGACCGAGTCGACGACCCCGTCGACGACCGAGTCGACGACCCCGACCCCGACCGAGTCGACGACCCCGACCCCGACCGAGTCGACGACCCCGACCGAGTGGACGACCCTGACCACGACCGAGTCGACGACCCCGACCGAGTCGACGACCCCGACCCCGACCGAGTCGACGACCCCGACCGAGTCGACGACCCCGACCGCGACCGAGTCGACGACCCCGACCGAGTCGACGACCCCGACCGAGTCGACGACCGAGTTGACGACCCCGACCGAGTCGACGACCCCGACCGAGTCGACGACCGAGTCGACGACCCCGACCGAGTCGACGACCCCGACCGCGTCGACGACAGAGTCGACGACCCCGACCGAGTCGACAACCCCGACCGAGTCGACGACCGAGTCGACGACCCTGACCGAGTCGACGACCCCGTCGACGACCGAGTCGACGACCGCGACCGAGTCGACGACCGAGTCGACGACCCCGACCGAGTCGACGACCCCGACCGAGTCGACGACCGAGTCGACAACCCCGACCGAGTCGACGACCGAGTCGACGACCCCGACAGAGTCGACGACCGAGTCGACAACCCCGAAAGAGTCGACAACCCCGACAGAGTCGACGACCCCGACCGAGTCGACGACCGCGACCGAGTCGACGACTGAGTCGACGACACCGACCGAGTCGACGACCCCGACCGAGTCGACGACCGAGTCGACGACCCCGACCGAGTCCACGACCGAGTAGACGACGACGACCCCGTCGACGACTCCGACCGAGTCGACGACGACGACCCCGTCGACGACCCCGACCGAGTCGACGACCGAGACGACGACCCCGTCGATGACCCCGACCGAGTCGACGACCCCGACCGAGTCGACGACCGAGACGACGACCGAGTCGACGACCCCGACCGAGTCGACGACCGAGTCGACGACCGAGTCGATGACCCCGACCGAGTCGACGACCGAGTCGACGACGACGACCGAGTCGACGACCGAGTCGATGACCCCGACCGAGTCGACGACCGAGTTGACGACCGAGTCGACGACCCTGACCGAGGCGCCGACCCCGTCGACGACCGAGTCGACGACCCCGACCGAGTCGACGACCGAGTCGACGACACCGACCGAGTCGACGACCCCGACCGAGTCGACGACCGAGTCGACGACCCCGACCGAGTCGACGACCCCGACCCCGACCGAGTCGACGACCCCGACTGAGTCGACGACCGAGTTGACGACCCCGACCGAGTCGACGACCCCGACCGAGTCGACGACCGAGTCGATGACCCCGACCGAGTCGACGACCCCGACCGCGTCGACGACCGAGTCGACGACCCCGACCGAGTCGACGAACGAGTCGACGACCCTGACCAAGTCGACGACCCCGTCGACGACCGAGTCGACGACCCCGACCGAGTCGACGACCGAGTCGACAACCCCGACAGAGTCGACACCCCCGACAGAGTCGACGACCCCGACCGAGTCGACGACCGCGACCGAGTCGACGACCGAGTCGACGACACCGACCGAGTCGACGACCCCGACCGAGTCGACGACCGAGTCGACGACGACGACCCCGTCGACGACCCCGACCGAGTCGACGACGACGACCCCGTCGACGACCCCGACCGAGTCGACGACCGACACGACGACCCCGTTGACGACCCCGACCGAGTCGACGACCCCGACCGAGTCGACGACCGAGTCGACGACCGAGTCGACGACCCCGACCGAGTCGACGACCCCGACCGAGTCGACGACCGAGTCGACGACCCCGACCGAGTCGACGACCGAGTCGACGACCGAGTCGACGACCCCGACCGAGTCGACGACCGAGTCGACGACGACGACCGAGTCGACGACCGAGTCGATGACCCCGACCGAGTCGACGACCGAGTCGACGACTGAGTCTTCGACCCCGACGACGACCGAGTCGACGACCGAGTCGACGACCCCGACCGAGTCGACGACCGAGTCGACGACCGAGTCGACGACCCCGTCGACGAACCCGACCGAGTCGCCGACCCCGACCAAGTCGACGACCGAGTCGACGACCGAGTCGACGACCCCGACAGATTCGATGACCGAGTCGACGACCGAGTCGACGACCCCGACCGAGTCGACGACCGAGTCGACAACGACGACCGAGTCGACGACCGAGTCGACGACCGAGTCGACGACCCCGACCGAGTCGACGACCGAGTCGACGACAACGATCGAGTCGACGACCGAGTCGTCGACCGAGTCGACGACCGCGACCGAGTCGACGACCGAGTCGACGACCCCGACCGAGTCGACGACCCCGACCGAGTCGACGACCGAGTCGACGACCCCGACCGAGTCCACGACCGAGTCGACGACGACGACCCCGTCTACGACCCTGACCGAGTCGACGACGACGACCCCGTCGACGACCCCGACCGAGTCGACGACCGAGACGACGACCCCGTCGACGACCCCGACCGAGTCGACGACCCCGACCGAGTCGACGACCGAGTCGACGACCGAGTCGACGACCCCGACCGAGTCGATGACTGAGTCGACGACCGAGTCGACGACCCCGACCGAGTCGACGACCGAGTCGACGACGACGACCGAGTCGACGACCGAGTCGACGACCCCGACCGAGTCGACGACCGAGTCGACGACTGAGTCTACGACCCCGACGACGACCGAGTCGACGACCGAGTCGACGACCCCGACCGAGTCGACGACCGAGTCGACGACGACGACCGAGTCGACGACCGAGTCGACGACCCCGACCGAGTCGATGACCGAGTCGACGACCCCGACGACGACCGAGTCGACGACCCCGACCGAGTCGACGACCGAGTCGACGACCGAGTCGACGACCCCGACGACGACCGAGTCGACGACCGAGTCGACGACGACGACCGAGTCGACGACCGAGTCGACGACCGAGTCGACGACCGAGTCGACGACCCCGACCGAGTCGACGACCGAGTCGACGACCGAGTCGACGACCTCGACCGAGTCGACGACCGTGTCGACGACCGTGTCGACGACCCCGACCGAGTCGACGACCCCGACCCCGACCGAGTCGACGACCCCGTCGACGACCGAGTCGACGACCCCGACCCCGACCGAGTCGACGACCCCGACCCCGACCGAGTCGACGACCCCGACCGAGTGGACGACCCTGACCACGACCGAGTCGACGACCCCGACCGAGTCGACGACCCCGACCCCGACCGAGTCGACGACCCCGACCGAGTCGACGACCCCGACCGCGACCGAGTCGACGACCCCGACCGAGTCGACGACCCCGACCGAGTCGACGACCGAGTCGACGACCCCGACCGAGTCGACGACCCCGACCGAGTCGACGACCGAGTCGACGACCCCGACCGAGTCGACGACCCCGACCGCGTCGACGACAGAGTCGACGACCCCGACCGAGTCGACAACCCCGACCGAGTCGACGACCGAGTCGACGACCCTGACCGAGTCGACGACCCCGTCGACGACCGAGTCGACGACCGCGACCGAGTCGACGACCGAGTCGACGACCCCGACCGAGTCGACGACCCCGACCGAGTCGACGACCGAGTCGACGACCCCGAACGAGTCGACGACCGAGTCTACGACCGAGTCGACGACCCCGACCAAGTCGACGACCGAGTCGACGACCGAGTCGACGACCCCGACCGAGTAGACGACCCCGACCGAGTCGACGACCGAGTCGACAACCCCGACCGAGTCGACAACCCTGACCGAGTCGACGACCGAGTCGACGACCGAGTCGACGACCCCGACCGAGTCGACGACCCCGACCGAGTCGACGACCGAGTCGACGACCGAGTCGACGACCCCGACCGAGTCGACGACCCCGACCGAGTCGACGACCGAGTCGACGACCGAGTCGACGACCCCGACCGAGTCGACGACCGAGTCGACGACCGAGTCGACGACCCCGACCGAGTCGACGACAGAGTCGACGACCAGGTCGACGACCCCGACCGGGTCGACGACCCCGACCGAGTCGACGACCGAGTCGACGACCGAGTCGACGACCCCGACCCCGACCGAGTCGACGACCCCGTCGACGACCGAGTCGACGACCCCGACCCCGACCGAGTCGACAACCCCGACCCCGACCGAGTCGACGACCCCGACCCCGACCGAGTCGACGACCCCGACCGAGTCGACGACCCCGACCGAGTCGACGACCCCAACCCCGACCGAGTCGACGACCCCGACCCCGACCGAGTCGACGACCCCGACCGAGTCGACGACCCCGACCCCGACCGAGTCGACGACCCCAACCGAGTCGACGACCCCGACCGAGTCGACGACCCCGACCCCGACCGAGTCGACGACCCCGACCCCGACCGAGTCGACGACCCCGACCGAGTCGACGACCGAGTCGACGACCCCGACCGAGTCGACGACCGAGTCGACGACCCCGACAGAGTCGACGACCGAGTCGACAACCCCGAAAGAGTCGACAACACCGACAGAGTCGACGACCCCGACCGAGTCGACGACCGCGACCGAGTCGACGACCGAGTCGACGACACCGACCGAGTCGACGACCCCGACCGAGTCGACGACCGAGTCGACGACCCCGACCGAGTCGACGACCGAGTCGACGACGACGACCCCGTCGACGACTCCGACCGAGTCGACGACGACGACCCCGTCGACGACCCCGACCGAGTCGACGACCGAGACGACGACCCCGTCGATGACCCCGACCGAGTCGACCACCCCGACCGAGTCGACGACCGAGACGACGACCGAGTCGACGACCCCGACCGAGTCGACGACCGAGTCGACGACCCCGACCGAGTCGACGACCGAGTCGACGACCGAGTCGATGACCCCGACCGAGTCGACGACCGAGTCGACGACGACGACCGAGTCGACGACCGAGTCGATGACCCCGACCGAGTCGACGACCGAGTCGACGACCGAGTCGACGACCCCGACCGAGTCGACGACCGAGTCGACGACCCTGACCGAGGCGCCGACCCCGTCGACGACCGAGTCGACGACCCCGACCGAGTCGACGACCGAGTCGACGACCCCGACCGAGTCGACGACCCCGACTGAGTCGACGACCGAGTTGACGACCCCGACCGAGTCGACGACCCCGACCGAGTCGACGACCGAGTCGATGACCCCGACCGAGTCGACGACCCCGACCGAGTCGACGACCGAGTCGACGACCCCGACCGAGTCGACGACCGAGTCGACGACCGAGTCGACGACCCCGACCGAGTCGACGACCGAGTCGACGACGACGACCGAGTCGACGACCGAGTCGATGACCCCGACCGAGTCGACGACCGAGTCGACGACTGAGTCTACGACCCCGACGACGACCGAGTCGACGACCGAGTCGACGACCCCGACCGAGTCGACGACCGAGTCGACGACCGAGTCGACGACCCCGTCGACGAACCCGACCGAGTCGCCGACCCCGACCAAGTCGACGACCGAGTCGACGACCGAGTCGACGACCCCGACAGATTCGATGACCGAGTCGACGACCGAGTCGACGACCCCGACCGAGTCGACGACCGAGTCGACAACGACGACCGAGTCGACGACCGAGTCGACGACCGAGTCGACGACCCCGACCGAGTCGACGACCGAGTCGACGACAACGATCGAGTCGACGACCGAGTCGTCGACCGAGTCGACGACCGCGACCGAGTCGACGACCGAGTCGACGACCCCGACCGAGTCGACGACCCCGACCGAGTCGACGACCGAGTCGACGACCCCGACCGAGTCCACGACCGAGTCGACGACGACGACCCCGTCTACGACCCTGACCGAGTCGACGACGACGACCCTGTCGACGACCCCGACCGAGTCGACGACCGAGACGACGACCCCGTCGACGACCCCGACCGAGTCGACGACCCCGACCGAGTCGACGACCGAGTCGACGACCGAGTCGACGACCCCGACCGAGTCGATGACTGAGTCGACGACCGAGTCGACGACCCCGACCGAGTCGACGACCGAGTCGACGACGACGACCGAGTCGACGACCGAGTCGACGACCCCGACCGAGTCGACGACCGAGTCGACGACTGAGTCTACGACCCCGACGACGACCGAGTCGACGACCGAGTCGACGACCCCGACCGAGTCGACGACCGAGTCGACGACGACGACCGAGTCGACGACCGAGTCGACGACCCCGACCGAGTCGATGACCGAGTCGACGACCCCGACGACGACCGAGTCGACGACCCCGACCGAGTCGACGACCGAGTCGACGACCGAGTCGACGACCCCGACGACGACCGAGTCGACGACCGAGTCGACGACGACGACCGAGTCGACGACCGAGTCGACGACCGAGTCGACGACCCCGACCGAGTCGACGACCGAGTCGACGACCGAGTCGACGACCTCGACCGAGTCGACGACCGTGTCGACGACCGTGTCGACGACCCCGACCGAGTCGACGACCCCGACCCCGACCGAGTCGACGACCCCGTCGACGACCGAGTCGACGACCCCGACCCCGACCGAGTCGACGACCCCGACCCCGACCGAGTCGACGACCCCGACCGAGTGGACGACCCTGACCACGACCGAGTCGACGACCCCGACCGAGTCGACGACCCCGACCCCGACCGAGTCGACGACCCCGACCGAGTCGACGACCCCGACCGCGACCGAGTCGACGACCCCGACCGAGTCGACGACCCCGACCGAGTCGACGACCGAGTTGACGACCCCGACCGAGTCGACGACCCCGACCGAGTCGACGACCGAGTCGACGACCCCGACCGAGTCGACGACCCCGACCGCGTCGACGACAGAGTCGACGACCCCGACCGAGTCGACAACCCCGACCGAGTCGACGACCGAGTCGACGACCCTGACCGAGTCGACGACCCCGTCGACGACCGAGTCGACGACCGCGACCGAGTCGACGACCGAGTCGACGACCCCGACCGAGTCGACGACCCCGACCGAGTCGACGACCGAGTCGACGACCCCGAACGAGTCGACGACCGAGTCTACGACCGAGTCGACGACCCCGACCAAGTCGACGACCGAGTCGACGACCGAGTCGACGACCCCGACCGAGTAGACGACCCCGACCGAGTCGACGACCGAGTCGACAACCCCGACCGAGTCGACAACCCTGACCGAGTCGACGACCGAGTCGACGACCGAGTCGACGACCCCGACCGAGTCGACGACCCCGACCGAGTCGACGACCGAGTCGACGACCGAGTCGACGACCCCGACCGAGTCGACGACCCCGACCGAGTCGACGACCGAGTCGACGACCGAGTCGACGACCCCGACCGAGTCGACGACCGAGTCGACGACCGAGTCGACGACCCCGACCGAGTCGACGACAGAGTCGACGACCAGGTCGACGACCCCGACCGGGTCGACGACCCCGACCGAGTCGACGACCGAGTCGACGACCGAGTCGACGACCCCGACCCCGACCGAGTCGACGACCCCGTCGACGACCGAGTCGACGACCCCGACCCCGACCGAGTCGACAACCCCGACCCCGACCGAGTCGACGACCCCGACCCCGACCGAGTCGACGACCCCGACCGAGTCGACGACCCCGACCGAGTCGACGACCCCAACCCCGACCGAGTCGACGACCCCGACCCCGACCGAGTCGACGACCCCGACCGAGTCGACGACCCCGACCCCGACCGAGTCGACGACCCCAACCGAGTCGACGACCCCGACCGAGTCGACGACCCCGACCCCGACCGAGTCGACGACCCCGACCCCGACCGAGTCGACGACCCCGACCGAGTCGACGACCGAGTCGACGACCCCGACCGAGTCGACGACCGAGTCGACGACCCCGACAGAGTCGACGACCGAGTCGACAACCCCGAAAGAGTCGACAACCCCGACAGAGTCGACGACCCCGACCGAGTCGACGACCGCGACCGAGTCGACGACCGAGTCGACGACACCGACCGAGTCGACGACCCCGACCGAGTCGACGACCGAGTCGACGACCCCGACCGAGTCGACGACCGAGTCGACGACGACGACCCCGTCGACGACTCCGACCGAGTCGACGACGACGACCCCGTCGACGACCCCGACCGAGTCGACGACCGAGACGACGACCCCGTCGATGACCCCGACCGAGTCGACCACCCCGACCGAGTCGACGACCGAGACGACGACCGAGTCGACGACCCCGACCGAGTCGACGACCGAGTCGACGACCCCGACCGAGTCGACGACCGAGTCGACGACCGAGTCGATGACCCCGACCGAGTCGACGACCGAGTCGACGACGACGACCGAGTCGACGACCGAGTCGATGACCCCGACCGAGTCGACGACCGAGTCGACGACCGAGTCGACGACCCCGACCGAGTCGACGACCGAGTCGACGACCCTGACCGAGGCGCCGACCCCGTCGACGACCGAGTCGACGACCCCGACCGAGTCGACGACCGAGTCGACGACCCCGACCGAGTCGACGACCCCGACTGAGTCGACGACCGAGTTGACGACCCCGACCGAGTCGACGACCCCGACCGAGTCGACGACCGAGTCGATGACCCCGACCGAGTCGACGACCCCGACCGCGTCGACGACCGAGTCGACGACCCCGACCGAGTCGACGACCCCGACCGAGTCGACGAACGAGTCGACGACCCTGACCAAGTCGAAGACCCCGTCGACGACCGAGTCGACGACCCCGACCGAGTCGACGACCGAGTCGACGACCCCGACCGAGTCGACGACCCCGACCAAGTCGACGACCGAGTCGACGACCGAGTCGACGACCCCGACCGAGTAGACGACCGAGTCGACGACCCGGTTGACGACCCAGTCGACGACCGAGTCGACAACCCCGACCGAGTCGACAACCCCGACCGAGTCGACGACCGAGTCGACGACCGAGTCGACGACCCCGACCGAGTCGACGACCGAGTCGACGACCCCGACTGAGTCGACGACCGAGTCGACGACGACGACCGAGTCGACGACCGAGTCGATGACCCCGACCGAGTTGACGACCGAGTCGACGACTGAGTCTACGACCCCGACGACGACCGAGTCGACGACCGAGTCGACGACCCCGACCGAGTCGACGACCGAGTCGACGACCCCGACCGAGTCGACGACCGAGTCGACGACCCCGACGACGACTGAGTCGACGACACCGACCGAGTCGACGACCGAGTCGACGATCGAGTCGACGACCCCGACGACGACCAAGTCGACGACCGAGTCGACGACCGCGACCGAGTCGACGACCGAGTCGACGACCCCGACCGAGTCGACGACCCCGACCGAGTCGACGACCGAGTCGACGACCGAGTCGACGACCCCGACCGAGTCGACGACCGAGTCGACGACCCCGACCGAGTCGACGACCGAGTCGACGACCCCAACCGAGTCGACGACTGAGTCGACGACCGAGTCGACGACCCCGACCGAGTCGACGACCCCGTCGACGACCGAGTCGACGACCCCGACCCCGACCGAGTCGACGACCCCGACAACGACCGAGTCGACGACCCCGACCGAGTGGATGACCCCGACCACGACCGAGTCGACGACCCCGACCGAGTCGACGACCCCGACCCCGACCAAGTCGACGACCCCGACCGAGTCGACGACCCCGACCGAGTCGACGACCGAGTCGACGACCCCGACCGAGTCGACGACCACGACCGAGTCGACGACCGAGTCGACGACCCTGACTGAGGCGCCGACCCCGTCGACGACCGAGTCGACGACCCCGACCGAGTCGACGACCCCGACCGAGTCGACGACCGAGTCGACGACCCTGACCGAGTCGACGACCCCGTCGACGACCGAGTCGACGACCCCGACCGAGTCGACGACCGAGTCGACGACCCCGACCGAGTCGACGACCCCGACCCCGACCGAGTCGACGACCCCGACTGAGTCGACGACCGAGTTGACGACCCCGACCGAGTCGACGACCCCGACCGAGTCGACGACCGAGTCGACGACCCCGACTGAGTCGACGACCCCGACCGCGTCGACGACCGAGTCGACGACCCCGACCGAGTCGACGACCCCGACCGAGTCGACGACCGAGTCGACGACCCCGACCGAGTCGACGACCCCGACCGAGTCGACGACCCCGACCGAGTCGACGACCGAGTCGACGACCCCGACCGAGTCGACGACCGAGTCTACGACCGAGTCGACGACCCCGACCAAGTCGACGACCGAGTCGACGACCGAGTCGACGACCCCGACCGAGTAGACGACCGAGTCGACGACCCGGTCGACGACCCAGTCGACGACCGAGTCGACAACCCCTACCGAGTCGACAACCCCGACCGAGTCGACGACCGAGTCGACGACCGAGTCGACGACCCCGACCGAGTGGACGACCCCGACCACGACCGAGTCGACGACCGAGTCGACGACCCCGACCGAGTCGACGACCCCGACCGAGTCGACAACCGAGTCGACGACCCTGACCCAGGCGCCGACCCCGTCGACAACCGAGTCGACGACCCCGACCGAGTCGACGACCGAGTCGACGACCCCGACCGAGTCGATGACCCCAACTGAGTCGACGACCGAGTCGACGACCCTGACCGTGTCGACGACCCCGTCGACGACCGAGTCGACGACCCCGACCGAGTCGACGACCCCGACCCCGACCGAGTCGACGACCCCGACTGAGTCGACGACCGAGTCGACGACCCCGACCGAGTCGACGACCCCGACCGAGTCGACGACCGAGTCCACGACCCCGACCGAGTCGACGACCCCGACCGCGTCGACGACCGAGTCGACGACCCCGACCGAGTCGACGACCCCGACCGAGTCGACGACCGAGTCGACGACCCCGACCGAGTCGACGACCGAGTCGACGACCCCGACCGAGTCGACGACCCCGACCGAGTCGACGACCGAGTCGACGACCCTGACCGAGGCGCCGACCCCGTCGACGACCGAGTCGACGACCCCGACCGAGTCGACGACCGAGTCGACGACCCCGACCGAGTCGACGACCCCGACCGAGTCGACGACCGAGTCGACGACCCTGACCGAGTCGACGACCCCGACCGAGTCGACGACCCCGACCCCGACCAAGTCGACGACCCCGACCGAGTCGACGACCCCGACCGAGTCGACGACCGAGTCGACGACCCCGACCGAGTCGACGACACCGACCGAGTCGACGACCGAGTCGACGACCCTGACCGAGGCGCCGACCCCGTCGACGACCGAGTCGACGACCCCGACCGAGTCGACGACCCCGACCCCGACCGAGTCGACGACCCCGACTGAGTCGACGACCGAGTTGACGACCCCGACCGAGTCGACGACCGAGTCTACGACCGAGTCGACGACCCCGACCAAGTCGACGACCGAGTCGACGACCGAGTCGACGACCCCGACCGAGTAGACGACCGAGTCGACGACCCGGTCGACGACCCAGTCGACGACCGAGTCGACAACCCCTACCGAGTCGACAACCCCGACCGAGTCGACGACCGAGTCGACGACCGAGTCGACGACCCCGACCGAGTGGACGACCCCGACCACGACCGAGTCGACGACCGAGTCGATGACCCCGACCGAGTCGACGACCCCGACCGAGTCGACAACCGAGTCGACGACCCTGACCCAGGCGCCGACCCCGTCGACAACCGAGTCGACGACCCCGACCGAGTCGACGACCGAGTCGACGACCCCGACCGAGTCGACGACCCCAACTGAGTCGACGACCGAGTCGACGACCCTGACCGTGTCGACGACCCCGTCGACGACCGAGTCGACGACCCCGACCGAGTCGACGACCGAGTCGACGACCCCGACCGAGTCGACGACCCCGACCCCGACCGAGTCGACGACCCCGACTGAGTCGACGACCGAGTCGACGACCCCGACCGAGTCGACGACCCCGACCGAGTCGACGACCGAGTCCACGACCCCGACCGAGTCGACGACCCCGACCGCGTCGACGACCGAGTCGACGACCCCGACCGAGTCGACGACCCCGACCGAGTCGACGACCGAGTCGACGACCCCGACCGAGTCGACGACCGAGTCGACGACCCCGACCGAGTCGACGACCCCGACCGAGTCGACGACCGAGTCGACGACCCTGACCGAGGCGCCGACCCCGTCGACGACCGAGTCGACGACCCCGACCGAGTCGACGACCGAGTCGACGACCCCGACCGAGTCGACGACCCCGACCGAGTCGACGACCGAGTCGACGACCCTGACCGAGTCGACGACCCCGACCGAGTCGACGACCCCGACCCCGACCAAGTCGACGACCCCGACCGAGTCGACGACCCCGACCGAGTCGACGACCGAGTCGACGACCCCGACCGAGTCGACGACCCCGACCGAGTCGACGACCGAGTCGACGACCCTGACCGAGGCGCCGACCCCGTCGACGACCGAGTCGACGACCCCGACCGAGTCGACGACCCCGACCCCGACCGAGTCGACGACCCCGACCGAGTCGACGACCGAGTTGACGACCCCGACCGAGTCGACGACCCCGACCGAGTCGACGACCGAGTCGATGACCCCGACCGAGTCGACGACCCCGACCGCGTCGACGACCGAGTCGACGACCCCGACCGAGTCGACGACCCCGACCGAGTCGACGACCGAGTCGACGACCCTGACCGAGTCGACGACCCCGTCGACGACCGAGTCGACGACCCCGACCGAGTCGACGACCGAGTCGACGACCCCGACCGAGTCGACGACCCCGACCGAGTCGACGACCCCGACCGAGTCGACGACCGAGTCGACGACCCCGACCGAGTCGACGACCGAGTCTACGACCGAGTCGACGACCGAGTCGACGACCCCGACCGAGTAGACGACCGAGTCGACGACCCGGTCGACGACCCCGACCGAGTCGACGACCGAGTCGACGACCCCGACCGAGTCGACGACCGAGTCGACGACCCCGACGACGACTGAGTCGACGACACCGACCGAGTCGACGACCGAGTCGACGACCCCGACCGAGTCGACGACCCCGACCGAGTGGACGACCCCGACCACGACCGAGTCGACGACCGAGTCGACGACCCCGACCGAGTCGACGACCCCGACCGAGTCGACAACCGAGTCGACGACCCTGACCCAGGCGCCGACCCCGTCGACAACCGAGTCGACGACCCCGACCGAGTCGACGACCGAGTCGACGACCCCGACCGAGTCGACGACCCCAACTGAGTCGACGACCGAGTCGACGACCCTGACCGTGTCGACGACCCCGTCGACGACCGAGTCGACGACCCCGACCGAGTCGACGACCGAGTCGACGACCCCGACCGAGTCGACGACCCCGACCCCGACCGAGTCGACGACCCCGACTGAGTCGACGACCGAGTCGACGACCCCGACCGAGTCGACGACCGAGTCCACGACCCCGACCGAGTCGACGACCCCGACCGCGTCGACGACCGAGTCGACGACCCCGACCGAGTCGACGACCCCGACCGAGTCGACGACCGAGTCGACGACCCCGACCGAGTCGACGACCGAGTCGACGACCCCGACCGAGTCGACGACCCCGACCGAGTCGACGACCGAGTCGACGACCTTGACCGAGGCGCCGACCCCGTCGACGACCGAGTCGACGACCCCGACCGAGTCGACGACCGAGTCGACGACCCCGACGACGACTGAGTCGACGACACCGACCGAGTCGACGACCGAGTCGACGACCCCGACCGAGTCGACGACCCCGACCGAGTGGACGACCCCGACCACGACCGAGTCGACGACCGAGTCGACGACCCCGACCGAGTCGACGACCCCGACCGAGTCGACAACCGAGTCGACGACCCTGACCCAGGCGCCGACCCCGTCGACAACCGAGTCGACGACCCCGACCGAGTCGACGACCGAGTCGACGACCCCGACCGAGTCGACGACCCCAACTGAGTCGACGACCGAGTCGACGACCCTGACCGTGTCGACGACCCCGTCGACGACCGAGTCGACGACCCCGACCGAGTCGACGACCGAGTCGACGACCCCGACCGAGTCGACGACCCCGACCCCGACCGAGTCGACGACCCCGACCGAGTCGACGACCGAGTCCACGACCCCGACCGAGTCGACGACCCCGACCGCGTCGACGACCGAGTCGACGACCCCGACCGAGTCGACGACCCCGACCGAGTCGAAGACCGAGTCGACGACCCCGACCCCGACCAAGTCGACGACCCCGACCGAGTCGACGACCCCGACCGAGTCGACGACCGAGTCGACGACCCCGACCGAGTCGACGACCCCGACCGAGTCGACGACCGAGTCGACGACCCTGACCGAGGCGCCGACCCCGTCGACGACCGAGTCGACGACCCCGACCGAGTCGACGACCCCGACCCCGACCGAGTCGACGACCCCGACTGAGTCGACGACCGAGTTGACGACCCCGACCGAGTCGACGACCCCGACCGAGTCGACGACCGAGTCGATGACCCCGACCGAGTCGACGACCCCGACCGCGTCGACGACCCAGTCGACGACCCCGACCGAGTCGACGACCCCGACCGAGTCGACGACCCCGACCGAGTCGACGACCGAGTCGACGACCCTGACCGAGTCGACGACCCCGTCGACGACCGAGTCGACGACCCCGACCGAGTCGACGACCCCGACCGAGTCGACGACCCCGACCGAGTCGACGACCGAGTCGACGACCCCGACCGAGTCGACGACCGAGTCTACGACCGAGTCGACGACCCCGACCAAGTCGACGACCGAGTCGACGACCGAGTCGACGACCCCGACCGAGTAGACGACCGAGTCGACGACCCGGTCGACGACCCCGACCGAGTCGACGACCGAGTCGACGACCCCGACCGAGTCGACGACCGAGTCGACGACCCCGACGACGACTGAGTCGACGACACCGACCGAGTCGACGACCGAGTCGACGACCCCGACCGAGTCGACGACCCCGACCGAGTGGACGACCCCGACCACGACCGAGTCGACGACCCCGACCGAGTCGACGACCCCGACCCCGACCAAGTCGACGACCCCGACCGAGTCGACGACCCCGACCGAGTCGACGACCGAGTCGACGACCCCGACCGAGTCGACGACCCCGACCGAGTCGACGACCGAGTCGACGACCCTGACCGAGTCGACGACCGAGTCGACGACCCCGACCGAGTCGACGACCCCGACCGAGTCGACGACCGAGTCGACGACCCCGACCGAGTCGACGACCCCGACCCCGACCGAGTCGACGACCCCGACTGAGTCGACGACCGAGTTGACGACCCCGACCGAGTCGACGACCCCGACCGAGTCGACGACCGAGTCGACGACCCCGACTGAGTCGACGACCCCGACCGCGTCGACGACCGAGTCGACGACCCCGACCGAGTCGACGACCCCGACCGAGTCGACGACCGAGTCGACGACCCCGACCGAGTCGACGACCCCGACCGAGTCGACGACCCCGACCGAGTCGACGACCGAGTCGACGACCCCGACCGAGTCGACGACCGAGTCTACGACCGAGTCGACGACCCCGACCAAGTCGACGACCGAGTCGACGACCGAGTCGACGACCCCGACCGAGTAGACGACCGAGTCGACGACCCGGTCGACGACCCAGTCGACGACCGAGTCGACAACCCCTACCGAGTCGACAACCCCGACCGAGTCGACGACCGAGTCGACGACCGAGTCGACGACCCCGACCGAGTGGACGACCCCGACCACGACCGAGTCGACGACCGAGTCGACGACCCCGACCGAGTCGACGACCCCGACCGAGTCGACAACCGAGTCGACGACCCTGACCCAGGCGCCGACCCCGTCGACAACCGAGTCGACGACCCCGACCGAGTCGACGACCGAGTCGACGACCCCGACCGAGTCGACGACCCCAACTGAGTCGACGACCGAGTCGACGACCCTGACCGTGTCGACGACCCCGTCGACGACCGAGTCGACGACCCCGACCGAGTCGACGACCGAGTCGACGACCCCGACCGAGTCGACGACCCCGACCCCGACCGAGTCGACGACCCCGACTGAGTCGACGACCGAGTCGACGACCCCGACCGAGTCGACGACCCCGACCGAGTCGACGACCGAGTCCACGACCCCGACCGAGTCGACGACCCCGACCGCGTCGACGACCGAGTCGACGACCCCGACCGAGTCGACGACCCCGACCGAGTCGACGACCGAGTCGACGACCCCGACCGAGTCGACGACCGAGTCGACGACCCCGACCGAGTCGACGACCCCGACCGAGTCGACGACCGAGTCGACGACCCTGACCGAGTCGACGACCCCGACCGAGTCGACGACCCCGACCCCGACCAAGTCGACGACCCCGACCGAGTCGACGACCCCGACCGAGTCGACGACCGAGTCGACGACCCCGACCGAGTCGACGACCCCGACCGAGTCGACGACCGAGTCGACGACCCTGACCGAGGCGCCGACCCCGTCGACGACCGAGTCGACGACCCCGACCGAGTCGACGACCCCGACCCCGACCGAGTCGACGACCCCGACTGAGTCGACGACCGAGTTGACGACCCCGACCGAGTCGACGACCGAGTCTACGACCGAGTCGACGACCCCGACCAAGTCGACGACCGAGTCGACGACCGAGTCGACGACCCCGACCGAGTAGACGACCGAGTCGACGACCCGGTCGACGACCCAGTCGACGACCGAGTCGACAACCCCTACCGAGTCGACAACCCCGACCGAGTCGACGACCGAGTCGACGACCGAGTCGACGACCCCGACCGAGTGGACGACCCCGACCACGACCGAGTCGACGACCGAGTCGACGACCCCGACCGAGTCGACGACCCCGACCGAGTCGACAACCGAGTCGACGACCCTGACCCAGGCGCCGACCCCGTCGACAACCGAGTCGACGACCCCGACCGAGTCGACGACCGAGTCGACGACCCCGACCGAGTCGACGACCCCAACTGAGTCGACGACCGAGTCGACGACCCTGACCGTGTCGACGACCCCGTCGACGACCGAGTCGACGACCCCGACCGAGTCGACGACCGAGTCGACGACCCCGACCGAGTCGACGACCCCGACCCCGACCGAGTCGACGACCCCGACTGAGTCGACGACCGAGTCGACGACCCCGACCGAGTCGACGACCCCGACCGAGTCGACGACCGAGTCCACGACCCCGACCGAGTCGACGACCCCGACCGCGTCGACGACCGAGTCGACGACCCCGACCGAGTCGACGACCCCGACCGAGTCGACGACCGAGTCGACGACCCCGACCGAGTCGACGACCGAGTCGACGACCCCGACCGAGTCGACGACGCCGACCGAGTCAACGACCGAGTCGACGACCCTGACCGAGGCGCCGACCCCGTCGACGACCGAGTCGACGACCCCGACCGAGTCGACGACCGAGTCGACGACCCCGACCGAGTCGACGACCCCGACCGAGTCGACGACCGAGTCGACGACCCTGACCGAGTCGACGACCCCGACCGAGTCGACGACCCCGACCCCGACCAAGTCGACGACCCCGACCGAGTCGACGACCCCGACCGAGTCGACGACCGAGTCGACGACCCCGACCGAGTCGACGACCCCGACCGAGTCGACGACCGAGTCGACGACCCTGACCGAGGCGCCGACCCCGTCGACGACCGAGTCGACGACCCCGACCGAGTCGACGACCCCGACCCCGACCGAGTCGACGACCCCGACCGAGTCGACGACCGAGTTGACGACCCCGACCGAGTCGACGACCCCGACCGAGTCGACGACCGAGTCGATGACCCCGACCGAGTCGACGACCCCGACCGCGTCGACGACCGAGTCGACGACCCCGACCGAGTCGACGACCCCGACCGAGTCGACGACCGAGTCGACGACCCTGACCGAGTCGACGACCCCGTCGACGACCGAGTCGACGACCCCGACCGAGTCGACGACCGAGTCGACGACCCCGACCGAGTCGACGACCCCGACCGAGTCGACGACCCCGACCGAGTCGACGACCGAGTCGACGACCCCGACCGAGTCGACGACCGAGTCTACGACCGAGTCGACGACCGAGTCGACGACCCCGACCGAGTAGACGACCGAGTCGACGACCCGGTCGACGACCCCGACCGAGTCGACGACCGAGTCGACGACCCCGACCGAGTCGACGACCGAGTCGACGACCCCGACGACGACTGAGTCGACGACACCGACCGAGTCGACGACCGAGTCGACGACCCCGACCGAGTCGACGACCCCGACCGAGTGGACGACCCCGACCACGACCGAGTCGACGACCGAGTCGACGACCCCGACCGAGTCGACGACCCCGACCGAGTCGACAACCGAGTCGACGACCCTGACCCAGGCGCCGACCCCGTCGACAACCGAGTCGACGACCCCGACCGAGTCGACGACCGAGTCGACGACCCCGACCGAGTCGACGACCCCAACTGAGTCGACGACCGAGTCGACGAACCTGACCGTGTCGACGACCCCGTCGACGACCGAGTCGACGACCCCGACCGAGTCGACGACCGAGTCGACGACCCCGACCGAGTCGACGACCCCGACCCCGACCGAGTCGACGACCCCGACTGAGTCGACGACCGAGTCGACGACCCCGACCGAGTCGACGACCCCGACCGAGTCGACGACCGAGTCCACGACCCCGACCGAGTCGACGACCCCGACCGCGTCGACGACCGAGTCGACGACCCCGACCGAGTCGACGACCCCGACCGAGTCGACGACCGAGTCGACGACCCCGACCGAGTCGACGACCGAGTCGACGACCCCGACCGAGTCGACGACCCCGACCGAGTCGACGACCGAGTCGACGACCTTGACCGAGGCGCCGACCCCGTCGACGACCGAGTCGACGACCCCGACCGAGTCGACGACCAAGTCGACGACCCCGACCGAGTCGACGACCCCGACCGAGTCGACGACCGAGTCGACGACCCTGACCGAGTCGACGACCCCGACCGAGTCGACGACCCCGACCCCGACCAAGTCGACGACCCCGACCGAGTCGACGACCCCGACCGAGTCGACGACCGAGTCGACGACCCCGACCGAGTCGACGACCCCGACCGAGTCGACGACCGAGTCGACGACCCTGACCGAGGCGCCGACCCCGTCGTCGACCGAGTCGACGACCCCGACCGAGTCGACGACCCCGACCCCGACCGAGTCGACGACCCCGACTGAGTCGACGACCGAGTTGACGACCCCGACCGAGTCGACGACCCCGACCGAGTCGACGACCGAGTCGATGACCCCGACCGAGTCGACGACCCCGACCGCGTCGACGACCCAGTCGACGACCCCGACCGAGTCGACGACCCCGACCGAGTCGACGACCCCGACCGAGTCGACGACCGAGTCGACGACCCTGACCGAGTCGACGACCCCGTCGACGACCGAGTCGACGACCCCGACCGAGTCGACGACCCCGACCGAGTCGACGACCGAGTCGACGACCCCGACCGAGTCGACGACCGAGTCTACGACCGAGTCGACGACCCCGACCAAGTCGACGACCGAGTCGACGACCGAGTCGACGACCCCGACCGAGTAGACGACCGAGTCGACGACCCGGTCGACGACCCCGACCGAGTCGACGACCGAGTCGACGACCCCGACCGAGTCGACGACCGAGTCGACGACCCCGACGACGACTGAGTCGACGACACCGACCGAGTCGACGACCGAGTCGACGACCCCGACCGAGTCGACGACCCCGACCGAGTGGACGACCCCGACCACGACCGAGTCGACGACCCCGACCGAGTCGACGACCCCGACCCCGACCAAGTCGACGACCCCGACCGAGTCGACGACCCCGACCGAGTCGACGACCGAGTCGACGACCCCGACCGAGTCGACGACCCCGACCGAGTCGACGACCGAGTCGACGACCCTGACCGAGGCGCCGACCCCGTCGACGACCGAGTCGACGACCCCGACCGAGTCGACGACCGAGTCGACGACCCCGACCGAGTCGACGACCCCGACCGAGTCGACGACCGAGTCGACGACCCTGACCGAGTCGACGACCCCGACCGAGTCGACGACCCCGACCCCGACCAAGTCGACGACCCCGACCGAGTCGACGACCCCGACCGAGTCGACGACCGAGTCGACGACCCCGACCGAGTCGACGACCCCGACCGAGTCGACGACCGAGTCGACGACCCTGACCGAGGCGCCGACCCCGTCGACGACCGAGTCGACGACCCCGACCGAGTCGACGACCGAGTCGACGACCCCGACCGAGTCGACGACCCCGACCGAGTCGACGACCGAGTCGACGACCCCGACCGAGTCGACGACCCCGACCCCGACCGAGTCGACGACCCCGACTGAGTCGACGACCGAGTTGACGACCCCGACCGAGTCGACGACCCCGACCGAGTCGACGACCGAGTCGATGACCCCGACCGAGTCGACGACCCCGACCGCGTCGACGACCGAGTCGACGACCCCGACCGAGTCGACGACCCCGACCGAGTCGACGACCGAGTCGACGACCCTGACCGAGTCGACGACCCCGTCGACGACCGAGTCGACGACCCCGACCGAGTCGACGACCGAGTCGACGACCCCGACCGAGTCGACGACCCCGACCGAGTCGACGACCCCGACCGAGTCGACGACCGAGTCGACGACCCCGACCGAGTCGACGACCGAGTCTACGACCGAGTCGACGACCCCGACCAAGTCGACGACCGAGTCGACGACCGAGTCGACGACCCCGACCGAGTAGACGACCGAGTCGACGACCCGGTCGACGACCCCGACCGAGTCGACGACCGAGTCGACGACCCCGACCGAGTCGACGACCGAGTCGACGACCCCGACGACGACTGAGTCGACGACACCGACCGAGTCGA
>JASWHU010000092.1:190000-195000 GCA_030819815.1 Strix occidentalis | reverse complement strand
CCGACCGAGTCGACGACCGAGTCGACGACCCCGACCGAGTCGACGACCCCGACCGAGTCGACGACCGAGTCGACGACCCTGACCGAGTCGACGACCCCGACCGAGTCGACGACCCCGACCCCGACCAAGTCGACGACCCCGACCGAGTCGACGACCCCGACCGAGTCGACGACCGAGTCGACGACCCCGACCGAGTCGACGACCCCGTCGACGACCGAGTCGACGACCCCGACCGCGACCGAGTCGACGACCCCGACAACGACCGAGTCGACGACCCCGACCGAGTGGACGACCCCGACCACGACCGAGTCGACGACCCAGACCGAGTCGACGACCCCGACCCCGACCAAGTCGACGACCCCGACCGAGTCGACGACCCCGACCGAGTCGACGACCGAGTCGACGACCCCGACCGAGTCGACGACCACGACCGAGTCGACGACCGAGTCGACGACCCTGACTGAGGCGCCGACCCCGTCGACGACCGAGTCGACGACCCCGACCGAGTCGACGACCCCGACCGAGTCGACGACCGAGTCGACGACCCTGACCGAGTCGACGACCCCGTCGACGACCGAGTCGACGACCCCGACCGAGTCGACGACCGAGTCGACGACCCCGACCGAGTCGACGACCCCGACCCCGACCGAGTCGACGACCCCGACTGAGTCGACGACCGAGTTGACGACCCCGACCGAGTCGACGACCCCGACCGAGTCGACGACCGAGTCGACGACCCCGACTGAGTCGACGACCCCGACCGCGTCGACGACCCCGACCGAGTCGACGACCCCGACCGAGTCGACGACCGAGTCGACGACCCCGACCGAGTCGACGACCCCGACCGAGTCGACGACGACGACCGAGTCGACGACCGAGTCGACGACCCCGACCGAGTCGACGACCGAGTCGACGACCGAGTCGACGACCCCGACCGAGTCGACGACCCCGACCGAGTCGACGACCGAGTCGACGACCCTGACCGAGTCGACGACCCCGACCGAGTCGACGACCCCGACCCCGACCGAGTCGACGACCCCGACTGAGTCGACGACCGAGTTGACGACCCCGACCGAGTCGACGACCCCGACCGAGTCGACGACCGAGTCGACGACCCCGACTGAGTCGACGACCCCGACCGCGTCGACGACCCCGACCGAGTCGACGACCCCGACCGAGTCGACGACCGAGTCGACGACCCCGACCAAGTCGACGACCGAGTCTACGACCGAGTCGACGACCCCGACCAAGTCGACGACCGAGTCGACGACCGAGTCGACGACCCCGACCGAGTAGACGACCGAGTCGACGACCCGGTCGACGACCCAGTCGACGACCGAGTCGACAACCCCTACCGAGTCGACAACCCCGACCGAGTCGACGACCGAGTCGACGACCGAGTCGACGACCCCGACCGAGTCGACGACCGAGTCGACGACTCCGACCGAGTCGACGACCCCGACCGAGTCGACGACCAAGTCGACGACCGAGTCGACGACCGAGTCGATGACCGAGTCGACGACCGAGTCGACGACCCCGACCGAGTCGACGACCGAGTCGACGACCGAGTCGACGACCCCGACCGAGTCGACGACACCGTCGACGACCGAGTCGACGACCCCGACCCCGACCGAGTCGACGACCCCGACAACGACCGAGTCGACGACCCCGACCGAGTGGACGACCCCGACCACGACCGAGTCGACGACCAAGTCGACGACCCCGACCGAGTCGACGACCCCGACCGAGTCGACAACCGAGTCGATGACCCTGACCCAGGCGCCGACCCCGTCGACAACCGAGTCGACGACCCCGACCGAGTCGACGACCGAGTCGACGACCCCGACCGAGTCGACGACCCCAAATGAGTCGACGACCGAGTCGACGACCCTGACCGTGTCGACGACCCCGTCGACGACCGAGTCGACGACCCCGACCGAGTCGACGACCGAGTCGACGACCCCGACCGAGTCGACGACCCCGACCCCGACCGAGTCGACGACCCCGACTGAGTCGACGACCGAGTCGACGACCCCGACCGAGTCGACGACCCCGACCGAGTCGACGACCGAGTCCACGACCCCGACCGAGTCGACGACCCCGACCGCGTCGACGACCGAGTCGACGACCCCGACCGAGTCGACGACCCCGACCGAGTCGACGACCGAGTCGACGACCCCGACCGAGTCGACGACCGAGTCGACGACCCCGACCGAGTCGACGACCCCGACCGAGTCGACGACCCCAACCGAGTGGACGACCCCGACCACGACCGAGTCGACGACCCCGACCGAGTCGACGACCCCGACCCCGACCAAGTCGACGACCCCGACCGAGTCGACGACCCCGACCGAGTCGACGACCGAGTCGACGACCCCGACCGAGTCGACGACCCCGACCGAGTCGACGACCGAGTCGACGACCCTGACCGAGGCGCCGACCCCGTCGACGACCGAGTCGACGACCCCGACCGAGTCGACGACCGAGTCGACGACCCCGACCGAGTCGACGACCGAGTCGACGACCCTGACCGAGTCGACGACCCCGACCGAGTCGACGACCCCGACCCCGACCAAGTCGACGACCCCGAACGAGTCGACGACCCCGACCGAGTCGACGACCGAGTCGACGACCCCGACCGAGTCGACGACCCCGACCGAGTCGACGACCGAGTCGACGACCCTGACCGAGGCGCCGACCCCGTCGACGACCGAGTCCACGACCCCGACCGAGTCGACGACCGAGTCGACGACCCCGACCGAGTCGACGACCCCGACCGAGTCGACGACCGACTCGACGACCCCGACCGAGTCGACGACCCCGACCCCGACCGAGTCGACGACCCCGACTGAGTCGACGACCGAGTTGACGACCCCGACCGAGTCGACGACCCCGACTGAGTCGACGACCGAGTCGATGACCCCGACCGAGTCGACGACCCCGACCGCGTCGACGACCGAGTCGACGACCCCGACCGAGTCGACGACCCCGACCGAGTCGACGACCGAGTCGACGACCCTGACCGAGTCGACGACCCCGTCGACGACCGAGTCGACGACCCCGACCGAGTCGACGACCGAGTCGACGACCCCGACCGAGTCGACGACCCCGACCGAGTCGACGACCCCGACCGACTCGACGACCGAGTCGACGACCCGGACCGAGTCGACGACCGAGTCTACGACCGAGTCGACGACCCCGACCAAGTCGACGACCGAGTCGACGACCGAGTCGACGACCCCGACCGAGTAGACGACCGAGTCGACGACCCGGTCGACGACCCCGACCGAGTCGACGACCGAGTCGACGACCCCGACCGAGTCGACGACCGAGTCGACGACCCCGACGACGACTGAGTCGACGACACCGACCGAGTCGACGACCGAGTCGACGACCCCGACCGAGTCGACGACCCCGACCGAGTCGACGACCCCGACCGAGTGGACGACCCCGACCACGACCGAGTCGACGACCCCGACCGAGTCGACGACCCCGACCCCGACCAAGTCGACGACCCCGACCGAGTCGACGACCCCGACCGAGTCGACGACCGAGTCGACGACCCCGACCGAGTCGACGACCCCGACCGAGTCGACGACCGAGTCGACGACCCTGACCGAGGCGCCGACCCCGTCGACGACCGAGTCGACGACCCCGACCGAGTCGACGACCGAGTCGACGACCCCGACCGAGTCGACGACCCCGACCGAGTCGACGACCGAGTCGACGACCCTGACCGAGTCGACGACCCCGACCGAGTCGACGACCCCGACCCCGACCAAGTCGACGACCCCGACCGAGTCGACGACCCCGACCGAGTCGACGACCGAGTCGACGACCCCGACCGAGTCGACGACCCCGACCGAGTCGACGACCGAGTCGACGACCCTGACCGAGGCGCCGACCCCGTCGACGACCGAGTCGACGACCCCGACCGAGTCGACGACCGAGTCGACGACCCCGACCGAGTCGACGACCCCGACCGAGTCGACGACCGAGTCGACGACCCCGACCGAGTCGACGACCCCGACCCCGACCGAGTCGACGACCCCAACTGAGTCGACGACCGAGTTGACGACCCCGACCGAGTCGACGACCCCGACCGAGTCGACGACCGAGTCGATGACCCCGACCGAGTCGACGACCCCGACCGCGTCGACGACCGAGTCGACGACCCCGACCGAGTCGACGACCCCGACCGAGTCGACGACCGAGTCGACGACCCCGACCGAGTCGACGACCCCGACCGAGTCGACGACCCCGACCGAGTCGACGACCGAGTCGACGACCCCGACCGAGTCGACGACCGAGTCTACGACCGAGTCGACGACCCCGACCAAGTCGACGACCGAGTCGACGACCGAGTCGACGACCCCGACCGAGTAGACGACCGAGTCGACGACCCGGTCGACGACCCCGACTGAGTCGACGACCGAGTCGACGACCCCGACCGAGTCGACGACCGAGTCGACGACCCCGAAGACGACTGAGTCGACGACACCGACCGAGTCGACGACCGAGTCGACGATCGAATCGACGACCCCGACGACGACCAAGTCGACGACCGAGTCGACGACCCCGACCGAGTCGACGACCGAGTCGACGACCCCGACCGAGTCGACGACCCCGACCGAGTCGACGACCAAGTCGACGACCGAGTCGACGACCCCGACCGAGTCGACGACCGAGTCGACGACCGAGTCGACGACCCCGACCGAGTCGACGACCGAGTCGACGACCCCGACCGAGTCGACGACCCCGTCGACGACCGAGTCGACGACCCCGACCCCGACCGAGTCGACGACCCCGACAACGACCGAGTCGACGACCCCGACCGAGTGGACGACCCCGACCACGACCGAGTCGACGACCCCGACCGAGTCGACGACCCCGACCCCGACCAAGTCGACGACCCCGACCGAGTCGACGACCGAGTCGACGACCCCGACCGAGTCGACGACCACGACCGAGTCGACGACCGAGTCGACGACCCTGACTGA